>CM021101.1:535230235-535548161 GCA_007115665.2 Sequoiadendron giganteum
TTACAACACTAGATCAAGGAAAAATTAGGTTCATTTCAATTTTAATCATCCACAAATTAAGTGAGAAACATGGATACTTTTCCTACACTACATTTAGTTCCCACTTTAGTGAGAGGAGGAACTTGCTTCAAACAAGAGGGATCCAAGTGTACCAATACGGATGGTATAGGATAACAAGGATCGAGGAGGTGGCCAAGCCCCCAAGATCCAAGATCCTACATCAAAACAATATAAGCACAAAGGACACACACAAGGTTTATGATATGCAACAAAACAAGATACACAAACATGCAATGTCAAGAACATAAAGACAAAATAAAAAGAAAGGAAAGGTGGATCAAGCTTCAACCATTTGTCTCGCACGTTGTGAGTCAGATCTAAGCGTGTTTGTCTAAAACGCATGCTCACTCTAAGGAAATGAAACTTTAGGTTATCTACTAGGTGAGTATCTAGAAAGGGTGCAAAAAACATGCTCACTATGAGGCAATGAAACTTTAGGTTGTTTGTTTGGTGAGTATCCAAAAAGGGTGGATTAGTGAGAAAGTCATGCCTCTATATCAACTTATCACTATTTAATTAGAAATTCACACCCAAGTTTAGGCTTCTAATCATATGCTAACCATATCAAAGTTATACCTCTTGATAACTTTGACAAGGTGCCATATAGCTCATGAACGATAGGGTTCATGAGGTAAGAAAAACTTTGTATGCTTGACACTCATGAACAAACAAGATGGCTCCACAGGAAAACAAAGTGTTTTATGCAAGGTGGCCATATAAACGATATTGTAAATACAAAATAGTGTAAGGTATTTTAAAAGGGATTTTTCTTAGTTCATGTAAGGTCTCTTCATAGGGAACATCATGCCTAATTTCTCCAAGAGAGGACAAGTCAAAGAAATATCACTCTCTCGAAGGAAATCAAACCCAATGACACCACCAAGAAAAGGATGCATCACAAGAATTAAAAAAATCACATAGTAAAACATGAGTGTCAATGTATGCCCCCACTTTAAAGTGGTCGCTAACACCTTGTTGTGAGCAATACAATTTAAAGTAGAAGAAGACATGAGAGGTTATTTGGAAATCCCTATGCCAAGTCATATGTATTCGAATGAAGCAACATCATGGATAAGGGGTTGCCCCCAAAAATCAGTACATCTCATGCGAGCCAACTTAAGGCATGTCGTCCACATCCCAAGATTTCTCTTATATATACATGGAAGGAAATCAACTAGCCAAAATATACAATGACAAGTTTCATAGGAGGACAAGGCTACCTAACCCCTTTCCCTCACTTAGTTTAGGACAAGGATGAGCCAAAATGATTGATGAGAAACACAAAAAATAGTATCAATCAGAGGAATTAGGTGCTTCAACCTAAGAGCACTATAATCCTTTAGATATTGAATTTTTTTACCCAAATCCTTACATTCATTAGTAGAATGACCATGAACTCTATGATATGCACAAAATTAACTCTTGTAGTAAAATTTCTTTCGTGTTCTTGGAGGGAGGGATATCAAACAATCTTGGAGGTGTCTCGACAAGATAATCTCTTGATCAAAAGTAAAAGATTTTCCTTTATTTTATGACAAAGATATCTCTTGCTTAGTAAAAGATGTCATACTTACACAAGGCTCTTTAGATTGCAATATTTTGTTCTCTCCTTGAAAGGAGGGTGTAAAATCTAACAAACTTCAATTTTTAGTGTTTTGTGTGATGATATTTATGTTAAGAAGATATTTCTCCATTTCTTTCATTTCTTTCAAAGGAAAATAACCAAGACCACTAGTGTCTATGAATTCAGGATGCACTAGTGTTAAATTTGTCTTAGAAGAGTCTTTTATAATAGTGTTGACATTAAGTGAAGGCTTATTTGTTTCTTTTGAGGGACAATAACCAAGACCACTAGTCTTTTCTTGTGTATTAGGTTGTATAGGGACACGTATACCTTGTTCCCTAGCACCACATCCTTTTCCACTATATCCAAGTTGTTTCATAAGTTCATAACTTTTTCCATAAATCTTTTTCATTTCTTTTAGATTTGGTGGTTGTTCATATTCAAGTTCATCAAAGTTTGTTGTATAATTTTCTTCTTCTTCTAAAGTGGTTGAGGTGGATTCTTTCAAAGGGTCTTCTGAATTTTGTGTTGACATTATCGCTTTTTATTTTTCATGCTTCTTTATTATGATTTTTGGTTGCACATAAAAGCTAGGTGTGAAATCCATGGAACCCCAATCATCTTCAAATAACTTTGAGAATTCCTCAATATGTTTTTCTTTTTCTTTCTCTTGTTTCTCTTATTTCATAGGTTCTATGTTCAAAGTTGGAATTAATGTGTTCAGAGGAATTTTCATTCCCTTTTCAACTTGTAATAAAATTTTAGGCTCGAAATCCATTTCAATTTGTTATTCTTTGTTGTTGTATACATATTTCATGATACAATGAAGGGTAGAAGGCACCACATGCATCTCATGAATCTATGGTCTTCCTAAAAGGAGATTGTATGAAAGATCATGAGGCATGGCATGAATAAGAGTTTGTAATGTAGCCATTCCAAATGTAATAGGCAAAGTAATCACACCAAGCGGTTGCTTTCCTACATTGTCAAATCCTCAAATTGATAAGGAATCAAGTTCAATTCTTGATTTATCCACACCAAGTCTATCCAAAAGAGTTACACTACACACATTAAGGGTGGAGCCATTTTCAACAAGGTTTATTTTTATTCCCAACCTATTATAGATGGCTATTATCATGAAGGCATCATTTCTCTTTCTCATTTCCAAGGGAGGTAGCTCATGTTGATGAAAAGTAATGTCTACATTATTTGGTGTTCTAGCTTGAATTTGGGTTGGTACTTCATTTGATTTAACATTAGGAGGGTAGGAATTTGTTGTAAACCACTTTTAATCATGTTATTATAATGAGGGGAGGCTTGAATATGGTCCCATAAGGATATCTTAGTAGGAGTATTCTTTAGTTGTTCAACAAGATCATACTCCTTTCCAGTTTGTAAAGGAAAATGAGGAGGACCAGACAAGATAGGGTTAGGTAGTGGGAGTGATGTTGAAGGTGTTTTTCTTGGTTGTGTATTGTTTATAGTGGTATATGTATGAGCAATGGAGTTATAATTCGATTGTCTTGAAACATTATTCTTAGGTGGTTCGAGGATAAAGATGGGGTTTTTTTGAGCTTGTGGTCATTGTGAGGGTGGGTAAATAATTAGAGGATTATTATGATGTCCCACAGGGTATTTAGGGGGTCCAATAATCAAGGGGGGTCTAACAGGAACTTGTTCATTCATAAACTCAACGATTTTGGTTTGATTTTTTTCCAATGAAGGGAAGTATAGTGTCATATTTTGACCATCATCCAAGGAAACTATATCAGTATTTTTAATGTTTTCATTTTCTTGTACCATGATATCCTCCTTAGGAGTAGAGTTTTTAGGAGAACTAAAAACTAGATTTTCATGACATTCAAAGGTTGGTTCTTCTAAAATGACTTCATCACAAGTAAGGGAGTTATCAATGGTTAGATTATCTTGTTTATCAATGATGGAATTTTCTTGTTCAATAATTTTTCCCTAGGAGAAGAGATACAAATGGGATTTTCATGGCTCTCATCGATTGGATTTTTTAACATCAAAATATCTTCTTTACCAATAGTAGAGATATTAGGAGAAGGTCCAATTTTATTGTTATGATTTTCCATAATTTCATCCTTTTTCTCTAAGGTCTCATTCACTTGTGCCATAATATCTACCCTAGTAGGGGATATTTTAATATTTTCATCACATTCCATAGTTAGATTTTGTAAATTAGCTTCATCACAAATAGGGGAGGTATCAAGAGAAGTACAACTATGATTTTCATGCTTACCAAATAGATCCTTCCAAATGGTAGGATCATTAGGGAAGGGAGGAACAAGATTCTCATGACTCTCAATAATTGCATCTTTTAACACCAAACTATCTTCTTTGCATCAAGGAGGGATATTAGGAGAAGGAAATTTTTGATTGTCATGGTTATCTATGATTTCATCTTCTTTCACTAAAACATTCTCACAAGCAAGGGATGAATGGAGACTAGGTAAGGTGATGTTTAGAAATGTATCTATGATCTCATATTCTTGTGTCATAATATCTTCCCAAGAGGGAGGAGAAGAGAGACAATCAAGACTCTCATGATTCTCAATGATTTATCTTCTTTCACTAAGATACCTTCATCACTAGTAGGACAGGTATTGAGAGAAGAACAATTATGGTTTTCATGATTGTCTATACTTGTATCTTCTTTTATCATATCATCCTCACCAATGGGAGACATAATAGGGTTTGAGATAGGAAATGTAACATTAAGGATTGTGTCAATGGTTTGATCCTCTTACTCTAAGATGTTCTCCTAACTAGGAAAGATAGTGGAAGGATGGCTAACATGTTTCTTGATGACCTCATTATTGTACTCTAAATTGAACTCATAAGAGGGGATGTTGTACTTATGCAATCCATTTTGAACCATATCAAAACCACATATATTAAAAGGAAACATGCTATCATGAAAAAGTAAGCTATCTAAAGTATACAATGCTTCAAATAAAGTACAATGCAATGACCTAAAGTGAAATGTGTGAATGCAATTTTCAGATTCTAAACAAGGTAATTTGTTGACGATACTATGAAATAATCGGAAAATAAAATGTTGTAAATTCCATGTTGAAACTAAGAAATACAGTAACTGAACCAAACTAAGCCAAATCTAATGAAATGAATGAAACATAAACTCAACAATCTAAAATAGAAATCTGACAACAGCCAATAGAAGTACAAAAATAAGGTTTTAAATGTTGTAAAAGGTAGTTTTAGGTCTAATCTGGGACTAAATTTCCCAGAGGGGCATATGAGTCCCATTTAGGGTTTTTGAATGGTTAAAATAGTGAGAAACACAAAAAATTCCTAGAAATCTAGGAAAAACTCTTGTACATGGACTAAATCACCCAGATGGGTGAATGAGTCCCAAATTAGGGTTTTTGCATGAAACTCAACAAATTATGAGTTGATTCTAATATTTCTAACTTGTATATTTTCTATACAATGTGTAATTATAGATTTCAAATAAAATTCAATAATGCAAGATGCAAAAATGCAACCTATATGCACTTTCACTAATGCAAGATTTAGAAACCCTAGATGTAAATTAACTACTGCAAATTTAATGTAAGCTAGATCTAGGACTATGATGCACTCCAAATTATAAAATAAGGTTTTCTAAAGGCTAGGTTCAATAAAATGAAACCTTATAAATAGTGTTCCACCTTTTGGGAGATGGAACTAAATAGAGAAAGGGGTTTAGGACCTTTCCACCTATTTCCCTCAAATTTCATTCAAGGAAACCTTAGAGATATCAATTTAAGGATGTAATTAGGGAAAGAGATATGCAATAAGGGTGTCCTAGGGTGTGATTAAATAAAAAAAGGGGTTTAACCACCAAGAAAAGGCTTGGAAAGAAAAGTGATGAAATTAACATGTAAAGCCAAATAATGTAACCTAGAAAATAAGCTCAAATCAGAATAGAAAAATGGAGATAAACAGAGGTGCACTTGGAGAACTGAAGATGCTTAGAAAAATTTCTAAAATCTATAAATTATAACTTTTAATGCACACTAGGACTCATATGTCAGGTTGGGTCATTTAGTCCTAGTTTAGGGTTTCTGGCCAGAAATTGGAATTCCACAGTGATTGATTTGAATCTCTTGAAATTTGGAAAAAGTGTTGTACTGGGACTCATACAACCAAGGTGGAAATTTAGTCCTAGTATTAGGGTTTGGCTAAAAATCTAGTATCTTCTGGTGGTCTGTTGTAGCTTCTCTCTTGCTAGATGTTTGAATCTGAAACTCTAAATTATGCTTTGTAGGAAACTTTTTGTGATCTTTCAAGTAAGGTGACAACTTCGAAAACTTGGAAACTTTGACAAATTTATCCAACCTTGCTCTTTAATGGATTTTCAAGCTCTAAAACACCTGGATCTACAATCACGCATGTAGAGAGAGAGAGAGAGAAAAAAAACTTGTTAATTGTTAGGGAATAGGGGTTTACCTTGGTCAAACCCAGTTTAGGTAATTAAACCTTATGATGAAACAATGAAACATGAAACATACATAATGATACCTTGAATGGTGTGTTGAAATATAGATCTAAAATCTAACATGAAGTGGTCATGAAGAATGTAGATCTTGATCTTCAACTAGATGTGGAATAATTCTTAACTTGGATCTTGAATGCTACATCACAACACTAGCTCAACAACATTCTTGATGCATTATTCCTTTGACATGATGATGGATCTTGAATTGTTGCAATAAAACTCTAATAGTATGCCCTTGAATGCTCTTGAAATGCTCTTGAATTCTCTATAATTCTCTTGTGAAGTCTTGGGATGCTTGAATCTTGATTGCTTAGTGAAATAATTATTTGAAACCTTGTTTATATAGGAACTTCACCTAATTTACCGTTTATTAGATCTCAAATGTTGATATTCATGAAATTTGAATTCAAAACCCTGATTTCCCACTCAAAAACCTAAAAATTCCCCAAATGGGACTCATGTGCCCAAGGTGGTGTATGGGTCCCACCTAGGGGGACTCATATGCCCAAAGTGGTGTATGATTCGCACCCTAGTTTTTTGGGCTAAGGAAATGTCAGGGGGGTTAGAAAATTAAGTGTATTTGTTGAATATGTTGGAATTTTGGTTGAAATAAGCCTCAAGATGCATAATAAAGGATCCTAAGGGCATATTAATGATGATTTAAATGCCATTAATGTAAGAGGGCCCAAAACTTAGTGTGAAGATGTAAATAAATACATTTTATAACACTAAATTGAGGAAAAATTAAAAGGGCCCTAAACTTAATGTGAATGTGGAAAACACATTACAACAGTAGATCAAGGCAACATTAGGTTCATTTTAATGTTGATCATCCCCAAATTAAGTGTGAAAAAGGGATAATTTTTCCTACACTACAGTCATATTTTTCCCATGTGTTTTCCCATGATCACATCCCAATGCAATTTAGTATGGTATTTACACAATGTGATCTTACATTAGCACATTTATGTCTTGCTTTCATTCTTGTTTCACATTACATATTTACACTCTTACATGATATTGCACTTATATGACATATTTTATGACTTGACCTCATACTTGGGTCAAAATTAGGGGGAAAACCTTTTCATTTCTTATTCACATTTATGTTTCATGCCTTATCTTTCTTGTGCACTAGGGCCAACACATTATTATATGTGACCATTTCACAATCTCCTCTCAAATTATAGTATCCATAATAATTTGTGCATCCAATTTAAAGGGTGTATTATATCCTATCAAGCTACTACTAGTTCATCTATACATAGATTGAGGCAATCACATTAGTTCAAGTTTCTCAACTACTTTATTCATGGGGCTGCCATTTTTTAGGCCAATTTGATTTCAAATCCTCATCAACCCTACACACATGTTATCTCTCCTTTTGGATCATGTTTGTATAGATCTAAGGGACACATTAGTTCCAATTCTTTGGAAACTCCAACTTTATGTTTTTCATTATCATACTTTCCATAACCCTAAATTGATATTTTCATTCCATTTTTTTCATATGGTTTCATGGGGTCCAACTTGATTAAATTTCTTGTAAAATGAAAGGTAAAAAACCACTAGATGGAAATCTAAAAATTATATCTATAAATATGGAATTAATTTTTTTTAACCTGAAAAATCATTCAAACATAATTGTAGGATACCTTATGGATTTTAACAAAACAAATCAATAATATAATAAATTAGCAAACCACATGAAAATATAACCACATATTTAGCATGAGAAACCCTTGCAACAAACAAATTCACCAAGAAGAGAGGACAAGTATGTATTATCTTCAAAAGCAATATTATAATAAAAAGCATTTCATTTATCCTATGAAAATTCAATATGAAACCTTCATCCCATGGCTCCAACCTATAGATTTATACCAAAATAAAACAACCGATAATTAAAAGAACCATGTAAATATACAAGTAACCTCTTCACATAATTCAAATGCTCCCTAACAAGGTTAGACAAATTTTTTCTCAATACTCTCATTGTTTGGGCAATATTTGGCATGTTCAAACCATTGCATATTATAAGCTACCAATTTATCACTAGCATTTGTCATGCTAGATATCCTCAAATCATCCTCACATTTGGTATATATATCTAAAGTAGGCCTAATTCTAAGTTATTAAGGAATTTTACCTAGCTTATAGTCCTACATATTAAACTTGTGTAGAATAGTATTCACATGCTTACTCTAAAAAACCAAATCATTGTGTTCATAATTCCTCCTAATATTCATACCTAATATGTATCTCACTGCCCTCAGATCTTTCATCTCAAATGAATCTAAAAGATAAGTTTTCAACTCACTAAACATATCTTTGATGTTATTAAAAAACATGGCATCCATATGCAAATAAATATTTAGTATATGATAATTAATACATCTAATGTAAATATATTTATCCACTTCGCTTCTTAGAAAACCTAACTTCAACACAAATGAGTCAAAAAAATTTACCACATCTGGTATAAATTTTTAAAACCATAAAGAAAACATTTCAACCTAGAAAATAAGTGTTCCTTCTCTTTTACCTAAAATCCTTTAGTTTGTTGCATGCAAAAATGTATTTTAACATCAATTTTCTCAATTTCAAAATCATAAGCACTAGTTGTAGATAAAAGAAATATAATTGATAATAATTTAGCAATAGGAGAGAATATTTCACCAAAATCAACTCCCTCCCTTTGGGAGTGGCCCTTAGTCACCAATATAGCTTGTACCTTTCTATGAATCATTTGCTCCATATTTCTTCTTATCAACCCATTTACAATGAATTATTTTCCTTATTTTGAGAAAAAAAATAAGATCCTAGGTGTTACATGAGTCTAAGGCCATTATCTCCTCCTACACAACATGTTTCCAAGACTCTCTATCATCTATTATAATAGCCTCCCTATATGATATAAGTTCATCATCAATACTTAACTAAACAAATACATAATGCAAATCTAGTACACTATACTTATCAATTATATTATGTTTTCTTGTGATCTTCTCAAAGGAGTAAAGGATTCTTCCTCTTGTTCTTACACATGATCAACCTCTTCAAAATCATCCTACTTAGCCTTTTCAAGTTCGTACTACTTAGAACTCCCACTTGAAACCTCTTCTTTCTCTTCACCTCCAATCCATCATTTTATTCCTCTGCAAGTTCATCTTCTTGATTTAATTCAAAATGTACTTTCTTTTCCATTATTTTTGTTTTGGTTGTTTAGTAACAAAAATAGCTCTAAACTCCCTAAAAATCACATCTCTATAATATATAACTTTCAAAGTTAAAGGATTCTAACACTCATAACCCTTAATAATCTCGTCATATTCAATCAAGACGCATTTACATAACTTTGGATCTAATTTAGATCACTTTTCTTTAGGTGCATGACAAAAGCCTCACAGCCAAAAACCCTTTAATTTGAAACAAAAGGTTTCATAAGGTGTCGAATCAAAATTCTTACAAAGATATATATTTATCAAATAACGAGTAGTTCTTGCAACTTTTATCCAATTGTGCACCACTTAACATACTTTTGGCTCTTTCCATCAATGTTTGGTTCATCCTTTTTTCCACTCCATTTTGTCGAGGTGTATGGAGTAGTATTTTTCCTAATAATACATGCATGCTTGAAAAATTCAACAAATTCATTAGAACAATATTCTCCTCCATTATTAGGTCTCAAAAATTTATATTATGATATGGTTTCTTTTCTATAAAGGGTTCAAATTCTTTAAACTCAATGAAAACTTCATATTCACATCACATAAAATAAATCCAAGTGAATTTTGAAGCATCGCCAATGTAGGTCTCAAAATACCAAGATTTACCAATAGAACATCCACATGACCAAATACATTTGTATGTGATTTTTAATTTATTCTTTGAATTATAATTTCCTAAAGGATTTTTTTTTTTTTTTATCAAACTAACTTTTTATTGATAATAGCTTTTAAACATTTTTCATTTATGTGGTCTAATTTGTGGTGTTCTAGCATACATGTATTTTTATATTTTTCAATTACATAGGTGGATTTACAAATAATAATGACATTCAGCGTGAAAAGGTTCCTACTCTTAACCATTTTTTTACCACCAATTTTCCTCTCACCAACTTGCAACTTATCATCAAATGTCACATGCATTCCCTAATCATTCAGTTTTGATACCAAAATTAAATTTCTTATTATTCCAAGAATATGTAAAACAATTGGGGGATTTTTTATCCTCCCATCATTGAAATTCAACTTTATCTTTCCAATTAAACTATTGGATATGAACTATTGTCCCTAAGGTATACCTCCCCACTATCAAATTTCTAATATGAGCATAACCATTCCTTATGAGAAGTTGTGGTATGAGCATCCCAAGTAAACCAAACAATTCTAATTATACATAATATAATAAGAAATAAAGAGGCTTCATCACCTAATTTTGAAGAATTTTCCATGGAGGAATCTCATTATTTCTTTTTATTTATTCATTTTTCTTCACATCTCCTTTTACCATAATTCCGACACTTCACTTTATTTTTTCTAAGATTTTTTATTGTCCTCAACACTTACACCTCTATTAAGACCCCTTATTGTCTCCCTTAGACCCTCCTCTTTCTTTGTACATTCCCCTAACATGAAGAGCATCCTTAGTACTATCCATATTCACTTTTTTGTTCATTCTCTATCAACAAAATTGAAAGAAGGGCATTCAACTTGAGATCTAATAAGTTAGCACTAATAGAAAAAACCATAATCTCCCATGACTCAAGTAAATAAAATAAAATTATAACACACTTATTTGCATCTTCTATCTTTACATTTTCATAAATTAATTGACTCAAAATAAAATAAAATAAATGTAAATGCTCGGCCACCAATTTGTTGATGTTATTGACAGTCGTGGGCCTCTTACTTCCAACAACAATTTTCTATAAGGAAATAAATTAAATATAGCCTAACGACTATTTATTTATTAGTGATACTCTTTAGTGAAGAGGTGTTTCACTTAATGCTAAATAATAATTATTATTATTTTATGTGGTCGACCTCTCCTGTAAATCGCACCACTCCATTAAAGACGTATTCTTTGGAGGTCGACCTTGCACCATGAAAATGTGCGACCTCTCCTCATATTTGAATATATATGAGATCCCTTCATTCATGTTGATCATCAAGTTCATTCATTATAATTCACATTCATAGAAGGATTTCATGTCTGAGCAATAGATCATTATTTTGCTACAACAGATTGATTTCAAGGAGAAACATATTCATTTGTATTATTGCATCTAGGAGAGGTGTGATTATTCATTGTATCAAAATCGTCATTATGTTGTGCCTAATTTGTAAGCAGATTTATGCTCTCATTATTACAATATATAATAGATATATTTACTATGTTTTTCTCCCTCAAGTTGGAGGGTTTTCCCAGGGTATCTTGTTGTGTTCATTGTCTTATGTGTTGCATTTATGTTTATTGAATATCTGATCATAAAAACTAACATGGTATCTATAAGTGTGAATAAGTGAACAAAGTAAAAACACTTCTTAATGAAACATTGTATCAAAGATTAAGCAAATAAACTAATCTAAAGCAAGAAATCTACTGAAAGTGTCTCATTGTCTCCTATCTTTAAAGATTTATTAAGCTACAGTGCTCTCAAATTTGAATAAAACACTACAACTATTAAAATGACAATCTAAAGAATGAAATGATGTTGATGAAATGATGTGAAGCTATATGATAATGCTAAATGATAAAATAAACTACTATAACATGAATTGACATGAAAAACTATGGATGGAGCTATAGGAGGCAGCCATGATTATGATTCTAAAATGTTGGATGCTTGAATTTCTTGATGCTTTCGTGTAGACTAAGATTGCATAAACTTGATAATCTGGGATCCTTTGTTTGTTGAATGAAGTTGTATTTATAGATTTATTGGCAGCAGCTTTGCATAGGGGTAGCAAAGTAGAGGCTTGGATTCAATCTGGAGGATTGAAAGGTGAGAGATGGAGGAGATGGAGAATATTGTGGGAATGGTTCCTACCCATGAAAACACCAGGCAAGAGAATAAGAAGGATTGATGGAAGAGGATTGAGAGACGAATTTCCAATTTATCTCCAATTTGTCTCCAAATCTTCCCGTGAAGATTGAATCAATTAATTTTGACATAAATTAGACATATGATATCTAATTTAGTTTTGAGAAAATAGAGGAATTTGATTTATGCCTTTATTTAAATATTTTGATTTATTTAAATTAGCAAAAGAGGGATAAAGAATTTAATAAAACAAACTATAGAAGTTGTTTATTAAATTAAAAATAGAAGAATATGATAATTAAATAATAAATTATTTAACCTTTGTTTAATTTATTTAAATGATATGATAGAATAAAATAGAGGAAACTATTAATTAAATTAAACAAAGTATTTATTTTTGTTTATTTAATTAAGATGAAATAATAGTAGAATTAGAAGAATTTAAATGTGAATTAGAAGAATTTAAATGTGAATTTAAACATGAACTATATAAATAAATATTTCTAGATTTATTCAACAGTAGAGGAATTTAGGATAATTAATCAAATAAATTCTATTTAACTAATCGGATTCTCCAGACCAATTTTAGGTGTATACATTTTGAAGTGATGTGTTTATGCATTGCTTCAAAGAAAATTTTGATGTTGCTGCTAGTATTGACAAAAAAAATTAGTGTGCCCCAGACATTGATTTTCAGGTGATTGATGATAATATGCCCCCTCGGGAGATAAATTTATGATTTCTTTATTTTTTTGGATTTTTTGAAATTTTTTATATTTTTTATGATTTTTCAAAATTTATGAAGATTTGATGAAGATTTGTTTGTGAAATAATTTATCTCTCGATTAAGAATGTAGAAAGTGCCCCTAGATGAATTTGTATTAAGCCTCCTTATGTTTGATGTTTTTTTATTGTGTCAACCTTTGATTCGATATTGATTGTTGATCCTGATAGGTTAGAAGATTATTGATCTCATGATAGGTGAGATTCAATGATTGATTGATTAATTGAGCTCATGATAGGTGAGGATCAATGATAGATTGATGATTGACCTCATGATAGGCGAGGTTCATTGATAGATTGATTTAGTGACCTCATGATAGGCGAGGTTCAATAATAGATTGATTGATTGACCTCATGATAGGCGAGGTTCAATAATAGATCGATTGACTGATCTCACGATAGGCAAGGTTCAATGATAGTCGCTCATGAGATTTGATCAAAGTCTCACCCGAGCTGATTAGATTGATAGGTTGATTGATTGATAATATTGCTGATTTGCAATATGTTATGATCATAGGAGGATTTTAGAGTTCTTCCCAAAGATTTGGGACATGATTTTGCATCTAGTGTAGGCTGATATAGATATCATTAGTTGATGTGGTTTATCAACTTTGATTGATATGCGCCAATATAGGATTGATTATTGTACTGAAACTTGATGATGTACACTTATTCAGTCAGATATTTTTATGATTGCTCCACCATGTTATTGATTCACCATCCTTTGGAATAAATTATTCTGCAAATGCAAAACTACATGCAAACATTGGCATCTTAATAGTCCTTTTATATGTGTTTTTTATCATCATTGAGCCTTTTAAAATGTTGAAAGTGAGTACAAGCATCGATGGTATGAGTTAGACCATGATGACCTGAGTACTACTTCCATGATTTTTGATATTACAAGTGAACACAAGCATCTAGGTATAATTAAACCGAGATAACCTAAGAATTTCTTGCGTAAATAGACAAGAATCAATCATTTACTATGTGAATTCCGAATGTCACCAGTGATACTTTGTAGAGAACTTCCCGCAACAATTCACATAGCAATTATGATTAATTCACAGATAGCACACAAAGAAAATATCATTCTCCTTCTTAGCTTCTCTAGTTCAATACATCATCGAGTTGCTCCAAATAAATGATCAAAATGATCAAAATACAACATATCCAACCTTTGCTTAAAGTATTTCAATCATTATTTAGATTAGATCATCCATCTTTATTTTATGATGTTTTTGTGATTTTCTAAGATTTTGGATCAAACCTACCCTAAAGACCTATCCTAGGGGCCTCGGGGGTTGATCAAAGATTAGCCTTGCCTATGTTATACACATAGAGACCACGTAGTTTGATTAACACAGACTCATGTTTTTGTTTTGAATTTTTTGAGATTGACCTTTTTGACTTGTTTTTGGATTTTTTTGATAGGATACGGATGTTTGATGTGTTTTCGACGGTGATTGATGTTGCACTTTGATCATTGTTTTCATTGTACTTGTCATATTATTGTTTTCCCATTTGGCGAAGATGATGTTTTGTTGCCCCCAGTGAGATCCAGATGTTTCTCCCAAGCTAGAGTGAGACATGACCATGTGAAATGATTTGATAATGGATGCAATGATGGCAAGACTAATGATCCTAATATGTATCAAAATAGATGGAAAATATGGTTTAGAATCACATACGACCCTTGTTTCTAGGTTTTCACCATATGTTTTGATTGCACTTTTGTTTTCTATTTTCTCTATTCTCATTTTTCATTTTTTTGTATTTTTTGTATTTTTTTGTATTTTTTTATTTTATGTTACCAAGATGCCTATTTGCCATGTTTTCATCAAGGCGATCATTTTCCAGAAGTTTGACCCATGCACTAGGTAATTCAGGTATAGAACTTTCTGAGATGGATACTATTGATAATTTCATCAAAAAAATCCCCCTTCGATGTTGATAGTTGATAGGGTCCTGATCCGTAAACTGATATGATGACAAAGGGACCTAGCTAGTTAGGTTCAAACTTCCCTTTCTTTTCCCTGTCCTGCTAATTTCTAGGGTTCTCTTTTAGCACCAAATCCCAAACTTGAAAGACTCTAGGTTTTACCCTATGATTGTAGATCCTTGATATCCGTTGTTGATAATTCATGAGATGATTGACAGCTTATTGACGGTGCTCATCCAATAGTTCTAGTTCTTGAAGCTTGGATATTCTATAGTCCTCATCTGAAATGATTCCTCTTAGTTATACACAGAGTGATGGAATCTCTACTTCAATGGGTAGTATGGCCTCTGATCCATAAACCAAGGCATATGGTGTAGCTCCTATCAATGTTCTGATGTTGGTTCTGTAGGCCCATAGTGCAGGATTAAGTTGAACATGCCAATCACGTCCAACATTGTTAACCATTTTCTTGAGTATTTTCATAATTGTTTTGTTAGAGGTCTTTGCTTGGCCATTTCCTTGAGGATAGTACGGTGTTCAGAAATGATGTTGGATATGAAACTTCTCGCATAATTTTTGGACATCTTGGTTTTTGAATGGTCGTCCATTAGTAGTGATAATAGATTGAGGTATGCCATACCGATAGATTATGTAATTCAATATGAATGATGAGATCTGTTTTCCAGTGATAGTTGTAAGAGGAACTCCTTCTATCCATTTTGTAAAGTATTATGTTGTTGTGATTATGAACTTGTGTCCATTGGATGAAGAAGGATTTATATATCCTACCAAATCTACTCCCCATTGACAAAAGGGCCATGTTGATGTGAATGGATTCAATTCTTGAGCTGGTGCATGGATCAGATTACTATGAATCTGACACTTTTGGCATTTCTTTACAAACTGATAAGACTCTTTCTCCATACATGGTCAATAATATCCTAAACAGAGGAGTTTCTTTGCTAGAGTTATACCACTCGAATGAGTGCCACAAATACCTTCATAAACCTCACGCAAGGCCATCTCAGATTCATTGTTCTCTAAACATCGGAGTAAGGTACCATCTAGACCTTGACGATAAAGGATGTCGGCGATTAAAATATGTCAGACGGATGGTGGATGAAGTTGCATTTTTGGTTCCTGGAAAGGTCAGGAGGGAGGATGTTTTCTTTTAAGTAAGCATAGGTTTTTTCATAAACAAAGGATTCAATGGCATCTAAATGGCATATGGTACTGGATTCTGAACTATTATAAGAAGGACATGATACGTGTTCTACCATAAACTCATAATGACCATGTTTCTCTGGCAATTGTAAGAGTGGAGAAATTCTTGCCATAGCATCTGCTGCTTTGTTCTCTACCCTTGGAATTTGATCAAATTTTATATTGACAAAAAATTATTTTAGATCATCTATTTGCTGCTTATAGGGCATCAACTTTTCATATTTCATCTGATATTCATCATTTACTTGATAAATGACTAGTTGAGAATCCCCATATACCTATAATTTTGTGATCTTCCATTCAATTGCGACTTTGATTCCAATGATTAATGCTTCATATTCCACCACATTATTGGTACATTGAAACATCAATCTATAATATTTCAGGATGGTGTGCCCTTGGGGAGTGATGAACAAGATCCCTACTCCAAATCTTCGTTGTGTATATGATCCATCAAAGTATATTTTCCATTGTTGTGGTGTCACTGTCAAAATGTCCGCATCTAGAAACTCCATTGTCATAGATCGATCATCTGGTAAAGGAGCCTCAACCAATTGTTCAGCGATTGCTTGACCCTTGATGGATTTTAATACACATATTGAATATCAAACTCACTTAAAAGCATGATGGCCAGTCTACCTGTTAAGGCAGCCTTTCTGAGTAGATATTATAAGGGGTCAATTTTTGCTATGATCCTAATTGTGTGATTCAACATATAATGTCGTAACTTTTGAGTAGCAAATACCACCGCCAAGAAAGATTTCTCAATGAAAGTGTAGTTTATTTCATAGCCATTTAAAGTTTTTTTGATGTAGTAGATGGCATGTTCCCTTCCTTCATAATCTTCTTGTGCCAATAATGCTCCTAAAGAGATATTTATTGTTGCAATGTACAGTATTAGAGGTATTTCTTCTGTAGGTAGCATGAGAATAGGTGGTGACATCAGATATTTCTTTATTTGGTTGAACATTGTTTCACACCCTTGATCCCATTTGAATATCACATTTTTATGCAATAGATGATTGAATGGATGAATTTTTTTTTCCACCTAGGAGATAAATCTCTTGATTGATTGGAGCCTTCCCTGTAGTGACCTGAGTTGGCTGATGTTTCTAGGTGGTGCCATTTCCATTATTTCCTTTACTTTCATTGGATCTACTTCAATGCCCTTTTCTGACACTATGTATCCCAAGAGTTTTTTTTATGTAACCCCAAAGACACATTTCTTAGGGTTTAGTCTGACTTTGAATTTTTCTAGCCTTGTGAAGATTTTTCCTAGGATATCCAGATGTCCTTCCCTAGAATAAGATTTAGCCAAAATATCATCCATGTAATCCTCCATAAATTTGTGCATCGTATCATGACAGATTGTGGTCATTTCTCTTTGATAGGTTGCCCCTGAATTTTTCAAACCGAACGGCATGACATTCCAGCAAAAGGTTCCCCATGGACATGTAACTGAAGTTTTCTCTTGATCTTCTGGAACTATCTTAATTTGGTTGTATCTGGAGAAACCGTCCATTATTAATAACATGGCATGCCCTACCGTTAAGTCTACAATGATGTCTATATTAGGCAATGGGAAATCATCCTTTGGGCATGCCTTATTCAGGTCCCTGAAATCTGCACATATCCTGATACTATTATCTGGCTTTGAGATAGGTACAATATTGGATATCCATTCGGCATAATCAATAGACCTAATGAATCCAGCATCTAATAATTTCCTTAGCTCAACCTTTACCATTAATGCGATATAGGGATGCATTTTTCTTAATTTTTGTCTTACAGGCTTGATTCTTGTAGGCAAAGAAAAATGATACATTAGAAGATTTGGGTCCAAATCTGGCATATCATAATATGACAAAGCAAATTTAATGCTTCTTTCTTCAAAGAATTTGATAAATTCAGGTCGCTCTTGCTCTGTCATGGATTCAGCCAGATGCAAAATCTTTTCTCTTTCTTCAATGCCAATGTTTACAAACTATGTTGGCTCCACCAGAACTGATGACCGTTCATGATAATTCTTTGGAAGAGTGTCAAATCTCCCATCTTTCATTGCCTCAGAGAGCTTTTCACCATCAGATGCATTCTTTATTTTTTCTTTTTCAAGATCTAATGCTGCCATATAATGGTTTTCACCATTAGATCCATTATTCCTATTTTTCTTCTACAATTGGAAGATTTGACACCCTCCTTCTGAGTTGTGTTGTTATGAGAATTATGGATAGAACTTGTACTAGATTTGTCACAAAAAAGGAAATTTATGATGACATCATCGTTTGCAAATATGGGTACATTTATAGGTTCAACAGGTTCCCAGTCAATAAGTTCAGGATGGACTAAAGGCATGAAGTCATCAAATTGACTTAGGTTAATGGGGGTAAGGGTTAGGACAGCTATTTCATCATATTCATTATTAGGGATGTCGAGATCAATGATGGTACCCTCTTCAAGATCGTCTAATTCACTTGATGTTTGTTCGTCCCCACTTGAGTCATCGATATTTTGTGATCGTAACACGAACGGTCTAGACCCAAAGCTCTATCCCTCCTCATGTGCAGGTGCATATTTTTTATGACATCAATTTGGACATCTATGTAAGATATATCAGAACATAGATCCCATTCAAATTCATTTGAATCCATTTCAGAGCTATCTCTAACCTGCAAGATTCTTTCAACAACCTTCTTTTTCATTTCTTGTTTTTGTTCTTCTAAGTATCCCAGTCCTATTTGAATGAAGAGTAAGAGGTTGAATAGGTTCTACGATGCCTTCCTTCCTTTTCCCAATAGGTCATTGTCCTTCACAACCCATTTTTTCTAAAATATCCTTCCCTTTGCCATACTTATCGGTGTTAATGTTGATGTTTGTTGATGTCGATGGTTCTGCATCTTTGTATAACCAATTGAGGATATCTTTGTCATTTGATTCATCCTCTATAGTATCGGATTTTACAAACCTTTCTTCTAGAACCGTGATAGGTAGTGATGTTTGATGTTTTATCATTGATGGTTGGCCATATGTCTTTGGAGATGGCATCAATTGTGAAAGACTAAGAGCTTGCTCAATAGAATATTGTCCCATTCCCTTGTCTATCAGTTGGACTTGTTCTTGAAATTTATGTGATAAAGAATTTTGGGGATCTTGATTGTCTATTAATTCAGTTTCAACAAGACTTTCATCTTTTGATTTATCCTTTTTCTCAACCCACTTGGTGGTGATATTTGGACGTTTTTCTTCATTTGATGACTTTGAACTAGATGCTTTCCTATTGTGAGGCACAAAGGTATCTTGAGAGATTTTGAGTGTTTCACAATGCTTAGGATGATTATAATTGGTTGATATAGTCACCTCATGTCCATTTACTGGGAATTTTAAGCATTGGTGATATGTGGAAGGCACTGCCTGCATTTTGTGAATCCATGGGCATCCTAAGAGTATGTTGTAAGTTAACTCTTTTTCTAGTACCTGGCATGCTATGTGTTTTATCATCGGTCCCACTTGAATGGGTAACACAATTAGTCCCTTAGAAGATATCTCTTCCTCATCATATGCCTTTATTGTCATTTTCCTTCAGGCATCAATAGCATTATTTGAATACCCTAGTGCACAGATTAACTTTAGAGTGCAAATGTTCAAACCAGCTCCCTCATCTATTAAGATTCTTTTGACACGATGATTGTGGATCAAGACTTTAATATGGAGGGCAGTGTTATGGGGATGGTTAAGTGACACATCACCCTATTTAGAGAATGATAGATAGTGTGGTGTAGTCAAATGTCCCACCATAGGCTGGAATTGGTAAACATCTAGATTTTTTGGTACTGTAGTGGAAACTAATGCTTATTCTAGAACCTCCTTATGTGATGGTGATAGTTTGAGGAGTTCCAATATTGATATTTGCGCTGGAATGTTTTGAAGTTGATCGACAATATTGTAATGAGATGGAGGTGGAGTTGCATTTTTAGGCACAACTCCCTTTAAGACTACCTTGGATTGTCCCCTTGTCATTACATTTACTGGTTGATAGTCTTGTCATTCTCTGATTTTTAAAATGTTTATTTGATTTTTAGAGACTTGTATGCTTGGGAGAAAATCCAAAGGGGCAATGTTGTTGGTTTTGTGTTTTTCCATGTTATGAGCAATGGTATTATCATTTTCTACCTTGGTAAGGAAAAGGATCGTGGTATTGTAGACATGATTGATATTTTTACCTTTGTTTTTCGTAGAAGATGATGCTCCTTTGTCATAATTTGGTAAAGGGTCCTTGAAGGCTGTATGATCATTATTTTTTTGGTGTCCCTCTACATATACTTTGTTATTGTCAATCAGATCTTCAACTGTGTGTTTTAATTCCTTGCAATCATTAGTCTTGTGGCCTTTATTGTTGTGCAAGTTGCAATAATCTATGTCATTCCACCATGGTGGTTTGACCTTTGGATCCCAGAATCTTGCTTCCCGCGTAGTGATAAGACCACTTGTGACTAGTTCTTTCATCGTTGATTCCAATGTTTGGCCTAAAGGTGTGAACCTATGTTGATTTGATGATTTTTGGTACATTTGCGGTTTTGCGACTTTGTTGTTTTGAATGACATTTGACTTGATGATTTGATCATTGTTTTGATTTTTTTTGAAGTAGATGTTGTCAAGTTGAAAATGGGTTTGGCATTTTGTAAATCATTTATCGTTTTGTTGGTCCCCGTATTTCTATTCTTTTGCCAGAATTTTGGTTTGTCGTTGTTGGGGTATTGATTTGAGGAGTTTGTGTTGTTTGATTTGTCGTTGTAATGTTTAATGACCCCTCTTTTGACCAGTGCTTCTTCAATCTTAAGGCCATTTTCTATCACCTTTTCGAACATGGGAGGACAATGTAATTCGAGTATGTTCATCCATCAAATTTGTCTATGAACAACTCCATCTTTTCTTCCTCAAGAATGGAGCGAGGATATCTAGCGAATAGTCATCGCCATCTTTGTAAAAAGGACAGGAATTTCTCCCCTTTGTTTTGTTTCATGTTATATAGATCCTTTATCGTTACATTGTGTTGGATGTTAAAATAATAGTGGGAGATGAACCTATTAACAAGCTCTTCAAAGGTTCGTATTCCTGGTTGCAATTTGGAAAACCATTCCATACATTGCCCTACTAAACTTCTTGGAAATAACCTCATGAGGTAAGTTTCCTCTTGTGCAAACTCTAGGCTCATGGTTTTGAATTTGTGTATCTGATCAATCGGATCTGTTTTACCATTGTATTTTTCATACTTTGGAAATTCGCAGTGTCGAGGGAAAGGTACCATGTTTACTGTTGATTCAAAAGGATAAGGACAAATATCCTGTAATACATACCTTTTGGTGTTTCCTTTTTTCATGTCTTGTATTTGTTGTTGTAAGTTCTACATTTGGGTTGTTAAGGCAACAACTAGATCTATACCTTGTGTATGTTGTCGTATTTCGATTGCATTTGTTCTAGGTGCTTCTTTTAGGCGATTTACGTCAAAGGCTTTGGGAAGCTTAGCACCTGATTTAGCCAACATAAAGAGGTATTTCCCCATGTCCTGCTCTAAGATCTTTTCCATGAATTTATGGAATTTGGATCATGTTGGGTTGTTTGTATGTCTTCTAGAGTTATTTCATTTTTGTCAATTTGATGTAGACTATTCCAGGGATTTTCTTTCGCCATTGTATTTGATGTTTCAAGTTCCTTTTCTAAGAGCCTTTGTTTTTGTAACTTTGTGAAGATTGGCATACAAGTGTTTTGTTCTTTCTACCAAAATTTGATCTTCTATGTTGGAAAATGTCAAGTGAATTTTTAACAAAGTCAAATAAGATGATATTCTTATTGATAAGACTAGGTTAAAAATTTGATTATTATGCCTTGTTTCATGATAATAGGATGATAATATCTTGATGATGAAACTTTAACGTAATAATCAAGATTTTGTTTTGTTTTGACACTTTATGATTTGCAAGATCTATGTTTTTAGTTGAAAAAGACTGGTAACTTGTAGGAACCTATCTGATTTTGGTTTCTAGATAGTGACTCTGTTAAAAAGATACTTTTGTTTCACAAGAAATTCATGTTTATATAATAATCCAACTGATTGATTTGTTTTGAAACTCTCTATTTTGAAAGCGCTAAAATAGGAATTGGAAGCGCTATTTCGTAGAAGCGCTAAAGCAGAGTTTAAAAGCGCTAAAAAAGATGATGGAAGTTCTATCTTTATGGATGCGCTAAACAGTGCTTAGAAGCGTTATAACAGTGCTCGAAAGTGCTAAAATAGTGCTTGGAAGCGCTATTTTGTGGAAGCGCTAAAATAGAGTCACAAAGCGCTGAAACATATTTCCAGAGTGCTAAAACGGAGGGTGGATGGTTAAGAATCTTTATTGCAAAATTTGATTTGGCCTTGTGGCGTATTCGATCATCGATTGTGGGATGTAGGACTGACATATGCGTTGACTATGATTATGATACTGTGTGAGGGCTCTCCTTTGGAAGAATTCTCATGAATAAAGAGGTTTTATGGCATAATCAACAATATAACCTCTAGCAAAATCATGATACCTATGAATGAAGGTTTTGTGTTGTAGCAAGATCTTTCGACTTTGATATAAGAAACGTCTTTTTCTCAAAAGATTTTGGTAACCAAGTGGTCTCTTGGGTTTCTTGACTTTGATGGTTTTCTTGACAAAATTTGTTGATTTCCATTCTCGAATCATGAATTTTTCTAACCTGATTGGATTTGTTATTTTCTAGATGATTTGTTTATCCGATTTATAATGATTTTGAAAACACAGCAAGCAAATTGTAAAATAATTGTTTTAAACTTAGAATCAGTACGAGGGAGGAATTGTTGATTGTGATGGTACCTGGTACTTTTTGATGATCATCTTCTCATTGAGTCAAACCATCTGCTTCCCCACCGGCCTGATTTGTCTATGTCCACTGATTGCCCCACCTACCCTTTGAGCGGTGCCGATACCCTTCCCCCCCCCTCCCTTCGCCCAAGGAGTGTCCTTAGATTTCACTTGAGCGGTGGGTCCCTTCTACCGTTTACCCCCTAGGTTGGGTTGGGTATAACCAGAATTGCCAAACTAGAGAAACGGTACCCTAGCTTGGAGACCGGCATATAACTATCCCCGGTTGGCATTTTCCACCTACCACGCCAGGGAGTCGCGTTTGCCATATGCCTAGAGATCACCCGGGAGTTGAACCCGGACTTCACGAAATGAAGGTACCCACTGATCTATACATAGCATGAGTGGGGGGGCCGCCCTACCGGGGAGGTTGTTCAATCAACAAAACAATATTCAAGGTAGCAACTTATCTAGCGCTAAATGTAGAACAAATAGTGTATATTCAAGAACCATGAATGGTCCTTATTTATTTCACTGGTTTGTTTTGACAAATATATACTTTCAGACAGACTCACTCTTAAAGTCAAAAAGGTCATTGTTATACTCAACAACCTGCGTCTTAAAATTGCGTTGACTCACACAGCCGTGTCACCCCCTAGAGGGCACCCGTGTTTTTTTCGTTTCCAAGTGCGTACTCAAAGTTGGATTTCTCGTCCTCTGAGAAAACAGTCCTTGGAAATTATATGGTGAGTGTCTTGGGGGAAAATTCTTTCCTCCTCTTGCACTATGAGTATTACAACGTTTGGTTACTGACTCGGCTGGATACTATGATATGGTTCTTAGATAAGGTTTTCATGCGGTGCGGAAAATGATAAACTCCCTCAGGAGACCTCCCAATCTTTAGAACAAATATTTTGGGGATGGTTATCTTGCACACTACCGTCAAGTTGGAATTTCATCAACAACTTGCATTTGATTAGAGTGGGTTGGAATCCTTGGCTTTAGGTGTTCCCACTGAGGTCATTCCCATAGGTGACTATTTTTTCCCACTACGACAGGCCTTCTAAAGGTTTTAACCAAAGCGTAAAATTGCATGAAAATAAAGGATGAGTCTGGCACTTTGATCACCCAGTTAAGGGGAGAGCATAAGCCTATTCACCACACAAGCACAACAGATAAATGATTCGTTTTAAGCCCAAAAGATAATTTTTTCTAATCTATGTGAAGATTTTTCTTCACAAAAGTCATGGTGTCCATTTTAAATGATATAGAAAAAGTGTGATGGCTACCATAGGATTAATGAATTTTAAACCAAAATGGCTACCCTGGGATTGATAAATTTTAAACCAAATGACTATCCTAAGATTGGTTCAGTTTAGTCCAAATGGATCAAAATTAAATTTTGGTCGCGGTCACATCGGATCCAGATAACTAATTAAAGAAGTGCTAAAATAGTTAATGAAAGCGCTATAGTATTTCCTAGATGCGCTAAAACAGAAAGCACTGAAATAGAGATCTGAAGCACCAAAGTTGTTCACGGAAGCGCTATATTAGCTATACTAGAGATGGGTGGTCGATGCACTGAAATAGTTCATGGAAGCGTTATAGTAGAAGCGCTAAAACATTTAGCGGATGCGCTATAGTTTTACGGAAGCATTGAAACAGAGCACGGAAGCACCATAGTTTCCCACATATGCGCTATAGTTTTTGACGGAAATGGTGAAATAGAACACACCGGAAACCTGTACAACACTTTTTCAAAAAAATTGCAAAATATGGGGTTAATGCCCCATAGTGGGCACCAAATTGTAAGTGTGAATAAGTAAACAAAGTAAAAACACTTCTTAATGAAACATTGTATCAAAGATTAAGCAAATAAACTAATCTAAAGCAAGAAATATGTAGAAGTTGAGAAATCCAACTTTAGACTCCAAGATCACCTGCATGCAAATAGATACTTGTCACAAGGAAGAGAATGGATGGAGAAAATAAACAAGGGTTTGATGCTCTAAAAAATGGAGAAATTATATTATCAGAACAAAAGAGGAATTGATATGAAATACAATGGGATCAATCCTTATAAAAAGGAGATCATGCAAACCCTAAAGAAACCCTAATAGGTAAAACCCTAAAAGAAGCCCTAATAGGAAAAAATTTAATAATTAATATAATTATTAAATGTCACTTTATGCAAACTAACGTGAAATCTTAAGAAGGGAATAAAGGTAACTTAATCAACATAATTAAGTTAAAACCTTTAATCTAACACCCCTCCTTAAGATGAGCAACAGTGCAGCTACAAACAAATGCAAGAAAGCAAAGGTAAATACAATCCAAGAAGGCAAACATGAGTCCTGACAACCAGGCCAGATCAGGTACCCAAATACAACCAAATCTCTGTAAAATGGAGAAATAGAGAAAACCTCATGGGAAAAATCTCTAATCCAAAAAGAGATGCAGAAAGCCAAGAAGAACGTCACTGAAGCAGAAGAAGTTGCAAACAACTATCGAAAGATGACTGCTATGGTGTTGAAGAACCTCCGCTGAAGATAGGATGATCAGGATCAAGAAGACAACAATCTGCATGAGTACCCCATACGACACTACTTGAATCAGATGGAAAACAAAGGAAAACACCTAGAACGAAGATACAAATGGCACAAGTACCAATAGTCTGAAGAACACTGATCAACTAAGAATGGAAGATTCCTTCCAAGGTGAAACCAAGGAAGAATTAGCATGAACAGTATAATACCCCCCCATAATGCTAAATTGGGAGAGCCTGACAGATCCACTAAAATGATGTGTAACACCCTGTAGTGCATGAGGAAGAAGAAACAACATCTGAAAGTGCGCAAGAAAGCACCTGCAACTGAAAAAGTGGTGTGCAAAACAAAGCACACATGCATGAGGTTGGAATCATATGGATCCACTGTCGTCGTGGAGGGACACTCACCAGACAAAGGTGTGATGGCAAAACAAAGGCACTACACAACCCCCCATGGCACTTTATAAAACAGTGCGAGTATAAAATATGGCACAACCTTATGTGAAAAATCCCCAAAAATACATGTACAATAGTGTGGCACTTTATCTCAGTGTGTTTACATAAAATATTGCTTACAAATGATGCTCAAAATTCCCACAAAGCACAAAATACTATAAATACATGAAAAACAGCCAAAAATGAAGCATCCATGCAAATGAGAAGTTCCCAAGAATGAATATGTCCAAGTAATACACCAGAGTGTGAAAACACAAAAATCTGAATAAAATATACCTGGAGTGAAATCTAGAAAAATTGGATGGATAGAACTAAAGAGCTCTGAAATATGGTTCCAACGTCGCTGAGATTGCGAAAAACGGAGAAATGGATCAAAAGGTATGAGCTCGGGACTGAAAGCAGCTCCTTTGATTTCAACTAGCTATAGAATGTACCAACAAAAAAAAGAAGCAATGAAACCCACACCACTAGAAAGATGACAGAACTAGCTTTCCGACAATATCTTGTTTGCTAAAAAATGATATCGTATGCCCAAGTTACGGCCTCTGGAAGAAAATAGCTCCAAAGGGGAAAAAAGTCAACGCTGCATTAAATTTGACGGTCATACGATCGTCGCAGCAAAAAGACGAGCTTAAATTTGACGGCCAAACGGCCGTCACCGCAAAAGCGTGATTGGGCTTATTACGTGAAATTTTTTTTTTTTAAATAAAAAAAAATAAAGGGCAGGGTCCGCATGGGGCCATCGCCTGCCAAGGTGGCAGAGCGATACCCATGTAGTACCAACCGTAGCAGGGGGCGGCGCCCAAGGGGCCACCACCTACCATAATAGCAAGCGGCGGTACCCTTGGTTACCGTCCCTGCCTGCGTAGGGTACCTGCAAGGCCTGAGCAAGCCTTTAAACTGCTTGCTTTTTTTAATTTGATTTTTTTTTTTTAAAATCTAAAATAGGTGAAATAAAAAAAAACTGCAAATTTTTTGCAGAATAAATATTATTTTTTGACGAAAAAATAATTCCAAAAAAATGATGCGGAAAAATAAATTCCGAAAAAAAAAATTTACGAGGCGCCCGAACAGTCGTACGGACGACCGTATGGGTAAAAATAATTTGCCCCTCAAATCAACTTTGTCCAAAATGGACGAATGAACAGTCGATTTAGGGGTTTTGGACCGCTGTAGATGCAATGACGAGGTCTGTTTGGACTCAAAATGTTTTGAAATTGCAAGTGAATCCCTGGATCAAAAAATGCAAACCCCAAAAACTGTGAATGTCTGATCCAACCTTGTAGCTCCAAATAGCTTCAAATTCTTCAAACAAGAACAGGCATGTAGCAGGAAAGCTCTGATATCATGTAGAAGTTGAGAAATCCAACTTCAAACTCCAAGATCACCTGCATGCAAATGAATACCTGTCACAAGGAAGAGAATGGATGGAGAAAACAAACAAGGGTTTGATGCTCTGAAAAATGGAGAAATTATATTATCAGAACAAAAGAGGAATTGATATGAAATACAATGGGATCAATCCTTATAAAAAAGAGATCATGTAAACCCTAAAGAAACCCTAATAGGAAAAACCCTAAAAGAAGCCCTAATAGGAAAACATTTAATAATTAATATAATTATTAAATGGCACTTTATGCAAACTAACGTGAAATCTTAAGAAGGGAATAAAGGTAACTTAATCAACACAATTAAGTTAAAACCTTTACTCTAACAAAATCTATTGAAAGCGTCTCATTGTCTCCTATCTTTAAAGATTTATTAAGCTACAGTGCTCTTAGTTTTGAATGAAACACTACGACTGTTAAAATGACAATCTAAAGAACGGAATGATGTTGATGCAATGATGTGAAGCTATATGATAATGCTAAATGATAAAAGAAACTACTGTAATATGAATTGACATGAAAAACTATGGATGAAGCTATAGGAGGCAGCCATGATTATGATTCTAAAATGCTAGATGCTTGAATTTCTTAATGCTTGATGATTGATGAAATGATGCTTGATTCTTTCTTACAGAGTAAGATTGCATAAACTTGATAATCTGGGATCCTTTCTTTGTTGAATGAAGTTGTATTTATAGATTTCTCGGCAAGAGATTTGCACAGGGGCAGCAAAGTAGAGGCTTCGATTCAATCTGGAGGATTGAAAGGTGAGAGATGGAGGAGATGGAGAATATTGTGGAATGGTTCCTACCCATGAAAACACCAAGCAAGAGAATAGGAATGATTGATGGAAGAGGATTGAGAGATGGATTTCCAATTTGTCTCCAAATCTTCACGTGAAGATTGAATCAATTAATTTAGACATAATTTTGACATAAATTAGACATATGATATCTAATTTGGTTTTGAGAAAATAGAGGAATTTGATTTATGCCTTTATTTAAATATTTTGATTTATTTAAATTAGCAAAAGAGGTATAAATAATTTAATAAAACAAACTATAGAAGTTTTTTATTAAATTAAAAATAGAAGAATATGATAATTAAACAATAAATTATTTAACCTTTGTTTAATTTATTTAAATGATATGATAGAATAAAATAGAGGAAATTGATAATTAAATTAAACAAAGTATTTATTTTTGTTTATTTAATTAAGATGAAATAATAGTAGAATTATAAGAATTTAAATGTGAATTTAAATATGAACTATATAAATAAATATTTCTATTTATTCAACAGTACAGGAATTTAGGATAATTAATAAAATAAATTGTATTTAATTAATTGGATTCTCCAGACCAATTTTAGGTGTATACAGTATCAAAGCGGGTTTGAAGAAGATCGTGATAAGATTTATATAAGCAACAATTTCATCCACTCTTGTTCTCACCTTCTTACATCTACCTTATCTTCAAAAAAGGTGAACAAGCTCAAGATCGAAGATAGACTTGAAGATGCTTCCAACTTCACCTCTTGGAAGTTTACACTGATTCTTGCATTGGAAGAAAATGAGATTGTTGAATTCATGGAGGACAAAGTTCCCAAACCTTCTGATGAAAATGAGAAGCCTCAATGGAAGAAGAATTGCACCAAGGCAAAAAATATTTTGGTTGATTTGATGAAGGACCACCTTGTGCCAATTATCTCCAAGTTGAAGACAAAAATAGAAATTTTTAAAACCTTGGAGGAAATGTATGAGTTCAATAACACAAGTAGAGCTCTTGCCTTGAATCAACAGCTTCATCATGTCAAGATGGAAAAAGGATAATCTTTTCATGTCCTTCTTCATGAAGATCACTGAATTGAGAGATCAACTCTCTACCATTGGGCATATGATTGATGATAAGGATTTGGCAATGTTGGCTCTTAATGGTCTACCTAAATCTTGGGAACCATATATCCAAGGTATTAGTGTGAGATCAAAGCTACCTAAGGTTGATTGCTTGAGGGCAGATTAAATTCAAGAGGAATTGAGGTTAGCAGCAAGAGGCAATGGGAAAAGTTCTACCAATGAGGAGATTCATGTACTTACCGCTCAATCTTCTAAGAAGAAAGGAAGAGAAGGAAAGGAATGCTAATTCAAGAGGAATAAAGATATAAGATTTGATGGTGCTCCTCCATATAAGAAGAAGAAGGATCTCTCCCACCTATAGTGCTTCAGATGTGACAATTTATGTCACTATGCAAAGGATTGCCCCACTAGACCAAAACAACATTCTTCATTTACAAGTGTGGGTGAGATATCTCCTCAAAAGGATTCGAAGAAATTTCTATTTTATTATTCCTTATCAAGCAATGTTCCAGTAGACAATAACACTTGGTTGATTGATAGTGGTGCCTCTCATCACATTACTGGATTCAGAGAACATCTTTTAGATTTGGTGATGAGAGATTCAAGTGTTCAAGTCATAATTGGAGATGATGCATGTTATTCTGTGAAAGGTATTGGGACCTCCACTATTCACTTAGATTATGGAATCTCCTTGCAGTTGAGTGATGTACCATTTGTACCAAGAATCAAGAGGAACCTTGTCTCTATTTCAGCCTTGGAAGATAAGGGATATCAAGTTGCATTCTCCAAAGGTAAAGTTTTTTCATGGCCAAAGAACTTTAGCATCAATTCGGACTAAGTGATTGGCGTTCAGCAAGAATGTATCTACATACTTTGCAGTCATCCACTACAGTCCTTGTTGCATGATACATCAATTTTATGTGAGCTTTGGCATAGAAGACTTTCTCACATTCACTTTCGAGTGCTTCCAACCATGGAGAAGATGGTCACCAGCATTCCTAAACTCAGCTAAGAGCATGAAGGTACTTCCCGAGGATGTGCATTGGGTAAGAATACTAAAAGACCTTTTCATAGTAGTGAAAGTAGATCTAAAAGAATTCTAGATCTTGTTCATTATGACTTGTGTGGTCCAATGCTTGTTACTTCCTTGAGTGGTTTCTTGTATTATTTAATTTTCATTGATGACTACTCTAGAAAGACATGGATTTATTTCTTAAAGACTAAATAATTTGAGGAAGTACTTGAGAGATTCAAGGAATTTAAATCTCAAGTAGAAAACTTGTCCGGGAAGAGGATCAAAGTTTTGAGATTTGACAATGGAGGAGAATACATCTCCGGAATCTTTCATAAATTTTGTATTGAAGCAAGAATTAAGAGGGATTTTTGTGTTCCTTACAATCCACAACAAAACGGTGTAGCAGAAAGGAAGAACAGATCTATTGTAGAAGTAGCTACGGCCATGATTCATTATCAGGATCTACAAATCTTCCTTTGGGGTGAAGCTTCTAGGACAGTTGTGTATGTTCTGAATAGAATCCCTCATCGTATCTTGGATAGCATTACTACTGAAGATGCTTTCACAAGTGTGAAGATTGAAGTTGATCATTTGAGAATATTTGGTTGTCTTGTGTATGTTCATGTCCCTAAAGATAAAAGGACAAATTTGGAACCATCTGGAAAGAAGGGAATATTTGTGGGCTACAGTGAGTCTTCAAAAGCCTACAGGATTTACATTCCAGGTCATAAACTGATAGAGATCAGCAAGGATGTTACATTTGAAGAATATGTTGCATTCAAGAGATCTAAAGGCTCTCACATGGAGATAGACAATGAAGACCAAGAGTCTCCTCGGGACATGGAAGTTGACCATACTCCTAAGATTCGGAGGGAGGCTATTTATCTACAAGAATATGATGATCTAATTGAGCCTTCGGAACCTACTGATGGGTCTACCGACATTGTTATTGGTAGAAAGAGACCTCTATGGGCTAGGCAAACAATGCAGGAGGCAAAAAAATTTGCAGCCCCTAGAGGAACATTCAGAGAAATCAAAATACCTCAAAACATTTCAAGCTATGTTGCATTTATGAGTCAAATGATTGAATCTGAGTCTTCCAGTGTTGAGGAAGCTTCAATTCAGCAAGTATGGAAAGATTTTATGGCTAAAGAGTATCAATCTATCCTCAAGAACGATGTTTGGGACATTGTACCTAGACTAGAAGGAAAATTTGTTGTATCTTCTAAGTGGATTTTCAAGATCAAACATGTGATTGATGGAAGCATTGAGAAGTACAAGGCTAGATTTATGGCTAGGGGGTTCTCTCAGAAAGAGGGAATAGACTATAAGGAAACATTTGCTCCAATTGCTCATTATACCTCTATTAGGACTATCATTTCCATTGCAGCAGCTAAAGGATGGAAGTTACACCAGATGGATGTGAAGACAACATTTCTAAATGGTGTAATTGAAGAAGAGGTATACATTGAGAAACCTGATGGCTTTGAAGTTCATGGGAAGGAGTCTCATGTTTGCAGATTGAAGAAGGCTTTGTATGGCCTTAAGCAAGCTCCTTGTGCTTGGTATGAGAGGATTGATCGATACCTTCTGAGATTGGGATTCTCCAAGAATGATGTTGATTCAAATCTATACTTCAAGGTAATTGATGGTGAAGCATTGATCTTGGAACTCTATGTCGATGATCTATTTCTTACTGGAGAAGAACACTTCATTATCAAATGCAAGAAAGAGTTGGCTTCTGAATTTGAAATGGAGGATCTTAAGTACATGCATTAATTCCTTGCTTTAGAAGTATGGCAGAGGCCCAATGAGATCATTATAATTCAAGGGAAGTATAAAATAGACATCTTGAAGATATTTTGTATGATGGATTGTAAATCCATGTCTACTCCTATGGAAACCAATTTTCAGAAGTTAAAAGAGGTTGCAGCTTGTTCGCATCTGGTGGATCCTACAATGTACAAGCAGTTGATTGGATCATTGATGTATCTAGTCAATACTAGACTAGATATTTTATATGCAATGAGTGCACTTAGTCAGTTCATGTGTGAACCAAGGAAAATACATCTAGTTGCAACAAATCATATCTTGAGATACTTGTGTGGCACAATTGGATATGGCTTGAGATATTCTTCTGGTGTGGACTTGAAGCTGCATGGTTATACTGATTCTGATTGGGCGGGTTGTGTTGTTGATCGAAAGAACTACTCTGGATGTTGTTTCGGTCTGGGGTCTGCAATGATCTCCTGGTGTAGTAGGAAGCAGTCTTCAGTAGCACTTAGCACCGCAAAGGTTGAGTACATTGTAGCATGTGTGGGAGCTCAAGAAGCAGTGTGGCTTCGGATTCTCCTTGCAATATTTTTTGGAAAATCATTGGAGCCAACTTTCATTCATTGTGATAATCAAAATTGTGTGAAGCTTTCTGTCAATCCAATGTTTCATGACAAAACCAAGCATGTTCAGATCAAATACCACTATATCAGAGATATGGTATTGAGAAAAGAATTCCAGTTGAGATACATTAGCACTGATGAGCAACGATAGACATTCTCACCAAGCCCCTCTCTAGAGTAAATTTTGTGTACTTCCAAGACAAGCTTGGTATTGTGGAGAATGAAGCCCTAGCTGAGAGGGAGACTCAGCTTCAATGATCTTCTATGATTTTGTTTAATGCATTTATCACTATGAGAGATATTTGAGGTGTAATCCCTTGTTTCTACCCTCTGGGAGTAGCCATGGTGGATTTCATGTGTGTGAATCAATGACAACATCACGTGAGAGATTTTATGATGATTTTCTTGTACTTATACTTTTCACCCTCTAGGAGTAGCCATGGTGAACGCCATGATGAGATGACGACATCACATTGATTGATTCCATGATGGGCACTTGTGCACATATACCATTCATAGAAGTAACCATGATGGTTCATATCATGATGAGGTGATATTATATTTTCCACATATGGGATTATCCATGGTGGTTGACATCACGATGAGGTGATACGACTTGCACAGCTGGAAGTATTCCTCCCTAGCCGAGAGGGTGTGTTGATGTTATTGACAGCCATGAGCCTCTTACTTCCAACCATGATTTTCTATAAGGAAATAAATTAAATATAGCCTAACGTCTATTTATTTATTGGTGATACTCTTTAGTGAAGAGGCGCTTCACTTAATGTTAAATCATTATTATTATTATTTTATGTGGCCAATCTCTCCTTGTTAATCACACCACTTCATGAAATATGTATTCTTTGGAGGCCAACCTTGCACCATGAAAAGGCGCGGCCTCTCCTCATATTTTTATATATATGAGATCCCTTCATTCATGTTGATCATCAAGTTCATTCATTATAATTTGCATTCATAGAAGGATTTCATGCCTGAGCAGCAGATCATTATTTTGCTATAGCATAACAATTTCAAGGAGAAACATATTCATTTGTATTATTGCATCTAGAAGAGGTGTGATTATTCATTGTATAAAAATTGACATTGTGGTGTGCCTGAGTTATAAGAAGATTTTTTCTCTCATTATTACAATATATAAGAGATATATTTGTTCGATTTTTCTCCCTCAAGTTGGAGGGTTTTCCCAGGGTATGTTGTTGTGTTCATTGTATTATGTGCTATATTTTTGTTTATTGAATATCTTATCATAAAAACTAACACAATTCACCTTCATTTTTAAATAAAATAACTTTATTTTCAAATATATTTTATTCGTAAGACTTAAATTGATAAATCTCACTCAACCTTTTCCATAAGGAATAAAAATTAGGCTCGTCTACTACATTTAACAAGATAGAATTGGTAAGACAAAACCAAATTGTTCCTCATGCTTTCTTATCCATCTTGCCACATGAGTCTTGGGAAAAACTTTTACTTAGATTTATTTTTTTATATTAAGGTAAGTAGAGATTTTGAAAGGGCTCATACCCTTGAACAAAAGTACAAAATAGAAAAAATAATCAGGAAACAAGGGTCCGAGCCCTATACAAAGGTTTCCAAAAGGCTTGATGAAATAGGCCCAAACAAGCCAAAAATAATAGAGAAATAGTGAAAACAAGAGAAAGAGGAATAGTTGCAGTCAAGCTACCAAACAAGAAAAGAAACAAAAGAGAGAGAGCATGGACCACCAAAGTCCCACTTAGACGATGCTAGATTAGGAGTGAGTTGACCTTTCACCCACAACTCAGGTATGAGTCTGGGAAGAGGAACAAGAAAGACCTTTCCTCCTACTAACAATAGTCCAAGAAATACTATCATCCAAAATCATATTACAAGGGGGAGCATGAGGAGAAACCCCCACAAAGGGCCCATAGGGATCATCCACATGTGCAAGACAATGTGAATCGGGGGGGATTCCCCCACAAAGAGCTCATTAGCATGATAAATATAATGGTGAGGAGGGTCTAAAGCCAAGGGTGGATAATTCTACAAGGGGAGGGCAAGAGGTTCCACAATAAGGTCTGAGGGCATTAGAGCCACACTAGAGACAAGAGACTTGTCATCATCCTAGGATTCATAATCCAACAAAGAATCAAGATAATGGAGTCTTAATTGGTCTTAATTGGCATCCTTCCACCACGTAGCATATCCCTTGTGACATAAGAGAGGATAATTTGTAGCTAGGTGATCGATTGAGAAGCATTGATGATATTTGAAGGGGAGGCCCTCATAATCAAAAGGTTGAATCTAAAGCATGGCCCCAACCATCAAAACCACATATTTGTGGAGAGTCTTGGATATTTCAATATCCAATAGAATGTGAGAAAATGTGGAGTACCCCATATAAGAAGTAGAATCATCAACTTTCAAGAAGCGACCTATAGAGTTGCCAATGGCCTTGTAACATGAGACCTCCCAAAATTATAGAGGGAGATTCAAAAGTCTAACCTACACCAAACACACATTTAGTGGATTCAAGGCTTGAGAGAGAGTGTGTGTGTGTGTGTGCGCGCGCACTCCCCCCAAGCCCACAACTTGCCCAACACCAATTTTATGCCCTTAGAGGAGGCAAAGAAGGTAAAGAAAAAACCTTTAGCACAGGGGACAAGCTCAATATTACCCGCCATAAAAATCCTCTATAAAACTAGCATTAATTTGTGAAGATCAAGAAGAGAAATCCAAATATTGGAGAATTTGTACACCAAACCCCTACGTTAGTAGAATTCCTCATTCTCCACCATATCTTGGCCACAAGCCACCATCGGGGATGGTTTGGCACAAAGAAGAGGACAATATTTATTTCTCAAAGAGCAAGCAACACCAGAACCAATAGCTTAAGAAAATTTGTGTCTACCAACAACAAAAATTGGTGCCAGAGGGGAGGCACTAGTAGAAACCCTAACACCACTACCAACAAAAGGAGTAGGTTTATCAGCAAAAATAGTAGGAAACACTTTTGCATCACTATTCATTGATGTATCTTCTAAGAGATCCTCCATATTTAGCTTCCACAACTCATTATTAGTTGTATTAAACTTCTTAATATTTATCCATGATGTAGATGTAGTCATGGCTTCAACTACAAATTTACAAAATAAAATTACTAGAACTGTCACTATGGCCCAAAAAACCTTTCCAACCACAAGGGCCAAAGGTGGCCAAGCTCTAATACCAAATATTGAGAATAAGAAAGGTAAACAACTACTAGATGAAAATATAAAAATCAATTTTACAAATTAACAACATAAGAAATCAGAAAATCCCATGAAAACATCACAACACAAATTTAATGTGGAGAAACCCTTGCAAAAAAAACATTGCCAAGAAAAGAGGCCAAGTATGTATTATCTTCAAAAGATAAATTATAATACAGCACAATTCCTTTCTCCTTCATTTGTCTTCAACCTAACAACTCTTTTGAACCTATTAATATTCAGTATGAAAATTTCATCTCAAGGCTCCAATTTATAGAGTTATTGGAGGGAAGCCAACAAATAGTTTCCCACAACAAGAGGGGTGCCAAAACCCCTCTCGCAAAAACCAAATGCCCTACCCCTTGGATTCTCTATGAGAAAAGTCATCAAACTTGTTGTCCAAAATGAATTTCCCTATGAAATTAACAATCACCTTCATGAACACTAATGGTCACTCAATTCCAAGTGCCCCCACTATTAATATTAGTTACAATTTTTTTTTTCTAGTGAACCCCTTAAGCCATTACAAATGCATTTATAAACTATAGATTTGAATTTATTACATCAATAACACCCTAGGCACCTAGATACACCTTGACAATGATGATGGAAAAAAAAATGACATAAGATTTACAAATATGATGACACCTTAATCCTAACAACATTCCCATGATTTTGTCCCTTTTTTTTACTTTTTCATAATAAAATGAAAGTGAATACAAGGACATGCAATGCAATATGTTTATAATTTTTATGATCATATTTATTGTGGAGCTAATGTGCATCATTATGCCCATGCATGAAAATTTGGAGATGTGACCTAACAAAGAACATGGAGAAAGTGAGGACATCATTCAAAACTATATATATCCTTATAAAATATGATTGCTAGTTTACTTACTATCTTATTTTAGTGTAACATGCATGATTCATATAGCTCACATGCACAACAAAGTGGAGTTAAAATGTAGAGAAAAGTACATACTTCACTCTTTTCCCACTTGTTTTGTACTCGCTTTGGCCTCATAATTATGTCATTTTGGTGTTTAATTTTATGGATCACAAGCTAATTGAAACCATCCAATTCCCCTGTATTTTACTAAATTCAACCCCAAGGATCCAAACCCAACTCAATTTTTACCCATTACCCCACCTTGGGCAAAATTGTGAGTGTGAATCTATCATATGAGATCTTCTCTACCTAGTTTTAATTCAAATATTGACACTCCAAAAATAGACCATTGTCTGTCAACTTGCATGCAAACACATCCAAATTTGGCACCTAGGATTTCATGATAAAATATAAGTCCTCTACCACTTACGATCATCCACTTGAACAAGCATGAAAGCATCCAAGCACCATTCTAAAGAACATTTAGATCATAAAATTATTATATACTAACACCTTCAAAATAGAGAATTAAGCAACTTGCACATCACATCTTCACTTTTTTTCATACATTTGTTGAAAACAAGGTGTCTACTAAGGTATAAGAAAGCATCAAACTTCAATTATAATATGGAAAACTCCAAAATGTGCTCTTCAATACCATCTCAATCCTAATTTAGATATCATACCAAAGGTAAAAATTTTAGAGGTAGGAAACCATCACAACCAAACTCACAAATGCCCCAAACAAAATCACATATGATCACTTTAAGCTATATTGTAAACTTAAAGGACGCATCAAGTATAAAAGTACTTGATATTTGATCTTCACATTCTAGAAGATGTCTTCAACTGTATCTATACAATTCAAATCAATCTTATCAACTATCATTTCCATCAAGAGGTAATCACTTATTAACTTCTATTTAATTTTCTAATTTCTTGTCATGTTTCATACTTTGACTCTATATTTATCTAGGATAAGATTAACATATTTTTGTAGGGATGCAGCTAATGTCCTAACAAAACACACCTATGTACATACCAAAATGCATAAAACCATATATAAAAACATACATAGAAACATACATAACATGATGAGACGGTGTAGTGTGGGGCCCACAAGATGGAGGATAAAAGTGACAAAATTGGGAGATGGGAGAAAATGTTATGGCGATGGAAGCGAGGAGATAACGATGCCATCAGATTGTTTTTTCCGCCTTTTGTCAGCCAATAAAACTAGGCCACGTGACTTGCATGAGAAGCTATAATTTTTAGAGCTTTTTTCTACTGCAAGAATTGGAGGTGGACTGGCATGTATATTTTCAAAAATTGTTGTGTTTCGAGAAAGAAGGTAGTAAACACTATGTGTTGTGAGTGTTTTTAGTTTTCACATTGGAAGTTGAAGATTGGAGTGCACGTGGAGGAGTTGGAGGAGAAAACCAACCAAATAGAGGTGAGGGGTACTAACCAATTAGGTAGCATATGGTTTTACAACACTATGTGGGTTGCTTGATTCTTAACACCTAGGGTTTTCCAACATGAAATTTTACAAAATAAAATGAATATCTTGAAAAAAAATTGCAATTTAGATAGTGTGAATGTATTAAAAGGCCCCTTCAAAATTTATAAGGACTCTTAATTTGAGTAAAAATTACATTTAAATTTTGCATGATTGAAAAAAGAAGTGCACAAAATAATTGTAATTTGGAAAGCACAATGTGGGTTTTCAATTATTTGAATCTACATCTTTAAATGTACAGGGTTGTCTCACAGTGGGTCGATTGCTTCTTAACACCTAGGGTTTTACAACATGGAATTTTACAAAATAGTATGAATGTCTTGAAAACCTTTTTTTGTTTAGACAACATGAATATAGTTTTCTTCTTAACACCTAGGGTTTTGCAACATGGAATTTTATAAAACAGTATGAATGTCTTGAAAACCTTTTGCTATTTAGACAACACGAATGTAATTTGCTTCTTAACACGTATGGTTTTTCAACATGGAATTTTACAAAACAATATGAATGTCTTGAAAACCTTTTGTTGTTTAGACAATACGAATGTATTTTTCTTCTCAACACCTAGGGTTTTGCAACATGGAATTTTACAAAACAGTATGAATGTCTTGAAAACCTTTTACTATTTAGATAGCATGAATGTAGTTTTCTTCTTAACACCTAGGGCAACATAGAATTTTACAAAATAGTATGAATGTCTTGAAAACCTTTTGTTGTTTAGATAGCATGAATGTAGTGAAAGGGCCCTTTAAAATTTATAACCATTCTTAATTAGAGTAAAAATTGCATTTAAATTTCCTCATATGATTGAAAATAAAATGCACAAAATCATTGAAAATTGGAAAACACAATGTGGGTTGTCAGTCATATGATTGTGGTTGTCAAGTAATCTTTATCTTTTATAAGTTGTGCAACCACACCTTTGACTTTTGATCTATCAAAATGCTTTACACAATCATTATAGGTAAACTGAAAATTTCCTAATTGAGCCTTGAGATACTTGATATCAGCCTTCAATTTTTGAATTGCCTCATATTCTTGCAAACACTCATTTTGTAATGTGTCCATGTGCCCTTCTTCATAAGCAACACCTTCCATTGTTGTGTTTATTTTTTCAACTTCGTGTCTTTTAGATTGCAGTTGTTTGTCAACAACATTAATTAAACTCCTTTTATTTTGACAATAAAATCTTCTTTTAATTTTTTAATTCCTTTTTCTAAGTGGTTAATTGTAGTGTTTTTTGTTGTTTTACTTCAGTTTCAGCACTTCCAACTATCGCTTTTACATCTTCAAGTTGACTGGAGCCACACATTTTTCATCATCCTCATTTCTATTACCTATTATCACCCCTTGGTATTCCATTTCATGATCTTCTACCTTATTTTTGATATCTTTTACTTTAAACTTTGGATCAGTTGCTCCCTCATCATCCCTTAGGATAGCACCATCCATTTCTTTGATATAGTTTTCAATGTCTTCAATACTTTTATCTAGCTTATTAGTCACTCTTTTCTCTTCTTTGAGAGTGTCTTTTTTATTAGAGAATGTAAAAAAAAATTGTTTGATAAGTTATTTACAAAACTTTTCTACCTTTTCACATAGGACTTTCATGTCTCTAGTCAACTGATTATCTTTTTTTGCACTAAGATCTGATTTTTCCTTTTCCTTATCATCTATTTTGAATTGTATTTGTTCCATATAATTCTTAAGTTCAATAATATTTGACTTCATTTATTCAACTCCACTTATAGCATCATCTCTCACTTTATTTTCTTGCACAAATTCATATACAATACAAAATTTCTTGACTTTATCTACTTCTTCATTGGAATTTTCCCATTCCACATACTACACAATGCTCCTTTGTCTAGTTGTCAAGTGTAGGAACAATCTCTTAAGTCAATAAATTATCTATCTCATTCACTTTGATCTGCTTATTTTCAATTTTTTTAGAGAAGATTCCTTTTTCGTTACATACTTTCTACTACCTGTTGTTTGAGTTCTGCATTTCCATTTTCCTATTGCGGATATTGCACACGCACCTTCCTCAACTTCTCAATAGCATGGAGTGTCTTCAGTCAATACACTATCTATATCATTCACTTTGGTCCGCTTCTTTTTAAGTATATCTACAGAAAATTCCTTTATCATTTCATACATTCTAGTACCTGATGCCTCAAATTTTGTATTGTCATTTTCCCATTACACATACTTCACAGACTCCTTCCTCAACTTCTCAAGATTAGGAAGAATCTCTTCAGTAAATGCATTATTTATCTCATAAACTTTGGTCTACTTCCTTTCAAGTGTTTTTACATTTGTTTCCTTATTCATGTCATACATTCTAGCACCCGTTGGCTCTTGAAGCATTGAGAAGATCTCAAGTTTGTTAACACCCAGTTTTTTCCAACTTTGAATTATAAATAGACAAAATGATTGTAATGAAAACCATTTTTTGTTTAGACAGTACAAATGTAAGAAAAGGCACCTTCAAATTTTACCAAAACTGTTACTTACAGTATGAATTGTGTTTGGATTTCCTCATATCATTATTATATAGGTAGGTAGGAAAACATAGTGGGTTGTGAGTTAGTTCTTTATGCTTTTTCAAAGCTCAAGGGTGGAGAATTCAGGGAGGATTTGTAGTTGGGGGATACATAAAACTAACCATATTTAGTTGAGGGGTGACCAACCAATTGGGTTCTTATATATAGAGGGTTTTACAACACTATATGGGTTGTAGGTTTGTTAACGTCCCGTGTTTTCCAACCTTTGATTATACAAATAATATGACTGTAATGAAAACCTTTTATTGTTTAGACAATACAAATGTAATGAAAGGCATACCTTCAAAATATATAAAATTTCTTAGAAAGACTAAAAATTGCATTTCAACTTCCTCAAATCAATAAACCATAGGTAGGTTGGAAAACATTGTGGGTTGTGATTTATATAATTATGCTTGTTCTAAGATCAAGGGTGTAGAGTTTGGGGAGAATTTGTAGTTGGGGGATACATAAAACTAACCAAATTTAGTTGAGGGGTGACCAACCAATTGGTTCTTATATATAGAAGGTTTTACAACACTATGTATGTTGCAAGTTTCTTAACGCCCTATATTTTCCAACCTTTGATTATACAAACAATATGATTTTAATGAAAAAAATTTGTTGTTTATACAATACGAATGTAATGAAAGGAACCCCTTCTAAATATATAACAAGTCTTAGATAGACTAAAAATTGTGTTTTAATTTCCACAAATTAATAAACTATAAGCAGGTTGGAAAACACTATGGGTTGTGATTTATATAATTTTTCTTGTTCTAAGCTCAAGGGTGGAGAGTTCAGGGAGGAGTTGTAGCTAGGGGATACATAAAAGAAACCAAATTTAGCTGAGGGGTGACCAACCATTTGGGTTCTTATATATAGAGGGTTTTACAACACTATGTATGTTGTAGGTTTCTTAACGCTCTATTTTTTCCAACCTCTGATTACATGGACAATATGATTGTAATGAAAACCTTTCGCTATTTAGACAATATGGATGTAATGAAAGGAACCCCTTCAAAATATATAACAAGTCTTAGATAAGCTATAAATTGTGTTTCAGCTTCCTCAAATCAATAAACTATAGGTAGGCTGGAAAAAAATGTGGGTTGTGATTTATATAATTTTGCTTGTTCTAAGCTCAAGGGTGGAGAGTTCAGGGAGGAGTTACAACTGGGGGATACATAAAACTAACTAGATTTAGCTGAGGGGTGACCAACCAATTGGGTTCTTATATATAGAGGGTTTTACAACACTATGTATGTTGCAGGTTTCTTTGTGCCTTGTGTTTTCCAACCTCCGATTATATAGACAATATGATTGTAATGAATGTTTTTTTGTTTAGACAATATGAATGTAATAAAAGGCACTCCTTCAAAACATATAACAAGTCTCAAATAGTCTAAAAATTGTGTTTAAACTTCCTCAAATCAATAAACTATAGGTAGGTTGGAAAATATTGTGGGTGGTGATTTATATAATTATGCTTGTTCTAAGCTCAAGGGTGGAGATTTTGGGGAGGATTTGTAGTTGGGGGATGCATAAAACTAACCAAATTTAGCTAAGGGGTGATCAACCAATTGGGTTCTTATATATAGAGGGTTTTACAACACTATGTGTGTTTCAGGTTTCTTAACACCCCGTGTTTTCCAATAGACAATATGATTGTAATGAAAACCTTTCATTGTTTAGACAATATTATTGTAATGAAAACCTTTCATTGTTTACACAATATGAATGTAATGAAAGCCACCCCTTCTAAATATATAACAATTCTTAGATAGACTATAAATTGTGTTTCAACTTCCTCAAATCAATAAACTATAGGCAGGTTGGAAAACATTGTGGGTTGTGATTTATATAATTATGTTTGTTCTAATCTCAAGGGTGGAGATTTTGGAGTGGTGAGTTAGTTTTATATCAAAAAATGTTTGACTTCATTAGTTGAGATCCACTTATAGAATCATCTTGCACTTTCTTTGCTCACACAAATTCATATGCAATAAAAAATCTTTTTAGTTTATCCACTTTTGGATTGTCATTTTCCCATTGCACATACTATACATGCTCCTTCCTCAACTTCTCAAGAGTGGGAAGAATATCTTCAGTTAAAACAATATCTATGTTCATTAAGTTTGATCTCCTTTTCAATTTTTTTTAGTGCAGATTCCTTTTCAATTTCATATATTATAGAACCTATTGCCTCTAGTTATGTATTGTCTCTTCGCCTTTACACATACTACACACGCTTCTTTGTCAATTTCTCAAGAGCGGGAAGAATCTCTTAAGTCAAAACAGTATCTATCTCATTCACTATGGTTTTCAATGCAAGTGAGCTTCACAATTTATTGCAAGTGTGGTTTACAATTAAAATTTGTTTTCAAATTCTTCATATGTTTCACAAATAAATGCACAAAAAAATAAAAAAATTGTAGGTTGTATAACACGGTGGGTGTTGAGTTATTTCCTTCTACATGTTGAAAGGTAAAGGGTCAATAGCTTGGGGAGGTCTTGCACATGGGAGACACATCAAACAAATAAAATTGAGGTGAGGGGTGACTAACCAATTGGTTTTTTTTGTTTAATGGCTTCTAAATAGTATGGGGCTTGCAAGTATCATAACACCCAGTGTTTTATAACCTACAATTTCATAGTGGCATAGGTGAAATTTTATCGTAGACACCATAATGGGCATGTTTCCTTCTATAGCAAATAGTTGGCAATAATATATGATTTGTATTAATATAAATATATACTATTATTTCTAAATTGTACATGATTTGTTAATTATTGTAATGTATTTGAAAGTTCACTTGCTTTTTTCATCCATAATTTGTGACAAAATATGCAAAGAACAAGGAAATGAACTGATATTTAGTGCAATGATGAAACAAATGGTTGCCATTCAATGTTATCTACAATATATTGTTAGATATATTATTTCTTTTGTTGGTGTAATCGGGCTATGAGTACTCATGCATTATCCCCATTCGAAGAATGTTTCAACCTATGCAAGGAAAGAAAATTTGTCAAATATTTGTACTAGTCAAAGGGTGAAGATAGAAGAAAAACATGACTATAGACTTCAACATTGTGAAAGTTTGAATGAGATATTTTTTTAGCCTATGTTCATTCACTCCTTTACAGATTTATTATTTTATCAGCAAATGCAAAGATCGTGTTTTTTTCTTTTGGCATTGCTTGCAGCCATAGAAGTAATTACATATTATTATGCATGTTACACTTATAGGCTACATACAAATTTGCAGGTTGGACTTCTCATCGTGTTGTTTAACCTGCACTTTTTTAGTTCATAAATTTTCATATACACTTTTGTTGGTCATGTTAAGTCACCCCAAATAGAAGGCTCAATATCACAACATGCCTCCTCAGGTAAAAGAGGTTTGTACACCCCATATACTCTAAACTCTTAGTTATATTTTCATGCGGGGTTGCAAATTTACTTGTGGATTTTATGTCCACTTATAGGTTCAACTACACACTATATTTTCCAAACTACATTGGCTTACATCGTGGTTGATAGGAAATTTTACACCTTTTTTCCTTTCCTCATTCTCTCCATTACTGATTCATTATTTTGTCAATAGATGCAACAAAAGTGTTATTCTTTTGGTGTTGCTGGCAACAATGGATGCACATTTTTTTACATACAAGGTTGTCATAAAAATTTTTGGTTTCCCTCTAACCTTTCATCTCCACTAACACATGCACATGTACCACAACCAACATATCTTCCCAAAATAATACATTTTTTTTTGTAACTATAGAAGTAATTACATCATTTAAATCACGTTACACTCGTACACCACATACAAAGTTGCTGGTTGAACCACTCATTGTGTTGTCCAACCTACACTTTTTTTATTTCATGAATTGCAAGATGTGATTTTGTTGCTCCTATTAACTCACCCCAAAAGGAAGGCTTGATATCACAACATGACTTCTCAATTAAAAGAGGTTTATACACCCCATATACTTTCAGCTCTTAGTTATATTTTCATGTGGGGTTGTGAATTTACTTGTGGTCTTTATGTCCACTTGGAGGTTCAACTACACACTATGTTTTCCAACCTGCATTGGCTTACATCATGGATGATAGGAAATTTTACACCTTTCTACCTTTCCTCATTCTCTTCATTAATGATTCATTATTTTTTCAACAAATGCGACAAACATGTTATCCTTTTGGTGTTGTTGGCAACAATGGATGCGGATTTTTTTACATAAAAGGATGTCATAAAAGTTTTTGGTTTCCCTTTAGCCTTTCATTTCCATTAACACATACACATGCACCAAAACCAACATATCTTCCCAAAATAATACATTTCATGTTGCAACTGTAAAACTAGTTACATACTATTATGCATGTTACACTTGTATGCCACATACGAAGTTTCAAGTTGAGCCACTCATCGTGTGGTTCAACCTACACTTGTTTATTTCATTAATTGTCATATGTTATTTTATTGCTCATGTTAATTCACCCCAAATGGAAGGCTCAATATCACAACATTCCTCCTCAGGTAAAAGAGGTTTTTACACCCCATATAGTCTAAAATCTCAATCTTATTTTCATGCAGGGTCGCGAATTTACTTGCAATCTTTATGTCCATTTGGAGTTTCAACTAGGAAATATGTTCTCCAACCTACATTGTCTCACATCATGGTTGATATAAATATTACACCTTTATTCCTTTCTTGATTCACTCCATTATCGATTCATTATTTTGTCAACAAAGGCAACAAACGTGTTATCCTTTTGATGTTGTTGGCAGCAATATATGCATATTTTTTATGTACAAGGTTGTTATAAAAGGTATTTTTTTCCCTCTAACCTTTCATCTCCATTAACACATACACGCACACCACAACCAATGTATCTTTCCAAAATAATACATTTCCTATTGCAACTGTAGAAGTAATTATATATTGCTATTCATGTTACACTTGTACACCACATACAAAGTTTTAGGTTGAACCACTCATCGTTTTGTTTCTCAAACAACACAAGTTTGCTTCAAAATGATGGTTGGTTTCCACAATATTCCTCTTTAGGTAAAACAGGTTTGTGTGCCACACCTAAAATAGACTCATCATTGAATGTCCACGTACGCTTGCGATTGTGTCATAGTTGTCTATGTCCACTTGTACATTGACCTACACACTCCAATTTCCAACCCATGTTTGTTTCATATTTCATGTGTAGCTTGATTCAATCTATCACATTTTATTATCCTCAACATAATTCAGCAACCTCCTATTGGTTTCACATTGGTGATAGAAATGCAAGCTCATTTTATTTACATTTAATGAATAGTTTATTTCTTTTATTTGACACAATCCGCTCTAATTTTAAATTTTCATCCAATTTCTACCTTACCTAGAATGGGGAGAGGCCTGAATAGAAGAAAGAAAAAAATATGGAGGTGCAATATGTACGGGATGGAGGCTCTCCTTTTTCCTCTTGTAATTTGTAGTGGACTCTTATTGCCATCAAAAATGATGGGGTCATTGACTTTGTTGTAGTAATTCCTCATAGTATACTTGATGATTTCGTTCGCAGTGAAGGGTTGGTTGAAGTTTTTGAAGCTTCATTTGTGTGTGTGAAAAAAAGAGAGAAGACCATCACGAGTCTCATCAACAAAAATTAAAGAAAAAAAATTATGTGAAATAGATTTGTACCTTTCAACATTCATGTGCATGGTCCAATAATATTACACTCTCTCTTGCTTGAAGATGATGAGATGATGCTTTCTTTACAGCTACTGGTGTGGATATGATTATGAAGAGCCAGCCTCCACCACAAAGACAAAAAATATTTGTAAAAAAGTGAGGTTGTCAATGCCACTTCATTGCAAAGGTTATGTAAGGTAGACACCATGCTTTTTATCTTCTCTTCAAACAAATATTTCACGTTGATTTCAATGGTGAATTTTTCCATGGCATCGGTGACACAAGTGGAGACTTGTGCTCTAGGTTCACCCCTAATCTATCTATAGAATGAAAAATCTATATTGAAAGCCTTTTTTTCTCATGGACGTGAGTGTCGATGCAATAATGGATAGACACCTTGTTGATCCTATTTTATGTGGCATGATGAGTAAGAGATATGAATTCCTAACAATAAAGAATGTAATGAATGCTTGGTGAAAGGTGTGTTCTATTCATGCACAAAAACATAGATACGATTTGACAAATATCATAATGTGCAATGCACAGGACGTTGACAACTTTTAATTTTAGCGGCCCCATGGAAATGATACGCCTTTCGTTATCGGGGTTCAGACTCCATGGATGTTGGATACGATGGTTCACCACTCACACAATTCAGTCATCTCCATGGATTCCACATTTTCCACTAAAAAATATGGGGTGAGGCAATAGAAACATTGACGAATACTTCTTCATATTTTCAATGATCTTACTGGCTATAAACCTAACAATGCTCATGTTGACTTGTTATGTCTACAATACAAATTGTATACTTTTCTCTTTTTCGATGAGCAACAAGGTGGTGTGCCTGTTGCATGGGTAGTCTCCTCGCAAAACAAGATTGAGGATATTTATGGTTGGCTAGACACAATGCATGCCCAGGGAAGAAGAGCCAGACCCGACTAGAGAATCAATGCATTTTTGACTGATGATGCCACTATAGAAATTCAAGCCATATATTAAGTGCATATTTTTTTTGGTTTGTGTACCTTTCTCATTTGCTATTTATTTTCAATGCCACTTTTTCATGTAGATGAGCACTAAACAATATCCTTTGTATTGTCTATTAGGGTTGTCTTTGGATGTCATGTGCTTCTATGCATTTGGAATGTTCGAAGGGCTTATATAAAGAATGGGCATAATTACATAACGAAGGAAAGGGCAATGGACATCTTCCACAAACTTAGAATGATCATGATGAAGATCAGTGATAGTGGAGACAACATTACTCAACTATTGAACAATTTCTTTGAGGATTTTAATGTCAGTCCTAATTTTTATAGTACTTCAAAAAGACCTGGTGCAAAGGAGATGGTCAAATTGGTGAGTTGAAAATTTCTATCACCTCATTCGATTTGCACCATTCACATTCTTTGGTGTTACCTCTAATACTTTGTGGTTTACTTGAATATTTCATTTTTGTAGTTATGTGGGTGAAAAATAGTAGACTATTCTCACATGCCAACCAAGATGCAAATGTTTCCATTGAGTCATACCATTGCATGTTGAAAACTCGATACTTATGTGATTGTCAAAAAAAATGCATAAGGCGAATGGACTATTTGTATTACACACGTGTATAAAATGGAATCATTCTTTAGGAAAAAACAAAAGTTGCAACATCATGGTTTTTTTACGAACTATGAGATTCAAAATATTAAATCTAGTTTGGAGAGGGTGAAGAAAATTCTAGACAATGATTGTGTTTCGGATGAAACACATCCCGGATGGCATTGGGTAAAAATTCAAAGTAGGTGTGACCACTACCTCATTCAAGAATTTGGAGAGCACCTTTTTTGTTTGTGAGTGCCCTTGGATTTTGTAGAGGAACACTTGCAAACATGTCCTTAAGGTTTTTGAATTGATTAAAATATCATCTGGCATTGAAGGGGTGGTCCATGGTAAGTGGTTTTTAATTTAAAGTGTGTTACTTTATGGGAGAAAATTGTGTTTTGCATTTTCTACCACCTAATACAATTTTCTTGTGTGTTTTCATTTAGATGATGGAGGTGAATCCATTGATAGAGGGACAGATTTGAAGGAGAAATTATCATAGGAGGGTATCCAAGAAAATAGTCCTAATATTCTCACCCCTACATAAGCTCATTTTTTCAATCATGAAAATGATGAACATTTGCATAAAATGTGTATTTGGAATGACACAAATGAAATCTTGAATAAAGTAATGTGTACACAACCCCAATGTCTAAAACAAGTACACTCATATGCACAGTGTGTCAAGAGTTGTCTATAGGATTTATAGCAATCCAATGCATTTCCATTTGAATTCATGATCTTGATGCAGCTGTAGCTAGCACTATTCACATGCATCCATGGTTTAGTGCAAGAAGGGATCATCCTCAACATGCAACCCATCATAGGGAGTGTGTTGCACAATAGTCAGATCACCAAACTCTTGTGTGTGACTCATTTCCCTTGTCCAAAGGCAATAGCTTTAATATAAATTTAAATATGTAATGTGAGATGTCAAGTGCACCTACTATGGATGGGGTAGAGGATATGACATCTAATACGGGTGACTATGAGAAAACTCGTTTCAATTTCTATACTGTAATAGGAATGATATTATAGATTTCTTTTTCCCTTAACCGACTTCTACCACCTCATAAAAAAAATTATTTTTGTTGTTCTTTTTTGTTCTCTTCAGCATTACAATGTGTGGAAAGGAGTCCTCATCGGAAATTGTCTTTCTTGAGTGTAAACCCAATGGAAGGTATGGTTCCAATTTAACAACTATACATAGGTAAAACCATTTTTTGGTATGACATTATACAATAGCATGCTTCCATATAAAATTTTGGCTACGGTGACAGGCTGATGTCGGCCAATGTGTGTTCACTCTAGTGCTTCTTGAAGAGTTAATAAGGAGTGCAGAAGGATACATCAATGAACCTCCATCTATACATAAGCATGTCATCTTTTCAAAAATTTGTTCACACAAGTTATCTATAATTTTCACATTGGACTTTTATGTCTCCACCCAACTGATTTTGTTTTTCTTCACTGCTTCTTTTCAAGTGTTTGTATAGTAGATTCCTTTTTCATTTCATGCATTCTAGTACCTATTTCTCCAGTTGTGCATTTCCATTTTCTCATTGCACATACTGCACGTGCTTCTTCCTCAACCTATGAAGAGCAAGAAGAATTTGTTCAGTCAAAACATATCTATCTCTTTCACTTTGGTCACTCATTTTCAAGTGTTTTCATAGCAGATTCCTTTTTCATTTCAAGGATTCTAGTACATGTTGCTCCACTTGTGCATTTTCATTTTTCCATTGCACATATTGCACATGCACCTTCTTCAATATTGTTATGTGGCTTTGCAGTCACTTTTTGGTCAACATTGAGAGTGTCTTTCTAATTAGAGAATGCAATTGTATCTTCTAAAAAAAATTGTTCACACAAGTTGTCTATAATTTTCACGTCAGACTTTTATGTCTCCACCCAACTGATTCTATTTTTTTTCACTAACATCTATCTGACATCAAACAACAACCAATTTTCACTCTACTCTACTTCTTTTCAAGTGCTTTTTACAGGTGTTTTATTTTTCATTTCAAACATTTTAGTACTTTTAGTGCTAGAAGATTTATGGATTGTAACTGTGTATAAAAAATATTACACACAGTTACAATCCATAAATCTTGGCACTAATTGATCATGGATTTTGGAAACTACATGCAACTAATTTTATTAATTGATGCTCCAGATGTGCATTTCCATTTTCCTGTTGCACATACTGCACACACTCCTTCCTCAATTTTTGAAGAACAAGTAGAAGCTCTTAAGTGAATACATGTACCTTGGACATGCACCACATCTATTTGTTTGAGAGATTAACAAAAAAAATGCACAACATTTTGGCAGGGTGGAAAACACAGTGGGTTATGTGCTATTTGATTATGCTTGGTGAAAGTTCAACCTCTCAATAATAGGTAGAATCTCTTAATTCAATACATGTACTATGAACATGTACCACATCTGTTTGTTTGAGAAAAAATTTCATTTCAATTTATTCATATGATTAACAAAAAAATGCACAACATATTGGGAGGGTAGAAAACACAGTGGGTTCTATTTTATTTAATTTTGCTTCGTATGGTGAACATGTGAAAGATAATAATTTATTTGATGCAAGTATACAAGATGTCATGTAATGTAGATACATGGGTCTCTATTTGGTTGACCAAATACCACCTATATCTTCCATGTAATTTCCTTGCTTGGATAGAGGAATTGAGTCTCTCGTACAAGTTGAGGGAAAAGATGTTAATGAGAATTGACATAAATGGGCCAAAGTGTAGTGACATCAAATTTCATAATTATGTTCATTTATTTAATTGTGTCTTTGTTGTATGGGAAAAAATGAGCATGGACACTAAATATCACAAGCTAGAAATAGAGATTATAAAATTTTGTGACTGGCCAATTCATTTTTACCAAGAGATTCAATACCTTTTCCTAGCTAAATGCATTTGGAAGGTATCCATTAAACCAACAATAATCATCCAGAAGTAGAACCTTCCCAACAAGCTGAGCATAAAATTTATGAGATTTCTTAAGAGGGAATCTCAAATTAGTATAATCACATGGGTCATGTCAAGGAATGGTTTCTTATTGTGTTCAAATTCAACTACACTGTCAGGTTCGAGGTGCACCGTGTAAGACTATCATTCAAGTTGATACATGCAAATTATGGGATACCTATGTTGTATTTTATGAAGTCTAACTTGACAATAACAGTGTGCACAATTCTTCCTAATAGTGATAATGCAGAAATGTTATCTGTTCATAAATGGTTGACCTAGTCGACAATGTTTACAGACTATTTAGTTATTATAGCCAACATTTGTGAAATTTTTAATCACAAATGTTTGCAAAGTTTTCAGACATTGTATATATGACTGTATCCAATTTCAATAGCATTTTTATGTCATTAATGATTTCCTCACACTCATTACCATGTTATATATTTATAGTGTTGTTTGGAAATTTTATGGACAGTTAATACATAACACATTATGGTTACCATAAGGAATATGATTTTTAGTTTTTTTTAATAATTAGTTATCTATTACATATGATTTTTTAGTTTTTTGTAGATGGATGAATAATTACACTTAGTTGTTTCATATGATATTTATTTTGTTTGCTTATGTCCAAGTCAGATTCCTTTATTATTAAGATATCTTGTTTCCTTTGGTATGGTATAACTTTATAACCCCATGAAATAGGCACCGCTCTTGGAATAAAATGACCCACCATGCACACCAGAAGAGAACATATTTAACCCATAGATTACGAGTAAAACATTTATTTGAATGTATGTTAAGAAATAATATTATATCCAAGTAGAATTTTTAGTAATAAAATTAAGACTTCTTATGGTCCAGTCAAGTTTTATATACACACATTTTATACTTTTGCAAGCACACAATAAGCTTGGCATTATATTGACAAGTAAATCCATTGCAATGTCACCAAATTTCATACAAAAAAGTACAAGTAATATACTTGATGACTATAATAAGGGTCAATATGTTTTGGATATGATTAAGCACTCGCCAATCAAAATTTAAGTGCATATAATGATACAAGTTAAAATAAGTTGTGCAAAAATAAGGACATGTTTTATACTTTATATAAAATATTCAACACTTTAGAAAGATGATGAAGGAGAATCCCAGGGCGTAAGATAAATATTGAATCAACCAAAAATAGTTTTTATTTGTTTAAGGCTTGATTGCTAAGGTTTCCATTACATTCATAGTATTGCAACACTACAATACTATAACGGAAGGAAATAACTGACAGGGATAGTGTGTCTTCCAACATTGCAAATAATGTGAGCATTTTATTTGTTCCAATCAGATGGAGAAAGGGAAATTCTATTTTTACTGTACCAAAGAGTTATTCTATAATTTGAAGGTAGACTTCATTACATTCTTAGAGCGTATGAAACAAAAAAAAATTATGAGGAAATAGTTGACAGAGGACATTGTGTTTTCTAACACTACAAATAATGTGAGCATTTTTTTGTTTCAATCAGATGAAGAAAGTGAAATTTCATTTTTATTGTATCAAAGAATTGTTCTAAAATTTGAAATTAGACTTCATTACATTTTTGGAGCGTACGAAACAAAAAAAATCATTAAAAACTGAGAGGAGGCAATGTGTGATGAGAAAAAATAATGACTCATCTTTTAGCCATATAAAAATGTATATTTTTTCTAATTATGAAGTTATCAAGACTGAGCATGATGATGAAAGTAAGATATTTTTAGTTGCAGCAGTCAAAGATTTCATCATATCTTGAAAATTACAACCTGGATTCTAAAGCTTTTTGGTCAAAAATTCAAAGACAATATGGTGACAAAACCCATTAAATTTCACAAAAACCCAGTTTGTGGTTTGAGAGAAAAATTCACCAGAATATGTTGCTCCGGAATTTGTGGAGAGGTGCTTCGAAACCTGTGGGACAACACTTGAAGTTGTTCCAGAATTTGTGGGTTGCTCTGGAACCTTTCCAGAATTTGTAAAAGCAGCAATTGTGAGCATTAAAATAGATTGGGGTGGCATGGACAGAAGTTGAGAGCATCTAGGAGGCAGTTCCAAGAGTTAAGGCAAGTTGTTGGATTGTGCAAACAAATGGAGAATATCTAGGAGACAATTTTGGGTAGTTTGAACCATTTTGCAAGCATCTAAGAGTTGTTTTATGAACTTTAATGATACACAATGGGAAGACATGACTTTTTCAGCAGTCAAAGTTCTTTTTGGGGCTTGTTTAAGGGCTACAAAATAGGCATATTTGTTTTGGACGACCAAAGAAGATTGACTCAACAAGATGAAGAAATATCTATCTTTTTCTCTTAACACATTTTCCTATCTTCTAGCAAGTGGTTGCACAATCATAAAGTTTATCTTTCAGATCAATTGAAGACAAGAATTCTATAAATTCATTGTAATCAAGAAATCAAATGGGGGGAAGACTTTAATAAAATAATATAGTTCAGTATTTTAGCAACAATCTCTTTGTTTGTAGTCTCATTTCTTTGTAGTCGTTTCATTTCTAGCTCTTTACATTTTCAGTATTCCCTTTTACAAGTTTCTTAGGATAGATTTGATTCAAGCATTCTCTTTGTTTGTAGTTTCATTTCTTAGTAGTCATTTCATTTCTAGCTCTTTACATTTTCAGTATTCCCTTTTACAAGTTTCTTAGAATAGATTTGATTCAAGCATTCTCTTTGTTTGTAGTTTCATTTCTTAGTATTCATTTCATTTCTAGCTCTTTACATTTTCAGTATTCTCTTTTACAAGTTTCTTATGATGGATTTGATTCAAGCATACCATTTACAAGCTCTTAGATTGTATTTGATTTTTGCAATTTCTTTCATTCATTGCCTTTCAATTATGTTTGTAGGAAAAAACATGTCATGCAAATGATTTCTTCTCCCTATTGCATATTGCCATGGACAGCGCCCTGGATTAACATTTATAGTTAAATGATGAAGATTGCAACGACACTCATCAGTGTATAAAGTGGACTTAATTGCATTCTTGGTCATAACAAAACAAAACTTTCCATAACTGACATGGGATAGTGTGTTTTCTAACACTGCAAATAATGTGAGCATTTTATTTGTTCCAATCGGATGAAAAAAGGGAAATGCCATTTTTACGTCACCAAAGAGTTGTTCTAAAATTTGAAGGTGAACTTTGTTATATTTTTGGAGTGTACGAAACAAAAAAATTTCATGAGGGAATAATTGAGAGGAGACAGTGTGTTTTCCAACACTGTAAACAATATGAGCATTTTACTTGTTTCGGTCAGATGGAGAAAGGGAAATGTCATTTTACTGTACCAAAGAGTTATTCTATAATTTGAAGGTGTACTTCATTACATTCTTGGAGTGTACGAAACAAAAAAAAATCATGAGCATGAAATAGTTGATAGGGGACAATGTGTTTTTCAACACTACAAATAATGTGAGCATTTTTTTGTTTCAATCAGATGAAGAAAGTGAAATTCCATTTTTATTGTACCAAAGAGTTGTTCTAATATTTTTAAGTGGACTTCATTACATTTTTGGAGCGTACAAAACAAAAACTTTTCATGGGGAAACAACTGAGAGGAGACAATGTGTTGTCCAATGCTACAAACAATGTGAGCATTTTATTTGTTCCAATAAGATGAATAAAGTGAAATATCATTTTGATTGTACCAAAGAGTTGTTCAAAATTTTGAAAGTAGAATTCATTGCATTATTTCTTGTAACGAAACAAAAAATTTCATAACGAAATAACTGACATCTGACAGTGTGTTTTCCAACACTGCAAATAATGTGAGCATTTTATTTGCTCCAATCAGATGAAGAAAGTGAAATGTCATTTTGACTGTACCAAAATTTTTTCAAAAAATTGAAAGTGGACTTCATTGCATTCTTGGTCGTAACGAAACAAAATTTGTCAAAACGAAATAACTGACATGGGACAGTGTGTTTTCCAACATTGCAAATAATGTGAGCATTTTATTTGTTCCAATTAGATGAAAAAAAGGAGATGTCATTTTTACGTCACCAAAGAGTTGTTCTAAAATTTGAAGGTGGAATTCATTACATTTTTTTAGTGTACGAAACAAAAACTTTTCATGAGGGAATAACTGAGAGGAGACAATGTGTTTTCCAACATTGCAAACAATGTGAGCATTTTATTTGTTCCAATCAGATGGAGAAAGAGAAATGTCATTTTTATCGTACCAAAGAGTTATTATATGATTTGAAGGTGGAATTCATTACATTCTTGGAGTGTACGAAATAAAAAAAATCATGAGGAAATAGCTAACAAGAGATATTGTGTTTTCCAACACTACAAATAATGTGAGCATTTTTGTGTTCCAATCAGATGAAGAAAGTGAAATGCAATTTGTAGTCTACCAAAGAAGTCTAAAAATTTAAAGTGGACTTCATTAAATTTTCAGATCATATGAAACAAAAACTTTTCATGAGGAAATAACTGAGAGGAGACAGTGTGTTTTCCAACACTACAAACAATGTGAGCATTTTATTTGTTTCAATCAGATAAAGAAAGTGAAATGTCATTTTGACTATACCAAAGAGTTGTGAAAAAATTTGAAAGTGGATTTCATTGCATTATTGGTCGTAATGAAACAAAAATTTTCATAACGAAATAACTAACATGGGATAGTGTGTTTTCCAACACTGCAAATAATGTGAGCATTTTATTTGTTCCAATCAGATGAGAAAATTGAAATGTAATTTTTACATCACCAAAGACGTGTTCTAAAATTTGAAGGTATACTTCATACATTTTTGGAGTGTACGAAACAAAAACTTTTCATGAGGGAATAATTGAGAGGAGATAGTGTGTTTTCTAATACTGCAAACAATGTGAGCATTTTATTTGTTCCAATCAGATGGAGAAAGGTAAATGTCATTTTTACTGTACCAAAGAGTTATTCTATAATTTGAAGGTGGAATTCATTACATTCTTGGAGCATACGAAACAAAAACTTTTCATGAGGAAATAGTTGACAGGGGACAGTATGTTTTCCAACACTGCAAATAATGTGAGCATTTTTTTGTTCCAATCAAATGAAGAAAGTGAAATGTCATTTTTATTGTACCAAAGAGATGTTCTAAAATTTGAAAGTGGACTTCATTACATTCTAGGTCATAACAAAAAAAAAATCATAACGAACTAACTAACATGGGATAGTGTGTTTTCCAACACTACAAATAATGTGAGCATTTTATTTGTTCCAATCAGATGAAAAAACGAAAATGTCATTTTTACTGTACCAAAGAGTTGTTCTAAAATTTGAAAGTGGACTTCATTACATTTTTAGAGCATACGAAACAAAAACTTTTCATGAGGAAATAACTAAGAGGAGATAGTGTATTTTCTAACACTGCAAACAATGTGAGCATTTTATTTATTCCAATCAGATGAGGAAAGTGAAATTCTATTTTTACTGTACCAAAGAGTTGTTCTAAAATTTAAAAGTGGACTTCATTACATTATTGGTTGTAACAAAATAAAAAAATCATGAGAAATTAGTTGACAGGGGACAGTGTTTTTTCCAACACTGCAAACAATGTAAGCATTTTATTTGGTCCAATCAAATGAGGAAAGTGAAATGTCATTTTTACTGTACCAAAGAGTTCTAAAATTTGAAAGTGGAATTCATTACATTCTTGGTCATAACGAAACAAAAACTTTTCATAAGAAAATAACTAACAAGGGATGGTGTGTTTTCCAACACTGCAAATAGTTGCCCACATAGATACATACATATACATACACATAACATTTATTGCTATACTCTATTGAATACAATTAGTATATTTAATACCATTGACTACTATATTCAAATTTTTTGAGGTTAAATGATTTACATGTCAACTTTTTTCTTTCATTTATAAGCAAACTACTATAAACAATAACACTTCAGGTGGCATTGCCTACCATTATTTTACATTATTTATAATGTAATTATACAAGGCAATAAAGGTCTGATATGAAATGTATAACAACATAGTGTTCAAACATATAAAAATAATATGTGTACACCATAATTATGCAATAATCAAATGATGAAATCCACAATGCACAATGAGTATTGTCAGCCTATCTCATCATCTCCTATGTTGCCTATTCTTTGTAATTGAGGACATGCCTTCATAATATATGGCATGTTTCTTTGGGTTATTGTGTATTTCGAGAGGGGTGATTCTAATTCCTTAAACCCTCGCACATGATGAACGTGAAACAACAGATTTCTAGAGAGGTTGTGCTTTGTCCTTTGCACTTTAAACATTTCTAGCCTATAAGAAATGGTTCGAACATTTAATGTATGGATGGAAACAAATATAAGGTTGTATGATATATATAGAAAGAAATCATTTATATGTACCTCTAGAAGAGAAGGCTTCAAGTCAAAGAGCTTCCATATGGTGAAGCCGCCCACACAGTCTTTGATAGTATTTGTGCCAAGACTTGGATAAGGCAGTTTTTAGTCATGAGCAATGGCCTTAACAATGCTAACTCTCACACAACCTTGTGGGAGTGGAATTTTGTGTCAAGTAGCATCTCTATTGATAGCACTTACAATTCCTTTGCCAACTATTTTACGTCGCCACCAAAGGTCAACATGATCATAGACCTTAAAGTGATGCCCTCGGTATTTATCATCTCCTCATCAAAAGGATTTGGCTGCAATGGAAATTTCATTAACGTCAATCATAATTCAAGACATATTAAAGGATTCATAAAAAAATTGGAACAGAAGCATGGAAGTGTGTTGTGTTTGTTACCAATATAGATGGCATGCCAATGCTCTCCCCATCCTTGTGTCCATATTTATTGCCATCTCCCCCTTGCAGGCCAACACTCTCCCTATCCCCATGTCCTTCTTTATTACCCTATCCCACTTGAAGGCCAGTGCTCTCCCTGTTCCCATGTCCATCTTTATTGCCATCTCCCCTTGCAGTCCAACGCTCTCCCTATCCTCATGTCCATCTTTATTACCCTGTCCCACTTGCGGGCCAGTTCTCTCCCCATCCCCATGTCCATCTCTATTATCGTCTCCTAGTTCCATTGCAACCACATCACCAATAAGGTTAAGGCCCATATTTTTGGCAGACCACACATATCCAATAACATTCTTATCCTGCAAAGCATGGAAGAGGTATGAAAAAGGCAAAGAAGAAAAGTAAACTTTACCAATTGGACACTAACTTGCTCAGGGCCAACACTTCATTGTTCATCCTTGCCCTATAATAGAAAGAATTGAAATGTCACATCAAATTCAGATGCATGCAACCAATTCATTGAAATAATCAAAACAAACAATAAATAGAATATTTTGAAATCATTGTTTCTTCTAGTTTTTCCATGTCAAGGCACCTTGAAAATTTTGACTGCGTATGCTCCTTCTTCTTCTCAATGTTAGACAATAGGTTGGAAGGAACAACATCATCTTGTGCTTTCATGGGAACTGTTGTGTCTTCCAAATCAATAGTACCCTACTCGAAGCCAGCGTTTCATTGTTCATCCTTGCCTTGTAATAGCAAGAATTAAAACACATGCATGTAACCAATTCATTGAAATAATCAAAAAAACATTAAATAGAAGATTTTGAAATCACTTTTTTTTCTCGTTTCTTCATGTGAGGACACCTTGAAAATTTTGACCATGTACACTCCTTCTCAATGTTAGATGTCGGGTTGGAAGGAACAACATCATCTTGTTCTTTCATGGCCACTGCTTTGTCTTCCAAATCAATAGTACCCTGCTCGAGACCAGCAGTTCATTGTTCATCCTTTCCCTTTAATAGCAAGAATTGAAATGTCACGTCAAATTCATATGCATGCAACCAATTCATTGAAATAATCAAAACAAACATTAATCAGAAGATTTTGAAATCACCATTTGTTCTTGTTTCTTCATGTGAGGGTGCCTTGCAACTTTTGACCGTGTACACTCCTCAATGTTAGACGTCAGGTTGGGAGGAACATCATCATCTTATGCTTTCGTGGGCATAGCTTTGTCACCCAAATGAATAGTACTTTGCTCAGGGCAGCAACCGATTGTCAACCATCACCCTGCTATGTCATGTAAGTTAATGTTAAGTGAACCTTATATGCATCAAAACATAAAAAATGGATCAACCAAATTTAGATTTAACAGTTCAATTCCACATTACCATTTCGTCCTTTCTCTTTTTCTCCTACAACAATAATATTTGTTTCCTTCTTTTCTCCTTGTTCTCCTCGCTATTGTATAATTCCATTTGCTCCTTCACCTCGTCCTTTCCTTCCTTAGGAAGTAGACGAAAGCTTTGTTTACCATAATTTCTACAGACCCTTTCAATAACATGCTTTTGTTGGATATTATGTCCTAACTTCAATTGGTACTCCATATTATCCTTCTTTTGAAGATAACTTTTTCAATTTGTTAGGGGGATGAGGGGGCGTATCGGTTCCCCCCATACCCCCCCAACACACTTGAGCCACACTTTTGTGGTGTGAGAATAGGACGGTGGTGATCCTGATAAATCCTATTCATGTTGAAAAATTTCCAATCAAAAATTTTCTCGTACATTGTTCTAAAATACAGTAATATACATATCTCGCATTTTCCACTTCTCTTTTGTATTCAACAGCAACCTCCACAACAAATTCAAAAAATAAAATAGCTTAATATATTTGATATTAAAATAAATTGAATGCAACACATATACACACAATCAAACGATGTAATAATTGAGTTATTATATCTACCTTCATGTCCTCCACATCATCTTGTGCTTCATTCACACCCTCCTCATCCTTAGGGTTTCCCTTTACATGCTCTTCCTCTTCGTTGTGGACTATGGAAAGAGCGTGATCATCTCCCCATTTATCAACCTGAATCAAAGGAACGGTATACTATCAAAATCAGCATATTCATAACAGGCATGAAAGTTTATAACTGAAATTGTAAAGCATTTTGATTGACGCATTGGAAGTAAATGGTAATTGGAAGTTCACAATCAATTATTGAACATGTTGTTGCCTCAATGTTCAACGTTCTCCTAAAATGAGGGGATGTCCTTTGTACAACGGTTGATGCCTCCTAATTAAAACATTCTCACTTTCCAGTCAACATTGTAACTATTTTTCAGAGAATAAAATTATACATTTGATTGCATCTTGTAACTAGCAGATCTTACCTGCACATCTATCGAACATGACTGTCCTAAAGGAGATGCCCCACTACACACCCTTTCAGGTGTGTCAACCATCTCAACAACATTTTTCACTGTATGAAGCACTTTACATTTTAAAGTATGCATCCCTGGTTGGTTGTAAAATTTAAAATAGTTGCAAGTGTTATGAATAGTTAAAGTTCCAAAATTTATCACACCATTTGTTGTAAGAAAGCATATATTTTTTCAATCATGAGAGGGATTTAAAATTTAATTTTTAGTCTACCTAAGACTTGTGATAAATTTTGAAGGTTCCTTTCATTGCATTCTTTATGTCTAAATTAAAAAAGGTTTTCAATACATTCATACTGTCAAAAAAATTGTAGGTTGGAAAAGAGATGGTGTTATGAAACCTACAACCCACATAGTTTTGTAAAACCTTATACACATAACAACCCAATTGGTTAGTCACCCCTCAACTCAATTTGGTTTCAATTATGTATCCCCCACCTGCAGAATGAAATAACTTGCAACCCACTATGTTTTCCAACCTGCAATTATTGTGTACATTTATTTTTCAATCACATGAAGATACTGAATTGTAATTTTTACCTAACTAACAATTGTAAATTTTGAAGGTGCCTTTCATTACATTCGTACTATCTAAATAACAAAATCTTTTCAAGACATTCATACTATTTTATGAAATTCCAGGTTGGAAAACATTGGGTGTTATAAATCTTGCAACCCACATATTGTTCTAAAACCCTTTACAAGTAACAACCCAATTGGTTAGTCACCCCTCACCTCAATTTGGTATGTTTTGTGATTTCCTTGGGAACTTTTTTCTTTGTAGATAGCAAGAATTTAATGAAATTGGAAAACACTAGGTGTTAAGAAACCTGCAACCAACATAGTGTTGTAAAACCCTCTACACATAACAACCCAATTGGTTAGTCACCCCTCAGGTCAATCTGGTTAGTTTTATGTATCTCCCACCTGCAACTCCTCCTCGTGCTCTCAACCGTTTAGATTTAAACATGCAGAATGAAACAACTGACTACCCACATTGTGTTTTCCAATGTACAATTATTTTGTGCATTTCTTTATTTCAATCATATGAAGAAATTCAAATCCAATTTATACTGTAACTAAGATTTGTTATATATTTTGAAGGTGAACTTCATTACATTCTTACTGTCTATGAAACAAAAGGCTTCCAAGGCATTCATACTATCAATATAATTGTAGGTGGGGGATACATAAAATTATTCAAATTCACCTGAGGTGTGACCAACCTATTGGGTTCTTACTGTGTAAGTAACCAAAAAATTGTCATTACATTCATATTATCTATGTGTGTTGGCCTTGTCATTGCACCAAAAGTTTGACCTATCAATGCCCGATACAAGCATTATAGAATTTGTGAAAGCCAACTTCACAGAACCCAAAGATCACCTGCATGCAAATAACCTGTCACAGAAAGGAGAGATGGAGACAAAAAAGAAAAGGGTGCTCTGAAGGTTGAGAATACATTGATTAGAGATAATGAAATAATACAATGAGATCAATCCTTATGAAGGAGATCAAGAAACCCTAAACTATAACCTAAAAGGAGAGCATTTAATAATTAGAATCTACAAAATGCAAACTAAGTTAATCTTAAGAGAAATATAAAAGGTAACTTAATTAAAATAATTAAGTAATAAACCTTTTACTCTAACACCCCCCCTTAAGCTGAACTTAGGGAGTAGCTACAAACTAAATGCATGAAAGCAATGCAACTACAAGCTAGAAAGAAAACTCGGGTCCCGACAACTAGGCCTAATCAAGTACCCGAATACAACCAAATCTCTATAAAGCGAAGTAAAAGAGAAAATCCAATGGGAAAAAACTCCTCTCCAAAAATAGATGAAGAAACATGCTAAAAAAAACATTATGAAAGGAAGGCCTCACAAAGACCCCCCAAGGAAAACTTCCTTCACCCCAAGCATGGAGCGCAACTGAAGATAGCGCGGCGATGCCAAAGGTTTAGTGAAGATGTCAGCAACCTGCTCCTTTGTAGGAATGAACTCCAAGATGAGAGAACCATCCTGAATCAACTGCCTAATGAAGTGCATGTGGATCTCAATGTGCTTAGTCTTTTGAGGCTCCACTAGGTTGCAGGAAATGTGAATGGTACTCTGATTGTCACACCAAAGAATAGTGGGACTATCAAGAGGAAACCCAAACTCTATCATCAACTATTGAAGCCATAGAATCTCTTGACTAGCTAACACTGTTGATCGATACTCAGCCTCTGTAGATGATAATGCAATAGAAGATTGCTTCTTGCAAGACCATGTGATAGGACCAGAACCAAGGGAAAAAACAAAGCCATAATTAGACTTCTGATCATTGACATCGCCATCCCAATCTGAGTCAGTGAAGCCAATAATGTGAGGGGATCCTGAAGTGTAGTGAATGCCATAATGAGTAGTACCCTGAATGTACCTCAAGATACATTTGGAAGCTTTCCAATGACTCTCATGTGGATCATGTGATAATCGAGAGAAAAGGCCAACCGCAAAGGAAAGATCGAGATGATAATGTGTCAGGTACAACAAACTGCCAACCAACTGCCTATATAAAGTGGGATCTACTGGAGGAGTAGAGAAAGTGGAAAACAAAACAACACCTGACTGAAATGGTGTGGGGGAAGGCTTGCAATCAAGCATGCCAAATCATTGGATCATATCAAGAGAATACTTTTGCTGAAATATGGAAATCCCATCTGAAGATTGAATAACCTGCAGGCCCAGAAAAAAATGCAGAAGACTGAGATTTGTCATCTCAAACTGCTCCATCAAATCTCTTTGAACACTCTGAATCATGGAGGATGAGCTACCTATAATAATGAGATCATCAACATATAGCACAAGAATCAAAATATCACCCTCCTAGAATTGAATGTAAATTGTATGATCGGAATGATAGCGTGTGAAGTGAGAGGAAAGCAAGAAAGAGTCCATCTTCTCATACCAAGCTCGAGGGGCTTGTTTGAGACCATATAATGAATGCCAAAGTTTGCAAACCAAAGAAGTGTCCTGCACAAATCTTTGAGGCTAATCCATATAGATCTCATCATGAAGTTCTCCATGCAAGAAGGCACTCTTCACATCCATCTGAAAAAATGTCCATCCCTGTGAAGTTGCAAATGAAAGTACAAAGCAAATAGAATTCATCTTGGCAACAGGGGAAAATTTCTTGGAGTAGTCAATACCCTCTACCAAAGAAAACCCCTTCGCAACAAGATGTGACTTATACTTATCAATGGAACCATCTACAGCATACTTGGTACGGTACACCCACTTCCACTGAACCAGTTTTCTTCCCTTAGGAAGAGGACAAAGATCCCAAGTATGGTTCTTCATCAAAGAAGAATAATCCTCATCCATGGCCCTATCCCACTCAAGGTGACCTTTCTCCTCTGAAAACTTTTGAGGATCATCTAAAATGGCATGACTCAAAAGGCTAGTATCAGTTGTCTAAGCACGAGTGCGATGAGTATCTGAAGGATCACTTACCAAAGATCCAACTATCTCAATAGTAACACGGGCCCACTTGGGAAAATTTTGAGTACCTGGTGGTGGTGGATATGGTGGATCATCATTTGCATCATCCTTAATAGATAAGTATTCCTCAAGAGCTGAAGAGGGAGGAGTAAGCAGTGAGGGAGAAGTTGGTGATGGAGAATCCATCGGAGGAAAGTGCTCATCAAACTGGACATCCCACCGAAACAAGACCTCTTTGGAATCAGGATCAAACAACCTGTATGCCTTAACCTCCTCACAGTAGCCAACAAATATGAGTGGTCAGCTCTTCCTCTCCATGGATTTCCTTTGAGCATCGGGAATAAATGCCCAAGCCTCACTACCAAAAACTTGAAATGTAGAAACATCAGGCTTGACATGAGTCCAAGCCTCCTCAAGAGTCATATGTTGCAATGCCTTATGAAGCATCAATTCTAAATCTAATTGGCACAATTGACTGCCTCAGCCCAAAATGAAGAGATCATAGCTCGAGACTGTATCATACAATTGGCCATCTCTCATAAGGTTTTGTTCTTTCTCTCAGCAACACCATTCTACTAAGGGGTGTAAGGTACTGTAAACTGATGTTGCAAACCATGCTCAGTGCAAAAGTCCTTGAAAGCCTAATTAACATACTCCCCCCCATTATCTTTGTGTATCCACTTGATAGAAAGTACAGACTACTTCTCCACAAATGTCTTAAAGGTCCTGAAAGAATCAAAGACATCAGACTTGTACTTAAGAAATTACACCCATGTGCATCTGGAGAAGTCATCAATAAAAGTGAGCACATATCGAGCCCCTGAAAAAGGAGTGGAAAAAGACATAAGGTCACTATGGACCAACTCCAAGGGTGTCTTAGCACGTTTGGTTCTACCCATAGGAAAATAATCTCGGTGATTCTTTCCAAGTGCACAACAACGACAAAAACCGTCAGTACAAGAAATATTAGGGGGCCCAATCACAAGTGCTTGTGTACTCATTTGTTGTAGATATTTGTAATTCACATGGCCCAAAAGCTCATGTCAAAGCCTACTCACTGAGTCTGCATGTGCTATAAGAGAGGAACTTGAACTGTTTGAACTCTCAAAGCCATCAAATTTGTATAAGTGAGATGTAGAATCAACACTCCCAGTAGCCACAACCAAGTCAGGATCATGAAGGTCTCAAATAACCACATCTTGTGGTGAGAACTCAAATATCTTACCAGACCTGAAGTGGAAAATCTGATAAATGAAAAGAAGGTTCATCAAAATGTCAGGAACAATTAAGTGCATCTTGAAGACAACCACCATCCAATGAAACAATACCTGAACCCTTAACTGAAATCTGTGTTGAGTCACCCACTGCAATGTGTGTAGTACTAGTAGGGGCAAGTGTGGTGACCAAATCCTGTGTGTGTCATATGGTGAGAGGCACCAAAAGCAAGAATCCAAGTGGACCTTGAAGATAATGCCCGTGCAGAAAGACCATGACCTTTCCCCGTGGGTGGAGAATGAGCCTGAGGTGAGGTGATATGATGTTGTTGCATGGCTTCCTCTAAAGCCTTTAATCATTTCCAACACCTTGAAATTGGATGTCCTTCCTTGCCACATAAACTGCAAGGATCACCTGATTTCTTCTTAATCTTGGAGGAAGACTCACCAGACTTAGAATATTTTCCCTATTTGGGATGGGACTGTGGTATTGAATCAAAATTTGGAGGGGGCTTGAAGTAATTCTCACTGCTTGTTGAATCTGTCTTTGGCTTTTGTTTCTATTTTTGCTTCCCCTTAGATGACTGAGCTACCAGTGCTTGGTTCTTAGATCCTATGAGAGCATTCAATTGTGATATCTTGGCCTTCTCTCATGTCAACTAATCATAGAACACCTCAAAAGTAGGAATGGTAAAGCGTGCACCCAAGGTATCCATAGTAGAATAGAGTTTAAAGGGAAAAATCTGAAATGAACCACGAAGCTTAGAGAGAATTGGGTAAATGCACTCTTCATCTATTTTTTTCTTACAACAACCCTGTAACAATGATCGCGGTAATTTAAACTTCATCAAAAAGTCCTTAATGGTAGGATATGAATCAGGTATTAAGGAATTCAATTCGGCCTCAATCTGAAGTGCTCGAAACTGATTAATGGTGCCAAATAGAGTTTGAAACTTCAACCACATAGCTTGAGGAGTTGTACAACCCTCTAGGTGGAATAGAAGACTATCTAAAACATGCAAGGATAGAAAACCCATTGCCTCATCCATTCTCTTCTTGTGTTGAAAAACCTCAAATGGTTGTGATGGCCATAACCCTTTTGACATGAGAAGTCTGGTCATTTGTGCCTTCCAGGTGTGATAATTGTGTGGGGAAAGACACTCAATAGAAGAAGAGTCTACCATAATGAATGAGTTTTAAAATGTTTTATAAAAGAGGTTTTTGGTTTTATGATGTGAATTACAGAAAGCAAGAAAAAACACCCCCCACAACACAAGAACCCAAGCCCTAGTACAATTTTGAAAGTTGAAAAGAGAGAAAAGAATAATATGCTTTAGAAAATATTATGTGTACTTGGTAAATTTTCTAATGAATTAGACTGAAAATCTGAAGAAATCACTCGAACACCTTTCCAACGCCTGTTTGTTTTTAAAAAACGGAGTCCAAATGCAAATGTTACGCCCCTAGAGTGCTAAAAAAATGTTCTAACTTTGACTGGAAAAAAGGAATAAAAACATAAAAAACTAGAAAATCAAACCTATACCATTGGAAAGTTCTTGGAACCAGCTTTCCAATGATATTTTATTTTTGAAAAACCGAGTTTGTATGCAAAAGTTATGGCCAAAATACCAAAACTGCTCCAAAAGGGTTTGGGGGTTAAGCCTGGTGGTTTGGCTAACCGCTAGGGTTAACTACTAGTGGTTTGCTAATAGCAGCGCCCATTTAACACTATTTTTTTAATTATTTTTCTCAGATTGCATGTTGTACAAGGTCGTACGACCCATAAATGAAAAAAATTGCCTCTCAAAGTCACTGTGTCCGATTTTGACGATTTGATAGTCGATTTAGAGGTTTTTGGGCGCTCTGAACATGATGGTGAGGTCCTTTTGGGCTCAAAATGCTTCAAAATTGCAGGTACGCTCTGGATCAAGAACCCCTCAAAAAAATTCAAACCCTCACAGATCTGACGTCGTGAAGCCAAATTTGACGAAACAAGGATCAATCTTGACTGAATTGAACATTTTGGACGCAATGGTGAGGTCCAAATTGACTCAAAATGCACCAAATGAAAGAGGTATTCCTTGGATCAAAAAATCAAACCCCAAACCCTTGAAACTCCAAAAATCCTTCAAAACATGAACAAGAATCAACAAGTCTAAAGCTCTGATACCATGTAGAATTTGTGAAAGCCAACTTCACAGAACCCAAAGATCACCTGCATGCAAATAACCTATCACAGAAAGGAGAGATGGAGACAAAAAATCAAAGGGTGTTATGAAGGTTGAGAATGCATTAATCAAAGAGAATGAAATGATACAATGAGATCAATCCTTATGAAGGAGATCAAAAAACCCTAAAGTGTAACCTAAAAGGAGAGCATTTAATTATGAAATGCCTACAAAATGCAAACTAAGTTAATCTTAAGAGAAATATAAAAGGTAACTTAATTAAAATAATTAAGTACTAAACCTTTTACTCTAACAAGTGTAAGATAATATCCATGGGAGGCAGTTAAACCATATCGTGAATCACACAATCAACGTTGACTGAGGGGTGGAAGCACTGAGCTTCCAACAATGCACCCAGTGTGACCACGAGATTCGAACCCGCTACCCGGCTCTGATACCAATTATAATAAAATTGACTGTGAGTGCATAACTTGACATCAATATCTACAGATGATACCACTAGAAAGCTCTCAAAAAATCCACATCAAATATGGAGCATGTTTTCTCCTCTAACCTCTGGAAGTAACTTCTATAAAAACATGACAACTTTGCATCTTTGGAGCATACCTTTCTTATTTACAAAATATTCTCTTCTCTTCGTCATACATCAATGAAACCTTTTGACATCATGGAGGTCAGTGGATCAGATTCTACAAGAATTGGTGATGTGTAATGGAGAGAAGAGCTTGTTTAGTAAATATTGCAAAGTTGCACCAAAGATGCCTAATTATCATGAAATGTTGTTATGCTTTTATAGAAGCTACTTCCATAGGTCAAAGGAGAAAACAAGATGCATATTTGATGTGGGTTTTTTTAGAGCTTTCTAGTGGTATCATTTGTAGATCTTGATGTCAAGTTATGCATTCATAATCAATTTTATTATAATTGGTATTAGAGTCGGGTCGCGGGTTTGAATCTTGTGGTTGCATTGGGGGGGTTGTTGGAAGCTCGGTGCTTCCACCCATCAATTAGCGCTAACCGCATGATTCATGATATGGTTTAGCCACCTCCCATTGATCTTATCTAACGCTTGTATCGGGCATTGACAGGTTGACCTTTTGGTGCAACGAAAAGGCCAACAATGTGTAATTATAGGTTGGAAAACACTAGGTGTTATGAAACCTGCAACCCAAATACTATTTTAAAACTCTTGACAAGTAACAACCCAATTCGTTACTCACCCCTCATGTGAATTTGGATAGTTTTATATATCCCCCACCTGCAACTCCACCTCGTGCTCTCAAACCTTTAGCTTTCAACGTGCAGAATGAAAGAACTCACAACACAAATTGTTTTCCAACCTCCAATTATTCTGTGCAAAATCATATTTGAACACATCTTCTCGAAAAACAATAGTTATTACAATTTAGAATGCAAGTCTTACTCACGTCAGTCTGCCTCCAATGCCTGCGGGTGCATAGAATTCAGTGAAAAGGATAGATTCTCATGGAAGCCACCGGGCCGGTGAGTTTTATCGTCGAAATCCTGCCATGACGTCACAGCCGGTAGAAGGCAAGAAAAATGATATGACGTCGTCGTTATCTCCTCACTTTCGTCGCCATAACATTTCCTCTCATCTACCAAATTCGTCACTTTTATCCCCTGTCTTGAGAGGATCCGCACTATGTTGTCCCATCATGTGGTGTATGTTTTAATGTGTTTTTGTATGTTATGATGCCTCTAACATGCATTATTCTAGGGAGAATAGCCGCATCCAATTGCAAAAGGTGATCTCCCTACAAAACCGCATGGCTTACACATGATAATGTATTGCCCTTTTTTAGCGATAAGACATGTTTGATTATGTTATCATGTCCAAGACATACATTTTTTCAAGGATAATAGCTTGATTTTACTATATTTTGTAGGGAGATTAGCTTCTGCCCATTGGATGAGGCTATTATGCCTACAAAAACACATGTCAGATGCATCATAATCATCATGTTTTAAAAATCATAATTTGGAATGGACAAAAAGCACAAAACATCACCACTTTTGACATTCACATTTTGGAGGTTGTTGGGGAGCGTAGAAGGGAGCTGCAGACGTTCAGAGGCCGAAGCAGAGCGGCCACTCTCTCTACCAAAATGCATTTGACATGTGGGTAGCTAGCTAGTAGGTATGTATATCTACCAGAAATATAGGCCATTTTTCCATTTTGCCTAGGGACTTTGACGAATTGAATGGATATTCATTGCAAAAAGCGGTATTCATTGACGAGTTTCCAAGGATTTTCCTTGCAAAAAGGGGTTTTCATTTGATATGCAGAGTTCATTATGTGCTTTTCTATGGAGGTTTTTGTAATTTTGCAATTTTAATGTTAAGTCCAGAACTATCACAAATGAGGAAAACTGTCCAAATTGATCTCATGTATGACTAACCAATTTGATTGTTACATGTTCAGCTTTGAATTTCCTCACATAGATACGAGGTTTGAAAACACATTGTTTGTCAACTACACTTAATGCAATGGACCAAGCTACGGGGTAGACAGTTAAACCTGCACAGCTTGTGTGATATAAAAAATTGCATGCTCCATAACACACTATATTTGTCAACCTCCACATCAAAACATACCCAATCCCTTGTGGTTTTTAAGCTCGTATATTTAGGTGTGCATTACAAATAGAAAGAACACCAATTTCTTGCTATTATTGGCAATAATGAATAAACATGTTGACAGTGGTGAACATTGTGTAGTGCAGGTTGGGAAACACAATGTATTTTGAAGCTTGCCTTTACTTGTACCCAAGCTTTGTCTTGAAATACAGATATACAAATGTATAGATGGGGTTCTATTTTATCAAATAACACATTTCTCATTAAAGGCAGACTCTATTAACCATCAATACATAGTGTACTTCATAGTACGTACTTCATAGTCTACCTCCAATTTTCGTGCCAAAAAAAACTTTGAAAATGATAGCTTCTCAGGCAAGCCACGGGCCCAATTTTATCGGCCAGTAGAATGCGGGAAAACTGACCTGATAGTGTCATTATCTCCTCACTTCCATTATCATAACGTTTTCTCCCGTCTACCGGTTTCATCACTTTTATCCCCCATCTGGCGAGCCCCGCACTATGTCGTCTCATCATGTTATGTATGTCTCTATGTATGTTTTTATGTATGGTAAAGAGGCTTCTACATTGCAAAACACATTGTGTTTACAGAACTGTTGCATTGTGTTTATGGAATGAAAATTCCATTACAAAATTTGGGAAGCCTAATGGCCATTTGTGTGTTGTTTTGGCCTCACCTTTGCAATTTGTATGGTATATTATACTGGAAAAAACAATTACAATAACAATGTTCCTTAATCACGACCTTATGAAACCCAACTATGGAACGATGCTTCACAACTGAACAAAGGTACATGATTTAAATGGAGAAATGCTCTAATATAAAATGATAAATATTATGTTCTTTTGCAAATGTATTTGATCTAATTACCAAGGATCTAAAGGTTCCTGTTATATCTTGGGAGATAAATCATATTGATGTAGTGTTGGAGAAATCATCCTAAAACTAACACAAATAAATTACGAGGAGGATAATTAAAAGGATGTAGTATCACCCTTCACTAATGATTTAAGCATTTCCTGTGTAACACTCACACTTCAAGGAGGAAACGTGATTCCCATAAAATTTTGGGATATAATACACACACAATAATGTAACATTTTTTTTATTTAAATTAAACTGAAAAATTGTTTGCATTCCCCACACTAAGCATCTCATCTATAAATAAATCATAACTTCTAATGCAAAATAAATTTTGGAAATTTAACTGTCCAGTACACTTGCAATTCAAGCTATGCCAGTTAGAATCGCCTGTATTTAATGCAGAAACTTCACGTCTCATGAAGCATCCTTCTCAATCCACCTGCCCTTGTTTTATTCAATTTTGTTTCATCACCTATATCAACCACCTGGAAGAAAGACAAGTGTTAGTGATAGATTAAACTGGGAAACTAAGACATTTGGTGCTACAAAAAAATCATTTTATTTCAAACTTCACTAATATTGGATTATATGTTGTGATGACTACAACATGCCAACTTGTATAGACAATAAACAAACATATTAAATTGTACAATGGGAATTTAATTTCCAATTTAACCTATCGCTAACACTATTAATATATATCAACAACTATATCTACCATTTTTCCATTTTGCTAGAACTGTGAAGCATTGAACGTTCATTCGAATAATAAAAAACTCATCTCTCATGGCATATGAAAGAGGCCATAACTTGAATAACCAATAAGGGTAGAGAAGACAGACAAGAAAGATACCATGTACCACTGTCAAACTTTTGTTTATATCATTACTTGTACAGACAACTGAAAAAATACAGATTATTGTAAGACACACCGGTTGCAAACCAAGTGTGCATCAGTTATATGCAAGAATAAAGGTTAAGAATTCAATGAAAACCTTGGTGATCACCTTTATTGACCAAAAAAATAGTAAGTAATCTCCTCACAAAATGCACCTCCCATAAGCATTAACATATAAAAAAAAGCATAAAAACTTTCATAGAAACATACATAGAAACATGCATAACATGATGGGACGGTGTAGTGTGGGGCCCGCCAAGACGGGGGATAAAAGTGATGAAACTAGTTGACAGGAGGAAACGTTACAACGACATAAGCAAGATAACGGCACTATCAGATTGAGTTTCTCGTGTTGCGGGCAAGAGTTTCAGCATACCTTTCTTTGGATTTTGTGCACCCACAGGCATAGCAGGCTAACGTGATTAAGACATGCATTGCAAATTGTAGTAAGTATTGTTTTTCGAGAACATGTGTTTAAATATGATAATGCACAAAATAATTGCAGGCTAGAAAACACTCTGTGTTGTGAGTTATTTCATTTTGCATGCTCGAACCTAAAGGGTGAAGAGCACAGGGAGGAGTTGCAAGTGGGGAATACAAAAAAAATTACCAAATTGAGGTGAGGGGTGACTAAGCAATTGGGTTGCTACTTGTGAAGGGTTTTAGAATAGTATGTGGATTGCAAGTTTTATAACACCCAATGTTTTAACATGGAATTTTACAAAACAGTATGAATGTAATCAAAACCTTTTCTGATTAACACAATAACAACCCAATTGGTTTGTCACCCCTCAACTCAATTTGATTAGACACAGTGTTTTCCAACATGCAGTTATATATAGGCAATTTGAACGTAATGAAGAAGTTTTGTTTAGTACACAGTAAGAATGTAATGATCACCTTCAAAATTTATGCAGACCACATTGAATGAGACAGATAAAAGATAATGTATTGAGTGAAGAGATTCTCCATGTTGTTGAGAAGTTGAGGAAGGTGCATGTGCAGTATGCACAATGGGAAAATGGCAACGCAGAACTCAAGCAGTAGGTAGTAGAAAGTGTGTAATGGAAAAGGAATATGCTCTAAACACAATTGAAAAGAAGGAGACCAAAGTGAATGAGATAGATAATGTATTGACTAAAGAGACTGTTCCTACTCTTGAGAAGTTAAAGAAAAAGCATGTGCACTATGTGAATGGAAAAATGGCAATTCAAAACCGAAGGCAACAGGTACTAAAATGCATGGAATGAAAAAAGAATCTTCTCTAAAAACACTCGAAAAGAAGCAAAGCAAAGTGAGTGAGATAGATAATGTATTGACTGAAGAGATCCTCCATGCTCTTGAGAAGTCGAGAAAGGGGCATGTGTCGTATATGCAAAGGGAAAATGGCAATGCACAAGTAGAAAATCTGAAGAGGTTTTGTATTGCACAAGAATTTGTGCAGGTAAAGAAAGTGAGATATGCTACTATGGGTGGAGTTGAACAAGTAAATTCTATCATGAATAACTTCTACAACACAATATATTTTCCACTATGAACTGTAATAATTGCTTTATTTGTTAGTTATGAAGCTTCATAAGTGTCACTTGCCAGACTAATAACTTGTAATTTTCCTATGACATATTGCACCAAAATTGTCTTGTCTATCGAACCTTTTCTCAAACTTCCCTAACTTATTATCCTTTTTAGAAAGAGTACATAGGAATTTGAATATTCTTTCTCTTGAAGCAACTTTTAATGCATTCCACTCAATTATCACCACACCTTGGCTAACTTTGTTTTCCTCATTTCGATTGAAAGAGATAAAAGAGGAGTTAGCCAAAGTTTGGTGAACATTGATTCGAAATGCATTAAACGTTTTGCTTCAAGAGCAAAATTATTCAAATTACTTTTGTACTCTCTTTGAAAAGAATAATAATGTTAGGGAAGTTTTTGAAAAGGTTTTGATGGACAAGACAACTTTGGTGTAGTGTGCCACAGGAAAATTACAAGTTATTAGTTTGGCAGAATTATATATAGACAACATGAGTCTAATGAAAACCTTTGGTTTTGTAGACAGTAAGAATGTAGTGAATTCCATTCACATTCACAATTTAAAGCAACTCTTACACTAAAAGTTGCATTTCAATTTCCTCATATGATGATTTATAAATAAATGCATAATATAATTGTAGGTTGGAAAACACAATGTGGTTTTCCATTTATTTCATTTTGTATGTTCAAAACGCACCTATGTATAGACATTATAACATAACACCCATCCCTCATGCCACTCTCTTGACAAAATGCACCGATGGAAAGATTTGACAGACTGTGTTGACAAACATTTAGGCGCATGCAAGGTGACTAACCAATTGGGGTGTTACATCTACAAGGTTTTACAACACTTTGTGTGTTGCAGGTTTCATAATACCTAGTGTTTTCCAATTTCATTACATTCTTACTATCTAATTCACAAAAGGTTCTCAAGACAATCAAAAAACATACCAAATTGAGGTGAGGGATGACTTAGCAATCGGGTAGTTACTTGTAAAGGGTTTTAGAATAGTATGTGAGTTACAAGTTTTAAAACACCCAACGTTTTCCAACTTGGAATTTTACAGAACAGTATGAATGTCTTGAAAAGCTTTTGTTATTTAGATAGTACGAGTGTAATGAAAGGCAACTTCAAAATTTATAACAAGTCTTACGCAAAATAAAAATTGTGTTTCAATTTCTTAATACCTACACGGTTTTACAACACTATGTGCTGCAGGTTTCATAATACCTAGTGTTTTCCAATTTCAATAAATTCTTACTATCTAATTCACAAAATGTTCTCAAGACAATCAAAAAACATACTAAATTGAGGTGAGGGGTGACTTAGCAATTGGGTTGTTACTTGTAAAGGGTTTTAGAATAGTATGTGAGTTACAAGTTTTATAACACCAGGTGTTTTCCAACCTAGAATTTTACATAATAGAATGAATGTCTTGAAAATATTTTGTTAATTAGATAGTACGAATGTAATGAAAGGCAACTTCAAAATTTAAATCAAGTCTTACGCAAAGTAAAAATTATGTTTCAATTTCTTAATATGATCCAAATATACATGCACAGTATGATTGCAGGTTGGAAAACACAGTGGGAGGTGAGTACATAATTTATGAAACCTCCAACCCACACAATGTTGTTAAACCCTCTACACACTGAGGGCAAATGAAAACCCTTGCTTTCCTACCAATGAAAACCCATCTTTGCAATGAATAATCATTCAATTTTTCACAATCCCTAAGCAAAATGGCAAAATGCCATATATTTTTGGCAGATATACATACCTACTAGCTAGTTGCCCACGCTTGTCACATGTGTTTTGGTAGGGAGAATGGCCGCTCTACTTTGAACTCCAAACCCCTGCAACTCCCTTCCGAGCTCGCCAACAACCTTCAAAATGAGAATGTTGAAAATGGCGACGTTATGGGCTTTATGTGGTTTTTAAAATATATCATTTCATTGCAGAACCCACATTGCATTTTCCAACCTGGTTATATATTTTGCATGGTTTCTGGTTTCTATAAACGTCATTCAATTATTTCACTCATATTTCCACAATGGGTTGTTAGTTATTTCATTCAGCTTCCTCTAAAAGTTGTGTTGTGAGAACATTAAAATGGCAAGATTTAAAAACCCTCAACACAAAAATACATAAACAGCTTTGCATTTCAAATGAAAACCCCTTTTTCGCAAGGAAAACCCTTTGTTTTCCCATTAAAAAAAACCCATCTTCGCAACGAATAGTCATTCAATTCTTCACAATTCCTAAGCATAATGGCAAAATAGCATATATTTCTAGCAAATATACATAGCTGCTAGCTAGCTGCCTACACCTATCAAAACTTGTTTTGGTAGGGAGAGTGGTCACTCTGCTTCGGCCTCCGAACACTTGCAACTCCCTTCTACACTGTCCTGCAACCTCTAAAATATGAATGTCAAAAATGACTACGTTTTGGGCTTTTTGTCCATTCCAAATTATTGTTTAGAAATGGTGAGGTTGGGTTTTTTGTCTATTCCAAATTATGATTTTGAAAACCCGTCGACGCTGCCCCGTTTTCTCAGCAACAAGACAAGTGATGGCACTCCAAAAAAAACGCGCCTAAACATCCGTCAGCGCGATCCGTCAAGTCTTTTCATCGCTGTCTTTTGTCGAGAGAGTGGCATGAGGGATGGGGTTTTATGTTATAATTTCTATACATAGGTGCATTTTGTCGAGAGATTAGCTTCTCCCTTTTTGTAGAGGGATGTTTTTCCTCTATAATAATATTATATGTAATGTTATTATTAGTAATATAATTGTTATTAAAATAGACAATATAATTATATAATAATATATATTTAATAGTTTTTAAGTTTTGTTGCCCATCCACTATTTTTTTTTTCAAATAGTTATATAGCCAAACAAGTTGTGAGTGTGAAGGCACTAAGTGTGAAGTTAAAGTCAATCAACTTTCATATATAAAGTAGAGGACCTCATAGTTGTACACCCTAACTTCATACCTCTCAAAATCACATGTGCTGAATTTGAATGACTCGGATTTTTATAGTAAGCTTACTTAGCAAGCCCACTGCTTCAATCTAAGGTTTTAAAGCCACGCCAGCATGTTTTTATTGAGGATGTTATCTCAGCTATTAGAACATGCTCACCTATTGGGTCCTTTCTGGCAACAATAGCATTCTTGGGAACACACATGCTATTACAACCCCTGCTGCCTCTCTGCAAGAACAAGAATTTTGTAATAACTAAATGGAAATGAAAACCAACAAGAACAAAAGTTTTGGAAGAGATGGACCTCACCCTCTGAATAAACTGCCCTAACTCTTACCCAAGCAATCGTCAACCGAGTTGATCTGCAAAGAAAAATTAGGGGGATTTTCTCATGTAATAAGAGGAAAAGTAAAGAATTTATTTTCCTGCACCCAATTCCTCTATGATGACCAATATCCCTAATTCATGTAGTGGATGGCTTAATTGCAAGAATGGAAAAGAAATTGCAAACCCCTATACCCTGAATGTAGGAAGCTAAAATTTATATTCTGTGAAGAATTGGAAAATAAAATTACGAACCCCAATCAGATAAAAAATATTACTCAAGCACGAGTGGCTTTCATTCATACTCTTCAAAAAAACATCCACACTACCATGCAAGACTGCAGGTGTCATCACCCCGCTGCCTGCATATCTTCTATGTATGTGTTTTAAATTCTTTCATTTGATACTTTAGATTGCCCCTTTGAAATTCCATCCACTATTGACAAATTAAAAAATAACTTATAACAGTTTTAAATCAGGAATAGAACATTTACATATGTTTTCATTGATCATTTGATGTTGCTATATTGATGTTAGCCGATCTCAAAAAAGGTTGACAAGACTTGCAAGGGATGATGAGCCAGGTACCATCAATATTGTTATACACTGCTTGTAAATCATTGTACCATGAACAAAAACAAAATTGTGTCCATACATTCATTTCACTCCCGTGAAATTTCAAATGCATGCATTCAATAAGTTACAAATCATTTTAAACTAGAGAACATGATAAGCAGAAAATGATACACTTTCGAGTCAGAATAGGCATCTACCAAATAATAAAAATTCAGTTTTCATACTATACCTGAGGCTTGATCGCTACTTTGAAATAATAACAGAAATCAAAGGCAAATTGTACACCATATGAAGTGTAAAAATAATGTTTATTAACTCAGAAATTTGATTCGCTACATTATTCCAAGAGCATGAGCCACAATTTATGCACAACAAACCACTGTCCACTATACACTACGAAGACTACAGAAAAAGCATATGATCGTGTAATTTTTGAATGCTTTTGAACAAGATTCCAGAGTGCATGTCCACCAATTTAGCATCAAAATCAACTCTAGACAAATTTTTGAGGTACTTGTAACATCATTACAAGAAGAAGAGAAACTGCGCAAACTAAATGAAAATATTTTCCAGAGAACCAACAAACAATAGTCATTGCATAAATCAACAGCAAAGGCAAAAAATTACACGCATCATGTTCTTAAGCCTGTCATTTAGCCAAAATTATGCCTCTGCTCGAATTGAAATATAAGAGGAAGCAAATCCAGAAGATATCTGGATATAGGAAACTGCTTCAGTGTCAGATAAGTTAGTCTAAGACTCATGTGGTGCCTCAAACCTTGTTGGTGTTTCAATTCCCATCATACAGCTAAGACCAAACAGCAATATTATCAGAAGAACGAGACCCTGTAAAACAAATACAAAAGCATTAGTTATGCCCAACAATAAAGTTCCTACATAAAACGTCCAGAGTGATTATATATTCTGGCCCAGCTGAGAGATTCTATTTAACATGAAAGCCAACATCTAACAAGATAGATAATCTAAAACAATATATCTTATTCTCAGGTAGAGGACTAAGATAACATTTCTAATAAACAATTCTATCATACAGCTAATTAGAATAACAAATTTCATTCTAAGATGGCCATAAAAATATAATATAGTGGCCAATTGACAGAAACAAATATATTATGAATTATCGAATATAATTGAACTGCAGATCATAATGGTTTCTTTATGCCACAAAAATGGGCATATAATTTTCATTTGAGCTTTCATATAAAATGTGCATCAACAACCCTATTTAGATGTACAAGCATTGAAATCACAAACCAAGGATAAAAACTTGAAAATATTGAAGACATTACAATGTCAAATGTCTTGAAAGTTTGAAACCCATAACGTTCCTAGTTCCTATTTCCAACTAGAATGATATGCCACCTGTCATTGCCAAACATAGATTCCCAACACATGTTAATATCCCTTAAGTGTGTATAGTTCTGATGACCAACAAATACTTTTGTAATCCACCAAGTCTATTTGGGTCTTGCTTATTGTTTCCTTTCAATTCTCGCCAATACAGTTTCCTTGAATACCCCATCATCAATTAAGATACACTTAAGTTTCAGGTCGAATTTCCCTTGAATATTGTTACCTTTATATTCTCTATGACTTGAATATATCTCTGTAGCACACCTTCAATTTGCAGATGAATGAAATTTTTTTCTCTGAAGCAAAAACAGAGATCGAAAACATGCTAAGCATAGTCACGAGGCACCCAATTTTTCAAAAGGATTATTACTTACCATTTTCTTTCTACAAGTAAAAGAGGCTGAATTTATGCCATTTTAGTTTGTACTGATTTTTTATGATTCTATGAATTTCTGAACTTCAGCTTCTCCTTCCACTACTTTTCTCCATTGGCTGCTTCTGACAGAAATTCAGATGAATTTATTTAAGAATGCAAAGGTGGATAGTACAAGTTACAAACTGGAGACTTCAGATAAATCACTGAGATTCTAGCTAATCAGCAAAAAGATAAGGATACTAGACAGATCAAATGAGTTCTACTAATCGCATTTGATGGAAAGTCTAATCCTGTCCCTGCACATTCCAAATAATGAAAATATGACTACAATTGCTTAATTGATATCAAGGCATCCACTTTTCAGCATACATTAACAGGCTGAGCACTGCTATGTTGGAATGCCACAGTTCCATGGTGCATTTTAACCTTTATATTTCCAAACTTGGAAATTCTTAATGCTAATATTCATTTAGTTATTTCAAATTCCACATAATGTATCTTGGCACTGATGAATTTGCCCATTGCACAGCTCAAGCCTGAAAACATGATCTTCCAGATTTTAATCTTTAATACCTACACATTATGCCTTGATGAATCAATTAGAGGCAACAAATCAGATTAGAATAAATTGTGGACAGAATTCACATAACAATTTACTCATCAGACATCCTAAATTGCAGGAAGTTTGAAAAAGGCAAAAAATCAGGTCCAACAATTACAAATCAGATATTCCAGCCCCATCAAGAAAGTCAGATCCTATTTCAAGAAGAGTACCATGATCACCTGGAAACTCCAGTATGAAGAGAAGGACCTCCACCACCAGTCCCCACACCCAAATCACCCGGTAACCATTGACTTGCAATGGTGTTCCTGTATCCATACCCCTACATCTCCAAGAGGCTGAAAAGAAAGAATCTCTATAGGAAGATGAAACAATAGTCCAAGAGAGGCATACAAAGAATAAAGTAGTCAATGCAGGTTCTTGCATCCCTACCAGTGGAAAGGTTCTACCAAAGGCCTTGGCCTTAAGGATGTTAGATTTAGGATCAGAAATGAAAGCAATCAGAAAATGCAACACATAAGACAATGAACAAAACAAGATACCCTGGGAAAACGCTCCTACTCGAGGGAGAAAAACCTAGCAAATATATCTCTTATATATTGAAGGAATAAGAGCAGAAATCTGCTTACAACTCAAGCCCAACACAATGCCGAATTTGATACAATGAATAATAGCACCTCTCCTAGATGCAAAGATACAAATGAATATGTTTCTCCTTGAAATCAGTCTGCTGCTACAAAATGATGACCTGCTGCTACAAGATGATGATCTGCTGCTCAAGTATGAACTTGTTCTAGGAATGCGAATTATGATGAATGAACTTGATGATCAAATGAATGATCATCACCTTGTATTTATACAAAACTAGGTGACTCTTCATTTGGGTTGGCCTCTTTGAAGAAACAAGGTGACTCTTCATAAAATTATTATATATAGCAAATCCAACTTGCCTTGGTATTATTTATCCATCATTTTAAATTTGAGAGAAAGATATCTCCCACTGCTATAACATCAACACTCCCTCTTAGCTAGGGAGGTATCTTTCCAGATATCCACATCATGGAGTCTCTCAACATGACGCCCACAATGGCTACACCCATTTGTGGAAAACTCAAAGGTTCATCACGGAGTCTCTCAACTCAATGTTGTCATGGAGTCTCTCAACATGATGTCCACCATGGCTACTCCCATGTGTGGAAAGAAACACAAGTACAAGGGTTCATCACGGAGTCTCTCAACGTGATGTCGTCATAGAATCTCTCAACATGACGTCTCATCTCAGTCATAGAGATGAAGAAGGGCTTTCACCTCATATTTCTCCATCTCAAAGAACTATACACTACAAGGGCTTTCAACTCATATTTCTCTGTCTTAGAAAAATATACATTACAACAAATCTTCATGATGATGTTACTCCCTCTGGAGCTCCAAGTACTTGCATCAACCTCCTAACCTCCTCGTCCAAGATTGTCTGCAATGCTTGCCTTAGAGGAGCAGTTTCCAATGCACACTTTTGGCACTATTGACTTGCTCGAGTCCAGGACTGTCCTCCTCGACCTCATCCCAAATCACCCTATTCTAAATATGTTTGCGGAGCTACCAATGTCAAATCTAAATTAACTGTCTTGTGCAATTTTGTTCTCAACTACTGAAGAGGTCTTCCAAGGATTTTGCACTTGGTGTTGCAACACTACAACCTTCACTTCTTCTTAGTGAGTTACAAAACTCCCTCTTGATCCCTGCCTCAGAGATTTCAAAGAAATCCTCTGGAAGCGAACTCTCCACTGACCTATCTCAAAACCTTAATCCTTTTCCTGGACAAGCTCTCAACTCGTGCCTTGAATTCTTTGAATTTGACTCCCTCTGAATGTAATTTCCTCCTCTTCGAAGATATTGATCGACTTTAGAATAAGAAACGTTTTGAATCAGCTTTAGAGATAGGCTCCTTCTGAGATGTCCCTATGTCAATTTCCGCAGCAAAAACATGTTATGTAGACCTTAATTTGCAATCTCGAGCAAAGTGACCGTACTTGTCACACCTGAAACATTGAATGTGAGAGAGATCCTTCTTCTTCTTCGGTTTTGGGGCAGAATCTGATTCTCTGTCTCTATTCCTCTTTCTTCCTTTGCCTCTTTCTCTAAAAGTATGTGTAGCAAGAACTTGATTTTCTACAACATGATAGTTTCGCCCAATTCCTCTTGCTACCAACCTAGACTCTTCTTGAATACAATCAACTCGAAGACGATCAAACTTGGGCAACTTGGATCTCCCACTGATTCTATGAATAAAGGGTTCCCAAGATTGAGGAAGACCATTTAATGCCAACATAACAAGATCTTTGTTTGCAATTATATCCCCAATAGCGCTCAACTGATCTCTCAAATCAGCAATCTTCATAAAGAATGAGATGACTGAATCATCTTTAGCCATTTTTACATGGTGAAGTTATTGTCTCAAAGAAAGGGTCTGCTGGTGTTGTTGATCTCATACAACCTTTTTAGAGTATCAAACATTTATTTAGTTTTCTTCAACTTGAAGATGATCAGTACTAGGATTCTAGCCTTCATGCCATTTTTCTTCCACTAGATTTTCTCAGTATCATCAAAAGGCTCGAGCATATCACTTTCCACGAAATCAAGAAGATCATTCTCCTCTAATGCAATAAGTACCATGGGTTTCCAAGAGATGAAGTTTGAAGCTCTATCAAGCCTATCTTCTACCTTGACACCGCTCACAATCTTCTTTTTCCGCACAAATTCACCTTCAAAGATCTACCCTTAGGTCAGAAAAGTTGACTTGGCTGCTTAAACAAATCTGATCAGATCTTTTCTTAGACCTACTCTGAGACCATGTTAGATTTAGGATCAGAAATGAAAGCAATCAGAAAATGCAACACATAAGACAATGAACACAACAAGATAACCTGGGAGAACCCTCCTACTCGAGGGAGAAAAACCTAGCAAATATATCTCTTATATATTGAAGGAATAAGAGCAGAAATCTGCTTACAACTCAAGCCCAACACAATGCCGAATTTGATACAATGAATAATAGCACCTCTCCTAGATGCAAAGATACAAATGAATATGTTTCTCCTTGAAATTGGTCTGCTGCTACAAAATGATGATCTGCTGCTCAAGTATGAACTTCTTCTAGGAATGCGAATTATGATGAATGAACTTGATGATCAAATGAATGATCATCACCTTGTTTTTATACAAAACTAGGTGACTCTTCATTTGGGTTGGCCCCTTTTAAGAAACAAGGTGACTCTTCATAAAACTATTATATATAGCAAGTCCGACTTGCCTTGGTATTATTTATCCATCATTTTTAAATTTGAGAGAAAGATATCTCCCACTGCTATAACATCAACAAAGGACATAGTTAATGTCCTCCAATAATATCCATTGTTACTTGGGGATGCACCATGCCCAACTTCAAGAAACTCATCCCCATGGAGATGAACAAAAACATGGAAAAACCACCCCAAAATGCAGGATACATTGGGAGGATGTCCCCAAGCCTCCCCCTGATGAACAGTTTTACCCCAAGGGCGGCCCCCTGCCATTTCCAGAAAAGGAAATATCAAACCATCCCTCAAACAACTTGGAGGACACAAAGGCTTTCCTTGACCATCCCAAGGATGCCCAGCTATCCCCTGAAGTATCAAAAATTGATTCAAAGCCTGACCAGATCCAAAAAATAAACAGATCTGTAATTAAATATAGCAGAAGCCTAATATAAACCTTAAAAAACCAGCATCTTCTCACCACGGCAGAAGCTAGAAGGGAGACGAGAACACGAATTTCAAGAGGCAAAAAGGATTTCTACCAAAAATTGGCTTGGAGTGAGAAAAATAGCCTTACTTCACCTGATAGGAGTGTGTTGGGATACAATTCTATGATTTTATCTATTTCTTCTAGATGTTTCCTATATTTTCAGGGGGGGGGGGGCCTGTACTTTTCCCCCCACCTTCCCCTGTTCCATGCCCTGAATTTTGTGAAGTTACTATAGTCATCGTCAAGTCTCAGTCCCCATCCTTTGAAATCGAGGCAAGATAATATTTATCCTGGTAAGAGATCCTGGACAACCTAATTGCAATAGCAGAAGAAATACAATAGGGAACAAACGAATGGCAAGATATTCTGCTTATAAATTAGACCTTAGACTCACATAGGAAGGAAAGAATTCCAAAAATTAAAAGGGGAAATCTGTGGATAACTGATGAGTTACATACACAACCGAGGTATAGCAATTTGAAATAACCTGTAAGCAAATATAGATAAAGAGGCTTGAAAGAACATGATCAGAATCAACATTCTATTAAATTAGCCCATGGCAAATGAGGCTCAGACTAGTATAGGTTCATAAGAATCAGTCTGTATAACTCCATTAGAAGTCTCAGTGAGCTTCATTTTTCAGAAAATATGAAAAGCTTAAAAGGCTAGCAAATCACTGCTCAAGTGGAAGGGGACAGAACTGAAGAATCTCCTTTATTAAACCACCCACTTTCATGGTTTTTTGTCCTCACACAAAATTTGAATCTCCTTGATACATAATGATTAATATTACTTGATGCAAAAATGAGAAATTTGAGAAGAAACTAAATGCTATCTGGTAAGCCATCTACATATTAACCATTTAAAAAAAGCCAAATATTCAACAAATCTAGAAAGCCCACCATAATACCAGGCCCTTGTCTTCATCCTAGAGTAGAGATTATCTACCTTAACATCCACCTTGTGGTCAAGCAGCGAACATCATGCAATGATTCTGATGGTGTAGCAAAGCCAAAGCCTAACACACTAAATACATGAACTGAAAAGTGGAAGAGAAATGATTTTATTCATTTGGCCTTTCTTCTCCTGTCAGAGAAAATGTCTTGGTTTGCTACTTTTACAAATGAAGAATAGAAGACAACTACAATTCTGTTAACTGTTCATATAATTGACAGCCATATATTGTTCATGTTCTGATTACGAGTTTGTTGTTACTCAATTTCAATATTAATAGTTCTGCATGCTAATAAAGTGGAGGGGGTTTTCTCAACCAATGTAAAGTGCAGACTACAATAGTGACTTTAATCAATATTTACCAGTTTGACAGGGTAACCTCCTATTACAATAATATGAAATGCCCAGTATCCTTCCTTGAATAAAACTCTTATTTATAGGAGATAATAAGATAGTACATGCTGCCTAATATATGTGAGATAAGACAAAAGCAGAATTAAGAGAGAAGGGAGATGAAGAGAAGAATAATAGACGAGAGAAGATACAAGAAATAGGAGGTAAAAGGTGGGGTTTACAATACACCAGGCCCTTGAAAAAGTCCTGACCTCAAACTTCAAAGCTTCGGTAATTGTGGATGTTGCTGAATGAAGTCCCCTGGTTCACAGGTGGCATTCTTGGTTGGGAAACTCTTCCATTTGACAAGGTAGTCTAAGAGTAAAATGCCATGCTGACAAAGCTGACAAGTGCACTGGCCCAAAATTTGTTCTGGTTCTATGATTAGTCCCCCTTCTTTATTCAAGACAGTCAGTTCAGTTTGGATAGCAATATTGTGGCTGACCACCTACCTTCCTGAGAAGAGAGATGGTGAAGATAAGATGTATATGGGTGGAAGGCAGTCAATAGAAATTTGATGACGTTGCATTTTCCTTAGAGTCTTGGACTGCTTTAATGAAGAACTGGAAACTACAAAAACTCAGTTTTCATACCTAAGAACATCTACTTCCCAGGTGAATGATCTATTTAGTGGAAGGATCAGCTTGCCACTTTCTTTTCAAGCTTGATTAATCCAGCTGGACTGAATAGATGTAACTGCATAAGGAGTGATTAGTTCTTCCTATTGTAATACTTCTGAGAGTGCAATTGTAACAACATTCTCTTTGCCCTTCTTTTATATAACTTTGGAATCATACCTTTCCATCTTTATCGTTCATTTCTGTTGATCCTCACAAGAAACACACTGCTCCAAGAAATACATTAAACTGGCATGTTCATTTTGACCTTGAAATGATGACCAAGCAAGTACTGCTTCCATTTCTTGACTGTATGGAGAATACCCAGCATTTATTTTTCATTAATTGATTTGGCCAATTCTTGACTGTAAATCATGCTCCCAAAGGCAACACAGTAGACATTGTTCAATAGAGCAGTTCCAAGATCATATCCAGAAGCATCACGTTCAAGGCCAAAATCCTTAATGAAGTCAGGTGTGGCCAGTCCTATCTTTAATATTGTAAAGGCCCCAACAGCCACATCAAACCATAGGAAAGCATTTTCTTTAAGATGGTTGTTTAAAATTTTTGCATAATTGCAAACAAATCTTCTGTTATACTGCTACACCCTTAATCCTATAGTGTGCATAGGGTTATGAGTAGTCAGCTTGTTGCTACCTTAACTCTTAATTAAGTTTTATGATCATTAATATAGTCTTATAGAGGTAGTTAAGTAGGCCTGGGTGGTATTCTTATGATCATTAATATAGTCTTATGTTTAATATGTTCTTCTTGGAGACTTTTGGAGGTTTGCCCCCTCAAAGTGACTTATTATTCTCAAGTATTTGCAGCATGTTTCCTATTATATTCTTCTCTTGTGCAAGTTGTTTCATTACATATACCCAATTAGGCCTGAAAATCCACAAAGATCCTTCAGCATGTGAGGTACTAGCCAGCTAACAATTACATGAAGCTTTGAGGATCTGCCTAAACTCTGCCTTTGAAAGTAATGTGTATGAGGTACTCCACTTCCTGTCAGGCAAATGGGCATTAAGACTCCTTGACACATATTTAATTGTATCCCAAGATCTGCAGAACCTACATGAAATCATGAAAATGACTGCCAATTACTGTTGTAGATAAGAATGTTATCAAAAAAAAACCAAGACAGAGCAAAATAGGTGTGGCCAAACAATTTTATTCATCAGAGTTCGAAACATGGACGATGCATTGGTTTGGCCAAATGGCAGAACCCAGAATTCATAATGTCCCTCATGCTTCTTAAAGCACTTTTAGGCAACCCCTCTTCATGGATCCAAAACTCGAGGTGCCCAAAACAAAGATCAAGCTTGGAGAAGTATCCTGCTCCATGAAGTTCATCCAAAGGTTGTTGATAACTGGAATAGGAAATTTATCCTTGAGGATGATCCAATTGAGCTTCTAATAATCAGTACACAGCTGCCAAAACCCATCTTTTTGGGCTAAAATGACTGGGGAACAAAAAGCAATAGTACTCAGTTGGATGACTTCCTACATCAAGGTTGTGGACAAGTTGCTTAATTTCATTTTTCTACAAGAGTGGTTACTTTTCCAACCTGATGTTGGGTGACACAATCACAGGAATGAAATCAATAAAATGTTCATGGTTTCAATGCAGAAACATTCCTTAGAAAGGATCATCAAAAACACTTGAATGCTTATCTAATACTGGACATAACTCGAGCTGCATTTGGATAGGATCTCCAGTGGCTTCAATACAAGTGAGTTGGGCAATGATCCCTAGTGCATCTTTCTGCAGCAGTTTCTCCATACAATGGGAGTTGGTGACTTTAGTGGGGAATGCACCATAAGCTGTTGAGTCTTATCGTTCTCAAATTTGATGACTAATTCTTCAAAGTTCATGGATAAGGTTCCAAGGTTTTTAACCACTAAACCCTGAGTACGACACCCAATCCACCAAGACTGATGGCATACATAGATGTGTTCAACTGGTACTCACCCATTGCTAGCTTTACATTCTAGCAAACTCCACAAGGAATTGTGCCTCCATCAGCAATCATCACTTGAAAATTCCTGACCAGGTAAGGGAAGAAATTTAACTAGCTAATCAATTCCTTGCCGATAAAATTATGATAGCCTAATTCAACGTGAACACTAACCCTTTTTTTTACGTAATCATAGCTGCTTGGAGTCATAGCTACTTGGTGCCGATATGGTAACAAGGACACCATTAAAATTAGAAAACATGAGTAAATGAATAAGGGTATGGCTACATTATATACAAATGTAGTCACGAAAAAATTGAAGGTATGGGAACAAGGACGTGATCCTTATTTGGATACTGGAATTTTGTAGGAACTGAGGATGTAACCCTCAATTCGCAATCCCTAGGGTGCAATAAGGCTATCTAGAACATGCATAGAAATGGTGGCCAAATCCAGACAGTCATCATCTAAAACTTCCCTTGGTTCTTCACCTAATTCATCTAGCGTATCTTCTAAGATAAACAATATATTTTTGGCACATCAATGCCCCTTTGACTACTACTTCTAACACAAAGCCTTGGCTCGATGTTCTTTTAAGTCCTTAGAGGAGATTCTAACAATGAAGGAAGAAAAACAATTGGTTTTGCTCTTATCTTTTTCTATGGCAAAAAAACTAGTCATCGTTCAAAGAATCGATGTTGTTCATTATACAAAGGAGACGAAGGTTCATTAAATAGAAATACAAAGACGATGTTTCTAAAAGAAACAATCGTTAACAAGAGACGAAGTTAGAAACTACTGGATGACCATTAATAACAAAATAGAAAGATATTATACTAATACCCTCCCTTAGTGGTCATCATTCTAACTGCCCAGAGAAATAATAGAGAAGGGTGACCCCTTCTTCTCAGAACGCTTTTGCAACAAAAGACAAGAGCCTGCAACTGACTCTGCCACTTGAGATGAGTCTACCACCAACCCTCCCAGAAACTGTAGAACTTCTAGAAATGACAACACCAATTGTCCAACCTAAAGTTGGAAAACAGAATTGTCCCTCCCTATAACCAGAGACACACCGAGAACAGCTGCCATGATTTGTGAGGAAAAATCAGCAAACCCTCCAAATTGATGCAGATGAGCAAGATGCCCGAAAACAGACTGCAAAAAAAACTGGTGCAGATGTTCGCACAACAACTCCAGGTGCAACTAAAAATAGACTACAGCAAAGTACGATTTTTAACCCAAAAATCCAAAGATAACAAATCATCATTTTTAACTTTTTTCGGAAAAAACGATAAAAACCCAAACACGATTTTTGAGGTGAAAAATTGATCAAAACCAAACATGAAATTCGAGACACTGATCAAAGTACAAAACTTCGTTTTTTAGGAAAAAATGGTAAAACCCAACAAAAAAAATTTAAAAGGAGAAAATTATTAAAAACCCTCCCTTAATTTTTTCCAAAAAAAATTATTAAAAAACCACCAAATAATTTTTTTAAATCACGACCCCAAAACAAAAAAATCACGGCCCTAAACGCGTCCAGATTTGCAAAGAAAATCCGCACCAACAAGTTTGAAGAAAACGCACCTCATAAACACACGATTATCAGGTAAAAAGACAGATTTTTCAGACGAAAATTGCAGGTTAAAAAGAAACACGCAATTTAAAAATCATGTCTCTTCCTTCCTTCAAGACTTCCACGATTTTATTTTTATTAATCTCAAACCCTTCGATTTCTCCAGCAAACAAGACCCACGAATTCAAAAAAAATTTATCTACACAAACTTTTAAAAATTTCTTTCGAAATTTTAGAAAATCGATTTTTTATTCTCCTGATCTTATACCATGTTCAAAGAATCGATGTTGTTCATTATACAGAGGAGACGAAGGCTCCTTAAATAGAAATACAAAGACGATGTTTCTAAAAGAAACAATCATTAACAAGAGATGAAGTTAGAAACTACCAGATGACTATTAATAACACAAATGGAAAGATATTATACTAATAGTCATGACATCTTTTCAGCCAGTAGAAAAAAAAATGAAGCTAATGTTGTTGGCACATTCTCTATCAAACTATACATGCTAGCAATTATAATGGATAAAGAACCAAAAATAATCAAATTTTACTTGACCAAGATGATGCCCTGATACCAATTGTAGGGTAGCTTCTTGATCAATATAAAGTGAAGATCAAAATAGAAGCTTTACTTAATATTTATCAATTTGATGAGGCTACCTCCCATTACAATAGGACTCAAATGCTAGGCATCCTTCTTGAATACACAACTCTTATTCATAGGAGATAATAAGAGCGTCACATGCTACCTAATAGATGGGGAATTGAAAAAAAGAAAAATTAACAGATAATCACATGATACCTAATATATGTGGGACTTAAAAAAGAAAAATTAACAAATAGTCACATGATACCTAATATAGGTGGAATTAATAAAAGTATTAAGGGAGAAAGGGGAGAAAGAGAATAAGAGAAAAGGAAGATAGAAGAAAAGAAGTAAAAGGTGGGGTATATGACATTGTTGTACCCGAAAATTAAAAATTTTGCTACACTTAGGCATTTTGGAGAAATGAGTCCAAATACTGTTAAACCTGTCAAAAAGTCAAAATTGGGGTTTGTATGTCTTGCATGGAGGTCAAAACCTTGTAATTTTCAAAATCTGACAATCTGGGTCGACTCAAAGCAACCAAATCAACAATACCCAGATTTTAGTTTTTCATCCCTAAATTTTAGGAGAATTTCTATTTTTAGCAGTTTTCTAAAAATAGAAATTTTTTCTGGGTTTTTGTTGGTTTCTCAAGAAACAGATACTTGCAAAATTTTCTAAAAATAGAAAATTTCTAAAAAAAGAAAGTTTGGCTTCTAGGGTTGAGACTGATTTTGATTGGCTTAAAATACTTCTTCATCAGGCTGGTGCAGTCGGAATCACAAAAATATCAATTTTACCCTAGTAGGTCTATTTTGCTTTTTCACAAGCTTTTCCTGGAGATCCAAGGTCATCAATGGAGGTCAGTTAGCTGCCAGGTGTCAGAATCAGACGTTCAAGCATCAAGCAGAGGTTGTCAATGAGGAACGTGCACGAGGAACGAGGAACGGAGAAGAGAAGCTGTCAAAGTTGAAAAAAGTGAATTTTTGGCTAAGTCTGGAGACTTCAGGCGCCTCTGTGAAGAAGAGGTGCCCAAACTTTCATGCCTTAGAATATTTTTCCGTTCCGGCAGTCAAAGACAAGGAAGGCATGTCAAATGAGGAAGGATTTTGAAATTTGTAGAAAAGTTTCTAAGTCTGCCAAACATGGGCGCCCCTGAAGGAAAAGGGCGCCCAAACTTTTGAGGCATCAAATGATCAGATTTGAAGAAAACTCCTCCAACACAACTTCGTCAGACTAGACCCAGCTTTCCGACGAATCCGTCAGCTCGTCTATCAAAATCAGCAGTCATCAGATATCGCCAGGCAAACAGAGGAGAAAAAGTGAGAGAAAAGACAAAGTTGGAAGCAACAATAAAAATCTAGAATAAAAACTAACTCTGGAAGCTATGGGCACCATACTTCAAGAAGGGCGCCTAGGATTTAGTGCCATCAAAAATCAGTTTTCGAAGATAAACCATCCAGAAGACCCCTTCCAAAATCATCCTAGCTATCCAGTGAATCCATCAGCCAGTCATTCTGATCAATACAACACCCGGAATCACGAATCCATCTGAAGGTCAGAAGACGAGCATAAATTTGAATATCACGAAAATGGCTAACACTGGAGAAAATGGGCGCCCTTATCAAGAATAGGCACCTGACATTTTGAAGGGACAGATGAAGTTTTTGGCAAACGACGACTCCAGAACAATGTTATCAGATTCAACCAGGCTCCATGAAGCAACATTCAACTCGTTCGCGGGATCAATCTGGAAGCCAGAAATCAAAGTCAAACTAAGGTTGAAAATTGAACAGAAGTTGAAAATGGTGAAAAATTGGCTAAGTTTGGGAAAAAGGATGGCATACCTCAAAAAAGACGCCCAACTCCTCATGACTTAGTTTATTTTTGAGAAATTTCAAAAATTTCAAAGAGAGAAAAAACGCCTTTGGTCAAAGCATGGGCTAAATTTATGGTTTCTTCAAATTAGGGTTTGAGAAGTTGTTTCACAAAGCAAAAAGTTATTTAAGACATTTTTGTGTTTCATTATTCATTATTTTCTTGCAGGTGGCCTTCAAAGAGAAACAGAGCAGCAACTTCAAAACTTTAATTCTCAAAGATTCAAGAGTTTAACTTGCTGGATTTTCAACAAATTTTCAAGATCAACACTCAAGAAGGCTTGCTTTTTCATACTACTTCATCCAGAACATCAAATCTTTGAAGAAGGAGGCCATTACTTTCAAATGTCAGCGAGCTAGTTTATACTGGTTCTATCTTCTGGATAATATTCTCAAAGTTGCAGCAATTGCTTTTTATCTTACATGTCAGAGAAAACTTCAAAATTTACAACTTCCAATCTTCTGGGTCTATCTCAAATCTTCTTCTGGACAAAACCCATATCACATCTTTTTCAGTGAAACTTCAAGTGGTTGTTTTTTCAATGAAACTTTGAGGTTTTCAAAATCTAACCAAATGGGTTCATCCAGAATGTGCTCATGAACAATACCCAAATGCCAGTTTTTTCTGCTTTTTCGGAGAAAATTAGGGTTTGCTGCTTTTTCAGTCTTCACTTCAAATTTTCAAAAACAGATGATCTGGGTTTGCTTGTAACGAGATTCTAAACAAAACTCATGTCTCAGAAAAAATTCCAAATATTCACCCGTTTGATGAAGAAAATCAGCAAGTTATTTTTAGGGTTTATGTTGAGCTTGTCCGAGCATAGTCAAGTTTACAGTCAATCTTCAAGTTTTTCAGCATAGAGTACTCTCCCATCGAATTCAGAGCCAAACAAGTGTTGTTTCATAATTATCTAAACGGATGATGTTGGGAAGTGCTTATCAGTATCATCATGGAAATAAAACGTCATCATCTTAGTTGAAGAACGTGCAGAGGGAGTGGTATGAGCGAAAGGACAAGTGTTGGAAAAGGTTGTAGAATACTATTCCGTAGGAAAATCAAGAGAAGTGTCAGAATGCACAAAATTGCAGAGCTGCCAAGTTATCAATCAATGAGTCACCTTTTGAGGCTGCGATGATTTTCAAGAATAGAACTCAGAAAGAAGCTGAAGATGTCAAAGATTCACTAAGTTTGATTGCAAAAAGAGAGAAGATCTTAGAAAATCGGAATATGGCTATAGATAGTATCAACGCTCCTGATAGAGAGGCGGTTTCCCGCTTTTTGGTGGATGTGTGAGAGATTTAAAGCGGCAATCTTCTAGAAGCTTTCTCCAAGCTTTCTTTCCATTCTTGTCTCATGCTTTCTTTCTATTCTCATCTCCATTCTTATCCATTCTTTGAAGAAGAAGGAAAACAAATGTAATGAGTTGGCATTTCCTTTTTTACATGCTTTCTTAGGTTTTAAATGTCTTATCTTGTTTTAGATTTAGAAATAATGCTTGCATGTTGGCAAGTCTTAGTGGTAAAAGCAAGGAGATTTTAGGGTTCCCTACTCCTCTGCATAGTTATAAATAAGAGCAGTGTTTGCTCATTTTAGTTTAACCGTGCTTGTGATAACAAAACATAAGTGTCTTTAGTACCTTCTCTTTGTTATTCAGTATTGTTCACTTTGTGTAAAGAGCAAGTTTGCATGCCTCCTTAGCTGCAAATCCTTGTTTAGTGCATGTGTTGTGTTGATTATAATCAGGTTGATCGCATGTTGCAAGCGTGTTGCTACAACTTGCTGTCCCGAAGTTGTAGTCCTTGTTCCAGAAACTTGAGTAAATAAAATCTTGAGCGTGCTTTGTCTGCCCTGATATAAATATCTCAAATTTCAGTCTATTTGTTTTGTGTTAGAAGTATGAGTAAATGAAATCTTGAGCGTGCTTTGTCTGCCTTGAAATAAAAGTCTCGTATTTCCGTAATGTTTTTATGATCTCTTTTTCAGCTTGCCTTAAAACGTATGTTGAAGAATAGCTTATTTAAGTATCTTTGTCAAAAATCAAACTCGTCCATTTCTAAACTCTCTTGCTCTGCGTTTACTTGAGAGGGTAGAAACATTTTAAGCGTAGGTTAAGTTGTAGCTGTCTAGTTTCATTAATGAGAAAACCTCAGCCACAACATCTAGTGTTCTATAACCTTGTGTTCTCGCAGCTGAACCAAAAAGATAGGCGTAATTAAGTTTAGATTACTTTCTTTATGCAACTCAGCAAAAGAGGGAGCTTCCCCTCCTAATTCGAAAAGCGGTTTACTACACATAGCTGTCCATTTCCAGAACGCATTCCAGAGGTGCGATTTGAAACGTCAACAAACATAAAGTTTAAGTAATGTTATTTCTTCAAATTTTGTGAGCAAAGCAAGTGGAAGACTACTAAAAATACAAAAGAAAACTGCAACGACACTATAAAACCTAATTGATAGGGTCATGACATATTCTCATGACTTCTTTTTTTAAATATAAAACATTGAAAAAAAAACATAACATTTCCTAACGCGCTTTTATCCTTTTAGCTCAAGAATGGAAGGAAATGTATAACAAGACTTCTTGTGTGTTTTTCTAGTGTTCTTTTTGTTGATGTTATAGCAGCTACAGGCTGTACTTCCCTTGCACGAATTCCAAGAAGATAGCATAAATTAAATGTGTAGCCATTCGGCTATTTAATTTATGACAAACAATATTTAATAAATGAAGAGGGCCGACCCTATATAGTTCGCATGCCTTGGTTATTACTTGGGCCAACCTTATTATGTTTATCATTTATTATGGTTCTTTTATGTGGGCCGACCTATCTTGAAGAGGCGCCTCACTTGCATAAATACAAGGTCATATTTGTCATTGTAATACATTCGATTATTCAAGCAAGTTCGCATTTCCTTAAGAGCAGAATTCGCATCTTATAGCAGCAGTCCGATTTCAAGGAAGAAGATATTCATTTGTATCTAGTGCATCTAGGAGAGGTGCAACTTTGTTGTATCCATTGTTGGCCATTGTTGGGCCTGAATTGTAAGCAGATTTCTGCCATTGTTCTACCGTATATAAGAGATTCAATTGCTGGGTTTTTCTCCCTCAAGAGGAGGGTTTTCCCAGGGTATCCTTGTGTGTTCATTGTCTTATGTGTTGCAATTCTATTAAGTGATTTCATTAATTAATCTGATCTAAGAAACACTAACATGGTATCAAAGCGGGTGTGAAAAAGATCGTGATCAGATTTAGTTTGCAACACTCACTTTATTCTTTTTCAGTCTACCTTCTAAATTTCTCAAGATGGTGAACGGTCTGAAAATCGAGGATAGACTCGAAGGGATTTCGAACTACACATCATGGAGGTTCAGAATCATGCTCACATTGGAAGAGAATGATTTAGCTGAGTTCGTGAAAACAAAAGTTCCTGAACTTGAGGAGGAAGAAGAGAAGCTGCAGTGGAGGAAGAAAGACACTAGGGTAAAGAAAGTGTTGGTTGATTCCGTCAAGGATCATGTTGTACCGATTGTCTTCAAGTTGGATACAGCAAGAGAGATGTTTGCAACCTTGGAAGAGATGTACGAAATCAACAACACTAGTCGAGCTCTTGCACCGAAGCAACAACTTCATCATGTGAAAATGGCGAAAGGAGAATCTGTCATTACATACTTCATGAGGATTTCAGAGATAAGAGACCAGCTCTCCACAATTGGTCACATGATTGACGACAAAGAACTAACTATGCTTGCTCTCAATGGTCTTCCGCTTTCATGGGAGGCATTCATTCAAGGAATCAGTGCAAGATCTAAACTTCCCAAGTTTGATCGATTAAGAATTGACTGTATCCAAGAGGAGTCAAGACTAACGACTAGGGGCATTGGTCAAAGTTCAAAGAATGAAGAATTACAAGTTCTTGCCTTTCATTCGTCAAAGAAAGGAAAAGGCTTCAAGAAAGGGTTTTTCAAGAGGAATCGAGAAAACAGAAATGATGGTGCTCCTGCTTTCAAAAGAAAACGAGACATGTCCAAGATTCAATGTTTTCGTTGTGATAAGTATGGTCACTTTGCGAAGGATTGTCCTCAAAGACCTAAGCAACAAGTTGTCACTGCAAATGTTGAAGAAATTGCTCCATAGAAGGACTCCAGTGATTATCTGTTCTATTCAGCCTTGTCAAGAAATGTTTCTAATGACGCCAACACTTGGCTGATTGATAGTGGTGCTTCTAGGCACATCACCGGTTTCAGGGGTCACCTTTCAAACTTAGTGGAGAGCAACTCTAGTGATCAAGTCATTATTGGAGACGATGCTAGATATTCTATGAAAGGAATTGGAAACTCCACTCTTCACTTGGATTCCGGGATTTCATTAGAGTTGAATGATGTACTGTTCGTTCCAGGGATAAAGAGGAACCTTGTTTCAATTTCAGCATTAGAAGACAAGGGTTATCAAGTTGCCTTCTCTAAAGGCAAAGTTCTTATATGGGCAAAGAACTCCAACTTCAAAACTGCTCAAGTAATTTGAGTTAGACATGAATGTCTTTACAGGCTATGCACTCGTCCTCTTCAAGCGCTTGTGCATAACAGTTCCAACATGTGCGATCTATGGCAACGAAGATTGGCTCACATACACTTTCGTGCTCTACCTATCATGGAGAAGATGGTCACCGGTCTTCCAAAATTCAATCAAGAACACGAAGGTACATGCAAGGGATGCGCCCTAGGCAAGAACACAAAAGGTACGTTTCATTCTAGTGAAAGTAGATCTAAATGTATTCTTGATCTCATTCATTCTGATTTGTGTGGTCCAATGTCTATTGCATCATCTAGTGGTTTCTTGTATTATATTATTTTTATTGATGATTACTCTAGAAAGACTTGGATTTATTTCTTGAGATCTAAAGAATCTAAAGAAGTATTAGAAAGATTCAGAGAATTCAAGGCACAGGTTGAAAAACTGTCTGGGAAAAGGATCAAGGTATTGAGATCCGATAATGGTGGAGAATACACTTCTGGCACCTTTCGAGATTTTTGTATTGAAGCAAGGATTAAGAGGGAGTTCAGTGTTCCCTATAATCCACAACAAAATGGTATTGCTGAAAGAAAGAATAGGTCTATTGTGGAAGCAGTGAAAGCTATGATCCATGATCAAGATCTACAAATCTCTCTGTGGGTTGAGGCATCAAGGACAGCCGTCTATGTTCAAAACAGGAGTCCCCACAAGATCTTAGAGAATAAAACTCCTGAAGAAGCATTCTCAGGCGTGAAACCTGAAGTTAGTCATTTGAGGATATTTGGTTGTCCAGTCTATGTTCATATTCCAAAGGAGAAGATAACAAAGCTAGAACCTTTTGGGAAAAAGGAATTCTTGTAGGTTACAGTGAGACATCAAAAGCCTACAGGATATACATACCAGGACAAAAGTCTATTGAGATTAGTAGAGATGTCACATTTGAGGAAGATGTTGCCTTCAGAAGGTCCAAGGGAACTCCTATGGAGATTGATGAAGAAGAACCTCCTCAAGACATGGAAGTTGATCATATTCCAGAGAACCTGAAGGAGGCTCCAGAACCTAAAGAAGATGTTGATCCAGTTGAACCCTTGGATCCTACTGATGGGCCTCTTGATATTGTGATTGGAAAGAAAAGACCTCTTTGGGCTCGTAGGACAATGCAGGAGGCAGAAAGTTTTGCAGCTCCAAGAGGAGCTTTCAGAGAAAGCAAGAGACCTCACAAGTTCTCTAGTTATGACACCTTGATGAGTCAGATTATTGAGTCAGAGCCTTCAAGTGTCGAAGAAGCTTCTAGTCAACAAGTATGGAAAGATGCCATGTCTGAGGAATATCAATCCATACTTAAGAACGATGTTTGGGATATAGTTCCTAAACCCAAAGACAAATCTATGGTATCTTCTAAATGGCTCTTCAAGATCAAGCATGCAGCTGATGGGAGCATTGAGAAGCACAAGGCAAGATTTGTGGCTAGAGGGTTCTCACAAAAAGAGGGAGTTGATTATGAAGAAACTTTTGTTCCTGTAGCTCGATATACGTCTGTCAGAACCATCATTGCTATTGCCGCATCTAGAGGATGGAAGATTCACCAAATGGATGTAAAGACAGCCTTTCTAAATGGTGTAATAGAAGAAGAGGTTTATATTGAGCAACCCGAAGGATTTTAGGTATATGGGAAGGAGTCTCATGTTTGCAAGCTGAAGAAGGCCTTGTACGGTCTTAAGCAAGCTCCTCATGCTTGGTATGAAAGGATTGATCAGTATCTTTCAAGCCTAGGTTTCTCAAAGAATGATGCAAATTCTAACCTCTACTTCAAGGTGGTAAATGGTGAAGCATTGATTTTGGTTTTATATGTTGATGACTTGATTATCACTGGTGAGGAACATCTAATTCTAAAATGCAAGAAGGAGTTAGCTTCAGAGTTTGAGATGAAGAATCTAGGTCTCATGCATTACTTTCTTGGCTTAGAAGTTTGGCAAAAGTCAGATGAGATGATTCTAAGTCAAGGCAAGTATACTGTCGACATTCTCAAAAGGTTTGGTATGATTGACTGCAAACCTATGTCTACACCCATGGAGACTAATCTAGATAAGTTGAAAGAGGCTACAGTTAGTTCAGAACCAGTGGATTCTACGATGTATAGACAGTTGATTGGTTCATTGATGTATCTAGTTAACACTAGACCTGACATCTGCTATGCAGTGAGTGCACTTAGCCAGTTTATGTGTGAACCAAGGCAAATACATCTTGCTGCAGCTAAACATATCCTGAGATATTTATGTGGCACAATTGGATATGGGTTGAGATATTCTTCAGGTGTGGATTTAGAGCTGCATGGTTTTACTGATTCTGATTGGGCAGGATGTGTCTCAGATTGGAAGAGTACCTCTGGTTGTTGTTTCAATTTAGATACTGCTATGATTTCTTGGTGTAGCAAGAAACAATCTTCAGTGGCTTTGAGTACAACCGAGGCAGAATATATAGCAGCTTGTGTGGTAGCTCGTGAGGCAGTGTGGCTTCGTAAGCTCCTTGCAGGATTGTTTGAACAATCAATGGAGCCTACTATTATACACTGTGATAATCAGAGTTGTGTAAAGCTTTCTGTCAATCCCGTGTTTCATGACAGAACAAAGCATGTTGAGATCAAGTACCACTATATTAGAGATATGGTACAAAGGAAAGCTATACAGTTGAGGTATATCAGCGCTGAAGAGCAAACGGCAGAAATTCTCACCAAGCCTCTCTCCAGGATTAAGTTTGTGTACTTTCGAGAAAAGCTTGGTATGGTGGAGAATGCAGCCTTAACTGAGAAAGAATCTCAGTATCAGTGATCCTTAATTAATAATGCAATTATCTATTGAGAGAGAGTTGAGGTGCAAGCCCTTGATAATGCAATTCTCTATTGAGAGAGAGTTGAGGTGCAAGCCCTTGATAATGCATTTCTCTATTGAGAGAGATTTGAGGTGAAAGCCCTTGTTTCCACCCTCTGGGAGAGCCATGGTGGATGTCATGTGTGTGACTCCATGACAACATCACGTGAGGGAATCCATGATGATTTATTTGTGCTTGTGTATCACCCTCTGGGAGAGCCATGGTGAAAGTCACATTGAGGTGACAAAATCACACTAAGTGATGAGCACTTGTTTATACCATCTATGGAGGTAGCCATAATGGTTAATATCACATTGAGGTGATATTCTATTTTGTTTTCATTCTGATATGATGTGTCTTGTGCAGGTGGAAGTTCATCCCTAGCTGAGAGGGAGTGTTGATGTTATAGCAGCTACAGGCTGTACTTCCCTTGCACGAATTCCAAGAAGATAGCATAAATTAAATGTGTAGCCATTCGGCTATTTAATTTATGACAAACAATATTTAATAAATGAAGAGGGCCGACCCTATATAGTTCGCATGCCTTGGTTATTACTTGGGCCGACCTTATTATGTTTATCATTTATTATGGTTCTTTTATGTGGGCCGACCTATCTTGAAGAGGCACCTCACTTGCATAAATACAAAGTCATATTTGTCATTGTAATACATTCGATTATTCAAGCAAGTTCGCATTTCCTTAAGAGCAGAATTCGCATCTTATAGCAGCAGTCCGATTTCAAGGAAGAAGATATTCATTTGTATCTAGTGCATCTAGGAGAGGTGCGACTTTGTTGTATCCATTGTTGGCCATTGTTGGGCCTGAATTGTAAGCAGATTTCTGCCATTGTTCTACCGTATATAAGAGATTCAATTGCTGGGTTTTTCTCCCTCAAGAGGAGGGTTTTCCCAGGGTATCTTTGTGTGTTCATTATCTTATGTGTTGCAATTCTATTAAGTGCTTTCATTAATTAATCTGATCTAAGAAACACTAACACTTTTAAATATTTATATTCTTTCACCATATGTAGTAAAACTATGATACCAAAAATGATGAAATAAGAACCAAAGGAAGAAACTTACAACAAGAAACCCTTCTAACATTGATGCTTTTGATTGACAAACTTCATCGCAATAAGTCACATTTGCGGACACATTCCCAGAGTCGTTGGAGATAAGGAATCTTTCCAATTTCTCAAATCTCAGAAGTGGAGCCATTTCATATGGATCTGATGTATACAAAACTGAGTATGCAATCCCACTCTGTTTCAGATCCATAAGAATTTTGGCTAGATTTTTGCCTGCAACAAAGGTTATCATTTGGAATATGAAATTCAACATGGGATATAGTTTGTTTAAGAGTTTTCGTTTCTGAAATAAGCTCAAATAGAAAAGTTAAAAGTAGCATACTTTCCATTTCAGTCCTTCCAGATTCTTCCAACGTTAATGATTTATCACTGCACACAAAGATCAAATTGGTATCTCCACCTGTCCTTAGCTGCTTCTTTTCATTGACATACTCCTGAAATTCGAATGTCATGTAAGCTCCTGACATTTAGAATTCAAAACAAATAAAACTACTAAAGATCTTAAGCCTTACATTGACAGCTTTTAGGTCAGACAACTTGTTAATATTAGCACCCTCGACAGAGCATGAAGCCACCGCAGCTATTTTAATATTTCTAAATCCATGGTCACAGTTTTTCATAAATCCTGATAGCAAAGAATTTGTTATACTCCCTCTGTCCTCAGACAAAGCCACATATGGAAATGCCATTGAAAAATCTGATTCCTTATAAGATTCCTGGGAACGGAACAAGGAGTAGAATTAATATTTGATTCCATCATGTATTAATCTACACCAACATTAAATGAAATTTATACCAATACATATCTAAAACAACAAACAAAAGGTATAAAATAAATCGAGTAAAACTCACATTCAAATAACCCATAAGAAATTTACCCAAGAGTCAACCTTGTGCCATGGTGTATCCAAGATATTTTACCAAAAGCATAAAATAATAGACCAAAATAAACACTAAAGCCACCAAAAAGAAGCCAAGGTAAAAATAGTGGAAATTTAATAAATTTAGTGCAATTTCTAGAGATAACTGCATCAAAGCTTTTCTGTTCTGTCATTTTAAGTTTGCACTGCAGGAAACGCTGTCAGAGCATGAAGTTTGTACTTCAAGTTACTAATTCTTTGACAAATGGCACATACAGAGGAAAGACTAAGTCACTTTATAGTTTATAAAATTTGGGTATTATTACATTACAAAATTTACATTTCTAGATATGCATCAAGAACTCAGTAACCAGCATTCATGGCCCTATAGCTCAGAAAAGTAGAGGAATTTAAGAACTTGTTATCATTTTGATTTATACAATGTCTGCATTAGTTAAGCTCAACAGTAAGGACAATTACAGAAATTAATTGCCAGATGCTCTGCTCCTGAAAACATTCACAAAATATTAAATGTAAAAAGAAAAAGCCATTTCGATATGATAAAACTAGCAGAGACAGTTCTAGAATGAACAAGAGTGATGTCACATTCCAAAATCGCAATTCCCAGATTGAAAATGCTAAAACTATGCAGATATAGCAATGGAAATAGACAGAACAATTAATTTTGTCTGCAAAATCCTAGTATCAAACAATATCTCCAAGCTTTCCAAAAATGCAGAAGAGATTTGTTAATTTGATGATACAATAAGCAATGAAGTGAAGCTAAGCTGAGCAATTTGAATTGGATTCACTGTAAGAGGAAGATTATTGCTCTAGTCTTTTTATTCTGTCTTCTTCCAGATGAGACTGATTGGAGGGGTTGCCATGCCCCTTAAAGGTTCTCCTTCCACCAGCTGTTAGCTGGTTCAAAATCCTCTGTCTCAGACAACAAAATTAGGACGGCCATTGCAGCAGCTGCAAAGAGGAAGATCATGGACAACAAATCTGTGAGCAATGCTTCTATCACAGCCATGGATGAAAATCTTGTGGTCAGTCTGAACATTGATGAATTCACAAAAAGTGCTTCATCCTTGCATGAAAGAAGTCTGATTTGCAGATTTCTGGGTGCTCAGCTTTCATTGGAGGACTTGCATGCATGGGTAAAGAAAGACTGACGACCAGATGGAGAATATGAAATCAGATTGCACTAGAAATTACTTTGTAGCCATCTTTGCCAATGAATCTGATGTGGACCAGATTTCTGGTGGGGCCCATATTTTTTCAGAAATATGGTGCTTTTTATGAAATACCAGCATCTGGGCTTTTAGGGAACAAAGGAAATTCCTTCCATAACTCCACTTTGGATCCGTATGAAGGCTTTGCCTCAAGCATTCTAGTTAAAATATATTTTTGACATGATTGCCAACTCCTTGGGCAAAGTAATTGACACCTTTCATCCCTACCATGGCAAATGGGTCTCCAGTTATGTGTGGACTGTTGGTGATCTAAGCTGTAGACCCCAAATCCCTAAGGTCTGATAATCTCCCAAGTGTCGGGGTGTCAAGCTTGAGAGGATTACCACAGACCTATATTCAGGTTGTGCAACTTAGAACCAATTGTTAAGGTGGGTAAGACCTTCACTTCTAGCTCTGCAAGACCAAGGGGAGGGTTTGCCCGAGGTGCTGGATTGATGATTGAAAGCATGATTGAACACTTCCTTATGACAAACTATACCTAGTGCACAGTGTATCCCAATATTGGTGATACAATATGCCTATGTGCTAGTTCGGACATGCAAGGCTTAGCACCTTATATAAATAGATGTTCTACCATATAAACATCTGAGAATGTGTTTTATGATAACCCCTTGTGCTATTATATACATTCAAGCATGACAATAGAACACACAAACTTGTAAAACTGAAAAGATGTTTAAGTTGATGTATTTAGAGTGTGTTGAGGATGATGGGGAGAGACAACCAATAACAAACCAATGCCTTTATCCAGTTGGGCAACAAAGTCTTTGAATTCAAACAAAAGATGTAATAACCATAACCAAGGAGATGCATTAATCAACACACCACAAAAGGCTAGATTTTCCTAAGTGCATAAACAAGCTAGGCTCTACACATACATTTAAAAAAAACGTAGATAGTTGCAGAATATTAAATGAGTCTACTTAGTAATCCATGAACATACCCATACATTTCCATTATTGCTCTTTGAAGATATCTTGCAAAAGCTTTATAAGAATTTTACAATTGTCTGATTGGCTAACTAATCAAAAACACATCAGAAAAAGGACATTATGCACAAGGAGACACTCAATCAAGGTTGAATCTGCCTTTCACCATTCGATCTACAAAGATTACAGATATTATTACAAGTTTGGGATAAACCCAGATCATTACAATACAAAAATAGCAACACCGAGAACTAGAAATTGAAACCCCAAGGCTTCCTTTGAATATCTCTCTTCTACTGGCTCTGTAACTGCTCCTCTCTTGTCTAAAATGTTATCCTCTGTTCAAAATATGGTCGCCAAAGCAGATATACCCCAAGCAGGAAGGCATGTAAGTTGTCAGAAGACAATTCTGCACAAGTAATCCTAGCTGTGAGCATATCCAACACCAAGACGACAAGTGTCTTCTACAAACGAGATTTGACCACCAAGAGGCATGAAAGAACATTCTTCTAACCTCCGCCATACTCATGCATTGATGATTTATGGGTTTGAGTGCAATAATGGATGAAAACACCCATGAAATTCACTCAAATCGCACACAAGAGGCATAGTTCTAACAAAGAAGGGACTTGCAGATCATAAATGAGACATAGGCGTTGTTTTCCCCTCTTATAATTCATGGAAAAGCCTTAAAAATCGTTTCTAAAGCCTCCATGGATCAGATTTGGCAGTTGCAGAAGTGGTTGCAACATTGATGGCATTGCAAAGGGAGCTATTGCTTCATTCTAAACAATCGCGGAAATCTGACCCCTATCTAAACATGGTATTTTGACCTCAATTCAGATGTATGTCACTTTGCCAATGTTTCTATTGAAAAATGAGAAATTGGTCGAGATGTAGAAATGTCTCAACCCCCTTAAAATTCCTACAATATCTCGCATTCCTTCGAATTTCCGCAAAACTTCGCCCTACTTTGCATTGGTCTTATGCAGAAATCTCATCCACATCTGGACATGCAGGATTTCACCTTAATCAAGATCTTGTGGAAAGACTAGACCCATGTGAACCTATCTAAGCAACATCACTTCCCTCAAAAAGTCCTGTTGACCATCAGATCCCCACAAATGCATATCCTAGCTCCTCTTAGCCCAATTTTCTCCAAATTTGAATTGGAGATACCCATTTGGACATTCTATAAGATGAAAGACTCAAAAAATCCATATACTTAGCCAATTTCAAGATTTTTCAATTTAAGCAACTGACTAAGGATAGGGAAGAGAAAACCACAAACCAGAAGCTCATTTGACATGATGAGCCTCATGAATTTCTCAAATTGATTGTTAACAAAGGATGGACAAGGTCAAATGCACAACTTATGGAGCATGACTGCAAAATTAGACACATAAAAATGGGGTGCCGACATGGACTTGTGTGAAATTGGATCTAGCAAAAGCTCTCTTGAAGAATTTCATTTTGAAAGCTAGGAAAGTGGAATGAGAGCAAGCCCTTTATTATGAAAACATCCCATTCAGATGCTAGGCCTACCATGAATATGGTCACATAACAAGAGAATGCTTGTTAGGGAAAAAAGAAGACATGTCAAAGAAATCAGACCTTGAAGGCAACACAAAGGAGGAAGGCTTCACCAAACCAACAAAGAAAAACACTATGAGGAATTGGACTTATCAAAGAGGTCCTAAATTCAAATCCAATAAGGCAAAAGAACGCACAAGCCCCCTCATGGAACTAGACCCAGATGAGGAAGTCATCCCAAAAACCCAATTCAAATAAGGTAACAAAGAAAGGGAAAATGACAAGCTCCTGGATGGATATGGTTTCAAAGTTGATACTCAGAAAATGTTGGAGGATCTAGAATTCCTCCTTGGATGAAGAAAATATAAAAGCTAATGAACCTAGGTAAACATAATGCAAGAGTCAGTGCCCTGACTGCCAAGGCTCACATGACTGCAATGATTCCCAAGGAAAGAAGTGAGGATTCTAGTTCAGACCAAGACAGCAAAATCCACCTTCTAAGTGAAAGAGGAAAGAGACTTTGGTGTTTGAAAAGTGAGAAGACAATCCAAGTATGATTTCATTCAAAATGCTCCAATAGCAGATAATGCTACAAGAAACCAATCACAACCGGAGGACATCTAGGCAAGCACCAAGAAATTGAGAGTTTTACAATGAGGGTCATCTCCTAGCACATTAAGGGGCTCAATGCCTCCCCCTAGAGAAGAAACCTCAAAAGACTCTTGGAACTTTACAAGCTAGACATTAGTCTTCTGTAGGAAACCAAATTGGCTGGCCCTCTAGATGTTCCACTTTCCAGAATTGGCAAATCTCTTTCCAGAAGGCTAGTTATACTTTTAGTGGGTCGGGAATACTTTGGAATGACTTGGCTCTTTCATTCTAGGCAATCCAATCCTAGATCATTGGTAGGCCCTCAAGATCCATCACAATAGTCTTGGTCAGAATCTTGGTCTTATTTATGTTTCTGGCCCTCAAGGCAATCACGACAAAGAGTTCATTTGGGCTCAAATCCAACAAATGCTTACCTCTTATAAGCATTTGTATTGGATTGTAGCAAGGGACTTTAACACAAGGATAGATATCTCCGAGAAACAAGGGGGAGCTCTCAAATATCAAGAGGACTTGTTCTTTAGTGCCTTTATTGACAACTCTGACCTCTAGGATGTTAAACACAAGAAGGGCTAGTTCACCTAGAACAATATAAGGGATTAGTGTTGCAAATTTTGAAATTATGGCAAGATTAAACAGGTTTCTAAAATAAAATACTCTTTTCACAAGTCAGGAATTATAAATCCTATTGCCATTTCATGAATAATGTCACATGTATGATTGATCAGAATCTATTATTGAACTATAGATTAATGAATCAGTGCCCATATCAAATGAAATATTTCAAGTACAAATCCAGTATAGCATATAGGTAAATGGGGTCACTTTTTATTGAATGAATGGGAAGAAATAATATTTAAACTTATTGTGCACATAATGAATCGACCTGAATCGATATATGATATTCTTTTGGCTCCTCTAACGCTAAGTCTTATATTAGGAGGTATGGGAGTAGTATTACTTACTAATCTAATTTATTCCGCTCTTTCATTGGGGCTAGTTCTTATTTGTATATCCCTTTTCTATATTATATTGAATGCGGATTTCGTAGCTGTTGCACAAATCCTGATCTACATAGGAGCTGTTAATATTTTGATTCTATTTGCCATGATGTTGATGAATAATCCGAAATATCCCAATTATGCCCCTCCCTGGACCGCCGGAGATAGCATCACTTCAATAGTTTGTACGATTCTTTTTTGTTCATTAATTACTATTATCTTGAACATATCATGGTTCGGAATATCTCTGACTCAAAAATCAGATCAAATGTTAGAAGGAGATTTAACAAACAATATTCAACGTATTGGGGCTCATTTATCAACTGATTTTTTTCTTCCATTCGAACTTATTTCTATAATTCTTCTAGTTGCTCTTATAGGAGCTATTCCTATAGCTCGTCGAGAAGAAACAGTTTGAAAATGAAAGCTCTCGTGTGTATTAGTAGTATAAATGTGCTGTTTTATCTTCATAGATCGTGAAAGAATCCTTTTGTTCTTTCGATATTGGAAAAGGAGAACTGCCTAGATGAATAGGAATCTGATTTTTAATTCTGAAGTGTTACAAGAAGCAGGCTTTCATCGCTGACCAATTATGCTAAGCTTGGAAGAAGACCACTTTTCTTGTGGGATTCCCTTCAAATGTGAGAAGATGTGGCTAGAACACCCTGATTTTGACATTTTTGTCTATGATTACTGAAATTCCAACCTGAATGGATATGGTACTGAGATGCTTCTTTTCACTCAAAAACTTAAAAATCTCAAAAGTAAGCTTAGGGATGGAATAAGAATATCTTCCAAAAATATTCCTTCTGAAAAATAAATTGGAAAGAGAATTGGAAGATGTCCAAAATACTATAATGAAATTGGGAATGTTGTAGGCTCATAAAGCTCAGAACAATAGGTAGCCTCTCATCTGGAGTATATTTACCATAAGGGGGATTTTTTCTAGAAGCAAAATTCCAGGGTGAAATTGATCAGCAAAAAATGCCAGAATACCAAAAAAAATCATCTCTCTTGCAAAATGAGAAGGCAATCCAATTCCATCTCAAAGTTGGAGGCTTGTGATGGCCATATTGCAGAGCACCCCAAGGAGATCAAGGCAACACTATTGGACCATTGGGAATGTATCTGAAAAAAAGGAAAATGATCTCAAGGACAAAGAACAGATATCTTTACTCCAAACATCCTTCGTCTCCTACTTAACAAGCATAATGAAGCCCTTATGGCCAAGACTCCTTTGGAGAAATTGAAAAAAATGGTGTTTGAGATGAAAGGGGATGGAGCTCCTAGCCTAGATAGTTTTCTGACTTTTTCCTTCCAACACTTTTGGGACCTTCTAGTCTGGATCTTTGGGAGGTGGTTAAAGAATCTAAGAATTCCAAAGCTATGCTCAAAGCCTTCAACTCCACCTTGGTCCTTATCCCAAAGCACAATAGGGCTATCAAAGCTAAGGATTTCAGGCTTATCTCTCTTTGTAATACAATTTTTAAAGTGATCTCTAAAGTCTTGGCCAATAGGTTAGAAAAAATCCTTCCTGATATTATCTTTAATGAGCAGGGAGGCTTTGTGCAAAGGAAACACATCTCCAAAGGTATTCTAGCTTCTCACAAATTGATTCACTCCTTATCTAATACTAAGAGAAAAGGCAAGCTCATTAAATTTGATATCTCTAAACCCTATGACAAAGTCAACTGGTACTTTTAGGATAGAGTCTTGGATAAATTCAGTTTTAGCAGAGAATTGAGAGAATGATTAAAAAGCTGCCCCTTGGTTCTCAATCATCATCAATGGGCATATAAAGATTTCTTCAAGAATTCCAGAGGTCTTAGACAAAGGGATCCTCTCTCTCTCTATCTTTTTATAATCCTGGCTGAGACCCTAGGCAAGCACATCAAGTTACTAAGAAATATGAAGAAAATTAATGGGCTTAAAGCTTTTCTCATCTGATTGTGTCCCCTCACTCACCTTCAGTTTGTGGATACCAATTCGCTTTTTTTCCCTACCCACTCAAATGGAGGTTTACATATTGAGAGATCTTCATGATTTTGAAAAGGCTTCAGAACAAAAGTTAAAACAGAACAAATCTTAGATCTATTTTCTAAATGTTGAGAGGGAGAAGCAACTTTTCCTCAATAGGGTCCTATCTTTTGAAAGGGTTGTTGACAGTTGTCTCTTCTCTCTACTTAGGAATTCTTCTTTCAGTTAAAAATAACAATAAGGAGCTTTGGTCATCCCTCATTGAGAAATTCAAAAGTAAATTAGCTGGTTGCAAGGGTAGACTCTTAACCTTAGCAGGTAGAATTACTCTCCTTAAATCAGTGCTTCAAGCTATCCAGTTTTATTGATTCTCCTGGTTGTTAGCTCCCAAAGGTGTACTGATAGTCTATATCTCCCCTTTGGCCAAGAGACAGATTTGGAGGCCTTACAAATCTCCACCTACAACCAGTGTGGAACTAAGGTCAGCTATTACCACAAGCAATAGAATGATGGTTTCTTATGTAGAGCTTAGAAAAGCCTTATTGATGTTTGAAATCATGATATTGCTACTGTTTGCCACCTTAACACTCTGTTGCAAGGTTTCAGACAAAGGGTTAGTAAGGATGGAGATCACTTGGCATGGGACAGATAAGGGAGTGGAGCATACTCTGTAAAAGGTGGCTATCTCAATTTCTTTTCAATTATCAAGGGTACCTCTCCCATATGTCCTTGGCAAAAAATACAGCTATCCTAAGCCTAACCCAAAGCAAGGTCCTTGTCTGGCTGGCCACTCACAGTAAAATCCTGACCTAGCCTCAATTAACCAAAACAGGCTTCGTTGGTCCTTGCAGATGTCCTTTGTGTCTTGGAAATGAGGAGGTCAACAGTCTGCTCCTTCACTGTCCTTTTACTAGAGATGTCTTGGGTAGATTTTTATCTTCCTTCAACAATTGTTAAGGAGCTCTGGCAGCTAGCTCCAGGTATGATATCTCGAAGATTTTGGTTAAAAAGAAACAACGAATTTTTCACTTTGAATGAGATATCTTTGGATTAGGTTTGGGCATATTTTTCAACCAATTGCTCTCAAATTTTATCTCTCTATACTAGAACTAAGAGCACAGAGAATAGTCCAAATGATCTCAATACCCTAGAGAATTAGTGTATCCTGAAAGTTTCCTTTGATCTAAGCGAGCCTAAAGTCGTAAGGATAAGAAGGTCAAATGGGTCAATCCATGTGAAGAAGGATGGGATAAATTGAATTTTGACAGAGCCACCAAGACAAATCTAGGGATCTATGGGGCTGAAGAATCATTAACGATGTGAAAGGTATTATCATTAGTTCCGGCTCTAAAAGTACTAGCTACAATTCTAACAATGTTGTGGAAATTGAAAGAATGATCCTTGGCATTGAGCTGGTTGTGGTATCCCAGAGTCAACACCTCATGATAGAAGGTGACTCATAAATTGTGATAGAAGGTATGAGGTCTGGGAAGTTTTCCAATTAGAAATTGGAAAGATTTTGGTTGGAAACCACATCTCCCATCAAGAAACTTGAAGTTGTTTGTATCCTGCATATTGAAAGAAATGGGAATAAAGTTGCACTAGCCAAGCTCAGCTTGGATCCAAATTTTAGTAACTTTCGTGGGGACAATAAAACGCTTGAGTTCAACTCTGGTTTTCCCTCTCTCCACCACATTGTGCAAAATGATAGAAGGCAACTTTAACTACTTTTTGATTGGCTTTAATTTCCATTTTAGTTTTGGAAAGATTCCTTCATTACTCCATGATTAAGATGATTTGGTTTTTATTTCTATATGGAATCCACATTGGAAGTTTTTAAGCTGCTTTACCCTTTTCTTCTTTTCTCTTCTGCAAAATCCAAGAGGCTTGTTAGAATCTACCTTTCACGGTTCCCTATCAGTAAAAAAACTATTATTCTTGGGATTGAGTTGTCAAATCATACTTCTAATTTCATAGGGCAGTGACCAACAACAGAAGCGTTTGTCTTCCAGATTTCTGAACAAAGGTGGTCTTTTGGATGGGCCCAATCTCCTTGAATTATTGATAAGATATAAAAATTGTTTTAGAATGTCCATATTGGCAGTGATCAATCTCTATTGACTTACTATCTTTCTTTAAAAAATTCCTTAAAGAGGGGCTGTGGCTGCTGGGATTGTCAGTGACTTCTTTAAATGTGTCTCATTCACCTCCCACTTTAGCCTCTGGTACAGCTGGTTTATTACTTATTGTCTTTGCCTTTTGTCTAAAGTTGCTTTACTCAGTCCATTTCAGTATCATGACAGACCTTCTGGCTACCATCCTTGGCATTTCAGTTTGCTGCACCTTCTCAGCTCTTCCAGTTCATCCCAAGCCTCTGATAGACTTGCATCCCTCTGGCACAAACTCTTCCATGAGCAGTGTCTCTCCTAATGCAATTCAAGAGGATGTTGTGCTCAGCGAGGACGATGTCTCTGCCTCCCAGGTACCTCCGGTCAATCCTCCCTACAATTTTAATCAGCATGGTCCTTCAAGCATAGAGAATCAGAGGAATCTCAAATGGTCTAGTTTGGACAGAGTGTCATCTCCTTCAGGCAGAAACAAACAGAAAGCAGTGCCTTTGGAATCTTGCCTTAACAAAATTGTTCATGGTAGCTTGATTGGAGAGCAGGACAGCTGGTATTTGGATTTAAATTCTAAAGTCAAAAGAAATTAACATTTTGAAGGACCTAAAAACTATCCTCCAAAATTTGAGTCTCTCTCTTCAAAACAGGAGGAGGTTGACCAAGAAAACTCCTCGCTCTCTCTCAGTGATTAATAATATCAAGTTTCAACCTTCATCTCCAGAATATTAATAGTGAGTCAGTGGAAGGTACTTGAAGGCTGGAGGTATCTTTGATACCTTAATGGCCATCAATGAGAATACAAATGAGCTTGAAGTCATCCAGGAGCACATGAAGTTCCTCCTTAATGACATCCACAGCATCCAGCATCACCCTCAACTCTGGTTCTGCATCCCAGACCAAGGGAATGGACATAACACTGTTATACAGACCTTGAAGAAAATGATAGATCCTAGCTCTCAGTCTCTTTCTGGTCATGATGTTATATGGCCGGTGGTTCTTTTGGTTGAAATAGTCAGGACCTGATTATCATGTAATATTGTTCTTATGATTTAAATGAAAAATTTAATTTTATCAAATAAAATAAAATAAGCAATAAAACATGTGCTTAAGAAACACATACCTTGAGCAACTCAATAAGCTCTGCATCTGTGCCACTCTTATGTGAAATGTCTTGTAAGCGTAACTGAGCATAGCAATTGCTTATTAGTATAGTAATAATAATGCAAACTTATAAGGTGCAGATCTAAAAACTAAAAATATATACAACGGATAAAGACATACATATAGAGTAATAGCAATAACTGAATAGAATCAACCTGCTCCAGTGGACAACTCTTTGAATTGCAATATAGAATGGCAATTTTATATGTGAAGCATCTAAATATGTGGCTTTAGGAATAAATTTCTATACCTTACTACCAATAAACACAAGTGCAACTTCTGCTGCTTCATCTCTCTTCTTTTCATAACACTGTGTGAACATACAAAAACAAGAAATACGGAATCACTGGCAAAAATAACAGGTAAAAATGACAAGGTTAATTTCAAATCCACAAGTTTGATTGAAGCACTGAACACAATGAGTTTGACAGAAAGTCAGACTGCAAAAGGAAAGAAAACTTTAAGATCGATGATCCATACAATGGCAGTGCCCCAATTTACTGAACCATGACAGAGAACCACATTATCCAGCTCAGTTACCTAAACAAAATAAAAGGACAGCAGTTTCAAACTTGGAATAAAGAACACAAACATTACCAGAATCTGCGACCAGCCTGCCATATTGAGGACATTCTTGGCCAGATCTCCAGGAGAGATGATGTTGTAATTTACTGATCCTTCCTTGTCATATCCTGAATATCTGTCCACCAAGCAGGAGGCATAACAAGCAATAAGGCCCCATGGCTAAATATTCAAAAGTTTGCTGTCCATATTTTTGCACTTAGAAGCAGGTTAAAAATGGCAAAAAACACTAAGTGATGAAACAACTCTGATGTCCATGTTCAGTAAAAAACTTAATGGTGCTTATCAGATGCATCATGTCTAAAACCAAGACAAAATTTAAGCTTATTTAAATGCATATTGCTCTGTTATCGGGTTATCCATTTTAGGCCCCCGTACTGGCCAAAATGTGTATGGGTTCGGGTTCGGGTTCGGGTTGGGTTCTCTTCTAGGTTCGCTCTGGGTTCAGCGTTTACAACCTGGGTTCTCTGTGGGTCCTTCACAAAAGTACCCGCAGAGAACCCAGGTTGTAAACGCCGAACCCTGGCCAAACTCATGAAGAACCCAGGTGGACACGGGCGAACCAACAACATCCAGCCCAAAAAAAGAGAAAAACTCAAACTTAAAAACATAAAATTAAACCCTAAAAAGTGCCCAGATTGCCTTATATTGACTTGGCCGACCAAATGAGGCTCATTTTGCAAACTCAAAAGAGCAAAAAACACCATTTTTTTGCCTCCAAGCTGAAATAGTTCATTTTTGCAAGTTTTCTCTTTTTTTTCGAAGGTGAGATCGTGAGAGCTACGAAAGAGTTCAATTGATAGAAACAAGAGAGAAATAGGTGCACTAAAAAGATCAAACAATCAAAGGTGAGTGAATCTATCCTCTCTTTTTTTAGTTTTCAATAATTTTTTTGAAGATTTTTCTAATTTTTCTCAAAAAAAAATCAAGTTTTTTTTTGTTTTTCTAGTAAGGTTTGAATTTTTTTTAAGAACATTTTATGCAAAATTATTGGTTATAATGCCCATTTTTTCTAAAAAATATTACTTGTTTTTCTTTATTTTAGGTTCATAACTTCATACAGAATGGCCAATAGTTCTACTTCAGTTGGCATAGGTACAGAGAGTCAATTTAAATATGATCCAGGCTCACCTCTTTGGCGACATACGACAATGATTCAACAACTTCCCGGTGGTGGAGGTTATGTTTGGTGTTGCAGCCAATGTGGATCTACATATAGGAGCTCATACTTTCGAGTGAAAGCCCATTTCTGTGCTATTGGTAATCAAGGAATAAAAGTTTGCGTTGGGCCAAATTAAAAAGGGTTGCCAAAGAATCAAATAATGGGTTATATTAAAGAACAAGAGGATGCTGACAAGGCATTCAAAACACCAAAGGCTATGGACCATCCTCTTATGAACAAAGGTAAAAATAAAAGTAAAAGCTTGCAAAGACCTAGTGGCTTATTAGAACCGGCTGGCCCACATCCTTTCATGGAAATGGCACAATCTTCTGAAGGAGAAAATGTTTCGGTGACACGAAAAAGAGGCCCATTGTATAGAACCTTCAAAAATGAAGCAAGGAGTTGGCAGATGAGAGCATTGCACGTTGCATTTACAGCAATGGGCTTCCTTTCAACCTTGTTAGATCACCTTATTGGCGGGAAATGGTGAGAGCCATTTCTAACACAACTCCTGATTATGTTAGTCCTGGGTATGAAAAGGTGCGAACCACCTTATTGGCAAAGGAGAGAGCTTCAGTAGAGGTATCATTGAGAGTAATTAAGGATACATGGGTTGAAATAGGTGTGTCCATCATTTATGATGGATGGAAGGATTGCAAAAATAGACCATTGATCAATGTTATAGCAGTGTCCCCTAAAGGAGCGATGTTTTTGAAGGCAATTGATTGTGAAGGGCAAATAAAAGATGCAAGTTTTATTGCCAATATCCTCATAGAATCCATTGAAATGGTGGGGCTTGACAATGTTGTGCAAGTCATAACGGATAATGCTAAAAATTGTAGGGCAGCTGGGGCTATAGTGGAGGCTAGATATGGTCACATTTTTTGGACACCATGTGTAGTCCACTCACTCAATTTGATAATGCAAAAGATTGGTACACAAATTGAGTGGGTCAAGCAAATCTACGCAGAGGGCGAGGAGATCCAAATGTTTGTGACTAATCATCATATGTCACAAGTCATCTTCAGGACCTTCTCCAAGTTGGAGTTGTTAAAGGTAATTTAAATTTGATTTTTTAATATAATTTTTTTTTTTTTTTTAAATTTTTCATTGCTGATTTGTGACATGCATTTTCTTACCATGTTAGGTTGCTGAAACTCGATTTGCATCTCACACAATCGTCTTAAGACGACTTTAAAAGGTGCGAGAGGCCTTGAGTTCTATGGTCATCAACAGCTTGTGGAGTGTATGGAAGCAATAAAGCACAGAAAGAGCCCAAAAAGTGAAAGCAATGATCTTAGATGATGAGTGGTGGGCTTGTGTAGAATATGTTATAAATTTCACCGAGCCTATCATGAGCATGATTAGATATGCTGATACTGATCGCCCATGTTTGGGTGAAATTTATGATGGCATGGATTCCATGGTGGAGAAAATAAGAGTAATAATAGATGCCAAGGAACATGATCCAACGGAAACATTTTTCAAAACTGTGCAAACTATTATTATTGACCATTGGAACAAGATGACCACCCCTTTACATCTCTTAGCATTTGCTTTGTCACAAAAGTATTATAGCAAAGAGATACTTTCATTGCCGAGGAGGGTGGCACCATATAGGGATGCAGAGGTTGCTGCTGGCTATAAGATTGCATTTAGAAAGATATTTGCAGATGAAGAAATCCAAAGCATTGTCATGAGCGAGTTTAGCCAATTCATAGCTGCAAAAAATCAAGATGTTTCTACTCATCTAGACAGATATAGGAAAAATGTTGATGATTGGTGGTATCTACATGGTCAAGGCTCCATTTACTTGCAGCCTCTTGCAATTAAAATACTCTCCCAAGTATGTATCTTTTTATTTATTTATTTTTTCATTTTTCATTCAATGCTATTATGCTATATATTATGATTATTATTGGCAAGTAAAATTAAATACTAATTACTAAATGTTGTATGCATACTCAACAGGTTCCAAGTTCCTCTTCAGCTGAGCGGAATTGGAGTACATACTCCTTCATCCACTCGGTCAAGCGCAATCGTTTGGGTGCAAAAAAAGCAAAGGATTTGGTCTATGTACACTCCAACCTTCGTCTCTTATCACATAAGAAACCTGAATACAATGAGGGTGTCCTGAATACAATGAGGGTGTGACAAAGAATTGGGATCTCGTCCCTGAGTGTTCTGATTTAGATGCTACAGTTGCACAACTTTCCTTGGCTTCTATAGATGACAATGAAGCAACTGATGCACCTAGTGGGAGCGGCAATCCAATTGATAGTGGTTCAAATGAAATTGAACCAATTGAGGACCACGACCTTGATGCTTTTGATGAAGATGAATTTGAAGAATACTGATTTAAATATTGTTTTGATTGTAATTTGAATTTTCAATGTGTAACGACATTTTAAGACTTGAGTATTTACTATTTAGTAATTTACTATTTACATTTTTGCAAACTATGAATATGATTATATGAGGTCTTACCGTATGGCGTATTTCATTTGTTTCAATATTCTATGGCATTATGGCATTATGATTATTCATTATATCAATATGATTATAATTTTGAGCATGCTTATGAGTTATGAGTCTATGGCATTATGTTTATAATTTAATAATATATATATATATATATACACTCCCATACCCGTACCCATACCCATACCCTAGGAAAAAAAAAATCGCCGAACCAGCGTACCCGAATGCGCAACTTAGGCATATTGTGATACAATTTGCATTGGCCTCACAAGTTAATATGCTGAACAATAAATATGTTCCCAGTAAAAGTTGAAACTTCATAATTTAATAACTACTTGGTTTCTACTCTAAGCACAACCTTGAGAAAAAATGGAAGATAAACAGTGATGTCAAGAAAACTAGACTGACAAAATACAGTTCACCTTTCCATAATTTTCCCATGAGGGAAAAGCAATTGGGCCAGCAATTCATGATGGTCATGAAGATTGGGATAATTATAATATATGTTCTATTCATGTTGTAGGTACCACCAAGAAGGCTATATGCATATTACTTTATAAAGTTTTCATTAAAATGGTAAATAATTGTTTTTTTTTGGTACTATACGGGTATCCCCGCGACCCAGCCCAACAGCCCAGCAACCCATACCTTCGGTACCTGAGGCAAGCTAGGACGAGACTAGTCCCCTACGGCTGAGATCCCCCGCCCGCAAGAAGTCCCACCTCTTAAACCCGAGAGCAGAGTCGAACCTGAGACCAATGGGGAGCAAACCCACTGCCCAAGCCAACTCTACTACCCGTGCGGGCTATATGGTAAATAATTGTTAACAGTGGGAGAAACTATCCATTGTCTAGACTCTATAGCTAATGTAATTTTATATATGGAAGAAAATGGAGGTAACCCAATTTTAATTCCCACACTTTCACGGCAGCAATGAGCTAACAAACAAGATCATCTTATTTTCAAGGCTCATTTAAGAGAGAGAAAGAAAGAGAGAAGAATTTATTTTGAGCATGAAAGTCTAAAACTAATTACAAATTATTTTCCTATCCAAAAACTTGAAAATTTAAAATGTTTAATTAAAATCCCTTACCTAAAATTTCTTGTTGTCAATTAACCCTTTAAAATGTAAAACCAGTCACTTTCAAGCATGACAAAAAGGCAAAGAAGAAATAAGTGTTGATGATAAATACAGACCCAAGGTCTAGATGAATTATTTCAAAAAGTTAACCCTTGAGTGATACAATAAGAAGGAATCTAGAATAGTTGTGGCAGATAAAGTTGTAAGCAAAAGAAAGATTATACACACATCATAAGATTACTCCATTCATATATTCATATCAAATACTTCTTATATACAATATACTTTCATAGAACAAGCATAGATATATGCATCAAATATGATTGGGTGATATATCTCTTATCTTTACAACACATTTATTCATCTATATTTCCTTCTCCTTCTCTTCATATCTCTTTGTGGTATAGCTAGATACTAAGATAGCTTATAAAGATATGGATGTGTCCCTCTATTGTCTTTGTGTCTTATCAACCATTAATAGGTACCACACATTGTCAAATGCTACCACAAAGTACTTCTTGAGTGCTCCAATAAATGTGGCTTGTTCTCTTTTGCTTTTGATTCCATGCCTACCAACATCCTCCCATGACCTAAACCATTATCTTGTCCTCAAGACAACCTAACTCAAAGATGTTCAAAAAGAGATTCCACTATCTCCAAAACCTTTATTAAGATAGGTCCTCCGATATCTCAAAATCTATCTCAAAGCTTGGCAAAATATTGAGACCCTAGATTATGGTAGTATATGCTTGTAAGTGTTCTTAACCTGCTCATAAGAATCCCAATGTAAGATAGTCTGTTGAATGCATTGCACTCAAACTGAGAGGTCAATATAGGATTGTTCAGTCGATGTCAAAGTAGTAGGTTCTGCAAAAGTAGGAACTATCTACCTAATGTTCAACAGGAAATTTGATAGTACGGAAAGGTGAACATTAACTTCTATGCCCAACTCCTTTAGCTGGCCAATCAATTGTGTCCTTTGCATATTTATCTAGCTATGTTGTAACTGGAGGCTTCTTAATTGTTGTCGTGTGAACCATCTAAGTCGATCATAATGTTATAGTTGCCTGACAGTTGTAAAAGTTGGGTCTCTATGTTATCCATCTAAATATTTTGTTGCAAGGTGATCTCTGGCCAATTCATACAATACTGATATAGAGTAGAAACATCATTGCAAGTGTTGTGTAATTTCTCCACTTATTTATCCAGTTCTTCCCTTATATTTCTCCAATTCATTTGTACTTGATCTAACTTTTCTGCCTCATAATCCTTAACTGTTTAATTGTTTCTTCTCCTTTTACCAGTCATCAATTCGTTTAAGTAATTTTTTTAGTATTTGAACTGCCTAGCAAGGAATTTTCATTAGAATTTTATATTACAAACTTCCTTCAACACAACCATTTGTAGAAGTGAAGAAAATGGTCGTCTGTGAATTCCCAAGTCTATTTTTGCATAATTTAAAAAAACACGAATGGTCGGGCCCATCTCATAACACTCTAAAAATCAAGTAATATCAGGCAACCATTAAGAACCCAACCAAACAGGGGCCAAATGGCAACCAGAGACATTCACCAAACTAAGTCCAGTGGTGGACATTGAAATTGATTGTCTTTGAAGGTAAGGCATTGAGACTCTAAGGGCAGCCATGAATTTCTTCTCACAAATCTCATGACAAGCATTTGTGTCTCTGACAATTATTGGCTGTATGTCTGTAAACAGGAGGATTAGTTGCTATTTATAGTACCACCAGTATGTTTATTAGCACTTAAATTGAATAACTGGTATTAGATGTAGTAGAATATACTTCCACGAGTTATCTTATCAATGCAGCCTACTTACGGGTCATGTTATTCACATGGAATACATGGAATAATTTTGATTTGTAATGAGAAAAGAGATATCTTTCACATACAAAATGTTTCCAAAAAGTAAACAACGACAGTTATTTCCAGAAGCTCTTACTTCCAATCTAACAGACTGTTAAAAACTTGTGTACATTAAAGGAGTACGGTTATTCCGTAAACTTCCCAATGCCATAGGTAAGCAATGTTGATGTTATTGAGCAGCTTCGGTCTGCACTTCCCAAGAAGAAAAGAATAAATTAAATGTATAGCCTCTAGGCTATTTAATTTATATCATACAATATACTTGCTAAGGGCTGACCCTTATAGCTCGCCTATCCTTGTCTCACCTTGAGCCGACTCCAAGATATATTAATTGTTTATCATTTATTATGTTTTCCAAGAAAGGCCGACCTAAATGAAGAGGCGCCTATGTTGTATAAATAAAAGGTCATTATCATTGTCAAAGCAATTCGAATTAACAAGCAAGTTCGCACTTATCATTGGAAGAGAAGAAATTCGCATATCTTCATCAAGAGCAGAATTCGCACCTTAGAGCAGCAGTCCGATTTCAAAGAAAATACAGTCATTTGTATCTTGTGTAGAAGGGCGAATATATTGGCCATTGTTGGGCCTGAGTTGTAAGCAGATTTCTGTTATTGTGTTACCTTATATAAGAGAATCATTTGCTGGGTTTTTCTCCCTCAAGAGGAGGGTTTTCCCAGGGTATCTTGTTGTGTTCATTGTCTTATATGTTGCAATTCTATTGAGTTCTTTATTGTCTAATCTGATCTAAGAAACACTAACATGGTATCAGAGCGGGTGTGAAAAAGATCGTGATCAGATTTAGTGTGCAACACTCACTTTATTCCTTTTCAGTCTATCTCTTATTTCTCAAATTCAAGATGGTGAATGGTCTGAAAATCGAGGATAGACTCGAAGAAGTATCGAACTACACATCATGGAGGTTCAAGATCATGCTCACATTAGAAGAGAATGATTTGGCTGAGTTTGTGAAAACAAAAATTCTCGAACCTGAGAAGGAAGAAGAGAAGTTGCAGTGGAGGAAGAAAGATACTAGGGCAAAGAAAGTGTTGGTTGATTCCGTCAAAGATCATATTGTTCCGATTGTCTTCAAGTTGGATACTGCAAGGGAGATGTTCAAAACATTGGAAGAGATGTACAAAATCAACAACACCAGTCGTGCCCTAACCTTGAAGCAACAACTACTTCACATTAAGATGGCGGAAGAAGAGTTTGTCATCACCTACTTCATGAAGATTTCCGAATTGAGAGATCAACTCTCTACCATTGGTCATATTGTTGATGACAAGGATTTGACCATGATTGCTCTCAATGGTCTTCCGCTTTCATGGGAGTCGTTTATTCAAGGAATCAGTGCAAGATCTAAACTTCCTAAGTTTGATCGATTGAGGATTGACTGCATTCAAGAGGAGTCGAGACTAACGGCAAGGGGCATTGGTCAAAATTCAAAGAATGAAGATTTACATGTTCTCGCCTCTCATTCATCGAAGAAAGGAAAAGTTTGGAAGAAAGGATTCTTTAAAAGGAATCGAGATAATGGGTCAGATGGTGCCCCTGCACTCAAGAAGAAGTGGGACCTCTCTCGTGTTCAATGCTTTAAATGTGACAAATTTGGTCACTATGCGAGGGATTGTCCTACCAGGCCTAATTAGCATGCTTCATTTGCGGATGTGATTGAGATCTCTCCCCAAAATGGTTCTAGTGAATTTCTACTCTAGTCATGGGCCTATGTTCAAGCTGTGAAGGTTGTGTACTAAGCGCAAGAACAACATATCATACGGTGTCCACTCTTCTGAATATTTAAGAGATAAGTATTCTTTGTTTTTGTATTTACTATTCTAGGGTAAAATTCAATTTGTTAAGTTATGCAATTCTGACATTATTTACTAAGGATTATGTGTGACTAGTAAATAGTGATCACTTGTGAAGTTTGTCTTTTGTTTTGCTGAGATTAGCTCTTCTGTGAAATTGAAAGAAAGACATGTCATGATTAATGAATTAATTATCTATTACTCAGGAGTTTTTTGAAATCCATGAGATAAGTATTGCATGGTTGAATAATGTTCATGAATTGTTTTTGTAATTATTAATTCATGCTATAACATTGAGATAACTTGAGCATCAAGCAATCTCGAAGTCTTACTGAATGAAGAAATGATCAAGCTTGGAGTCATAGCTTGCAATCATTGGACTACATTGATGGCTAGAGATATCTCTTGAAGTCAATGTACCTTTCAAGTCGTCATTGTGTTCAAACTGTGAAGGGTACGGATTGATCTGAGCTCAAGTACAACGTATCACACTATGTCCAGCACTTGGACCTATCAGAATATTTAAAAAGATAAGTATTCTTTGGTTGCTGAGTTATATCATTTATTTATTCTTTGGATCTTGTAATTAAGAGAGATAGTAGATTCTCTTGAATTGTGTTGTGTTCACTAGCATAAGATCTTTGGAAAAATTTCATTCATGATATACCTTGTACGATTCTAATCTTGATATTTCTTTGGATAATTATGGACTGTTAGTAATCTCTATCTAAAATGCTTCCTGGACAGGTTTAGGGGAAAGAAGATGATAAGAGATTACTTAGTGATGAAAAGCTTGAGGCATCTTGTGAAGAAGTCATGTCAACCAAAGAAATGATCAAGAGGGAGTAAACACTAGAGGGACTGAGTTGGTGGCTAGAGGGAGTACATCTCCAGAAGTCTTCTTTGCAATCTCTGAAGCCAAGATCGAGAGGGAGTCTCAGTATCAGTGTTCCTTTGTTTAATGAGTTCTTCTTTGAGAGAAGTTCGAGGTGAAATCCCTTGATAATGCAATTCTCTGTTGAGAGAGAGTTGAGGTGCAAGCCCTTGATAATGCAATTCTCTGTTGAGAGAGAGTTGAGGTGTAAGCCCTTGATAATGCAATTCTCTATTGAGAGAGATTTGAGGTGAAAGCCCTTGTTTCCACCCTCTGGGAGAGCTATGGTGGATGCCATGTGTGTGACTCCATGACAGCATCACGTGAGAGAATCTGTGATGATTTTATTTATACCATCTATGGAAGTAGCCATAATGGTTAATATCACATTGAGGTGATATTCTATTTTGTTTTTCATTCTAATATGATGTGTCTTGTGCAGATGGAAGTTCATCCCTAGCTGAGAGGGAGTGTTGATGTTATTGAGTAGCTTCGGTCTACACTTCCCAAGAAGAAAAGAATAAATTAAATGTATAGCCTCTAGGCTATTTAATTTATATCATACAATATACTTGCTAAGGGCCAACCCTTATAGCTCGCCTATCCTTGTCTCACCTTGAGCCGACTCCAAGATATATTAATTGTTTATCATTTATTATGTTTTCAAAGAAAGGCCGACCTAAATGAAGAGGCGCCTATGTTGTATAAATAAAAGGTCGTTATCATTGTCAAAGCAATTCGAATTAACAAGCAAGTTCGCACTTATCATTGGAAGAGCAGAAATTCGCATATCTTCATCAAGAGCAGAATTCGCACCTTAGAGCAGCAGTCCGATTTCAAAGAAAATACAGTCATTTGTATCTTGTGTAGAAGGGCAAATATATTGGCCATTGTTGGGCCTGAGTTGTAAGCAGATTTCTGTTATCGTGTTACCTTATATAAGAGAATCATTTGCTGGGTTTTTCTCCCTCAAGAGGAGGGTTTTCCCATGGTATCTTGTTGTGTTCATTGTCTTATATGTTGCAATTCTATTGAGTTCTTTATTGTCTAATCTGATCTAAGAAACACTAACAAGCAATGTCCTCCAAGATGAGAATAACAAAACCTGAACAGATGGTTCTCAATCTTGTAACCAAAAACATCATCTCTCATGGTTGATAACTTTAACACGGCAAAAGCAGCAGATAAAAGGAATGAATTGTCTACTGTTTGCCTCAAGTTTTCAAAAAAACTGTATTACTATTTCTTTATTCTCGCAATGAACTGCAGCCAACCCTTTGAAGCCAACATACTTGCCTGATGAGTTTGAAATACTTTATTTTAGCTCCCATCATATAAGCTTTGTACTTGCTTTGAGAATTTTTCTAACTAGTTTGAATTCTGAGAGAAACATAAAGTCCTAATGAGCTGTGTTTCCTTCTCAATCAAGAACAGGGGCTAGGTCCAGAAACAGCAGAAAAATTGTGGTGGAATTCTTTACAATAACAACAAGAAATGGGGTATCAGTACAAAACATTTCAAGAGAAAAAACCTTTGAAACTCTTGGAAGTGGTATTTGAGACATTTGGCAACTCAGAAAAGCAGTATTTGGAATTAAGGAAAAATCTGGAAAGCTGATTCAAGTGTGGAAAACTATCAGAAACTCCAGGGAAATGGCTGGAAAATTCAAAGAATATTTCTGAATTCGTTTTTGGGAGTCTTTATCCCCTTTATAAGGATTTTTAGGAAGGAGAAATTTTTCAAGAACCCAGAAATTGGTTTTCCAACCACTGAAAATTACTTCTGGACCTAAACCCTACTAAATTAGCAAATATTTTTAAGGAATTTGCTGTATCTTCAAAGGAAACTTGCTTTTTCCTTCTTTTTTTTGCTCATAAAATTGCTCTGTTGCAGGTAAATATTTTGGAGGAATTTTGTTGTAACTTATATCTCCAAAGAAAACTTGGCTTTTTTGTTGATCGAATTGCTCCATTGCAGGGAAACCATTGGATTAAATGCCACGACCAAGGGGTATCCATTCAATGAAAGCTACCCAGAATTTGCAACTGGATTCATCCGTCAAGGCAACCCACTTGCAGAATTGCCAATGGACATGGTTTATTACTCAATTTTACACGTGAACATGTCTATTGTGGATTTCAACATAAAAAGGCCCCATTCATCTTCCTTTCAAATTTGTCCATGGTAAAGAACGTTAATTTTTCTAGAAGTATTGCCATTAAATAATTTACCCCAGAAAAAGTCCCCTAACATTCCGAGTCAAGTTTACTTCTTCCATCGGAAAAGTGTAAAATCCAAGCTCCCTTGAATGTTACTTACTTAAAATTTGTATGCAGACAAATACTGCACATGAAGATGGATTGAACATCTCCCTACAAGTCCAGCAACCCATGGTCTGGTAGTTACACAAATTTAAGATGATGATGACCCAGGTTCAAGCTATACTCTAGCATAATAAACAACATAAGGTAATTTTTTAAGTCACGGACTATACAATAAACCTCTTGAGAGAATGAGAGCCCTCTGTGGGAACAAGAGAACTTTACACTTTACTATTCATATACAATTAAAGTCCTTACCGCTTTGGGTTTCAACCATTTTGACAAAGCTTGTGATAAATTACACTATATCAATCTTCTTAGTGTCTTTTCCGACCATAATAAAGCCTGCCTAAAACTGGACTGACGCGACTTGCAAGTCGTAACCAAATTTTGGTGAAATATATATCCCTCAGACTGGGCTCGTTGGCCAAACTGTATTATAATTTTGATTGTTAATTATACAAATAAATAAAATAAAAATTACAAAAAATAATAAAAAACTGATAGAAACTAATTACCCAAAAAACACTTGTAACCCGATTGACATTGAAAAGAACTAACGAATTCATGCTTCTGCAGTCCTTAATTGTTGAGGCAATAAATTTCTGCATAATCTGGGCACATAACTCATTTTTTGAAGATTTCCATGCCACATTCCACATCAAGCTACATAATTATTTTCTCAAAAAATTTAAACCTGTATCAGATTAAATTCGTATACGTGGTATTCAACATCTAATGCCTCAACAAGGCTTAAGATCTGATACTGGTTGAAATGGGGTTCAAGCTCTTAACCTAGATCAGAATCTAGATCGATTCATTTTTATCATGTACAAGCCCTTTTGAAATTGAAAGCATAATTATCACGAAACTTGAAGAAGATCTAAAGCACTACACAGAATGACTCGCTTACCTTGAAGGATTGTTAGACCAGATGAGCGCCGGTACAGTTGGAGTGTAGCATAAGACTGAATTGGCAAAGGTATAGAGTAGCAGGAGCCTCGCAACCAATTGCTTCGCCATTTTTTGGCTTTTACTACTCCTCCGTTTCAATCGGCAAAACTCCCAAACTAAGATTGAGTATATCAATCGAGAACAGATAAGCATACATCTGGTTTTTCAAACATGGTGGGTGATTATTAAGCCTTGTGTCCTCCTCGTGGGGAAAACACAATTAGAGGAGAAGCGCTTAGATGATGGAAAAAAGGAAGTACTCCAAAATCAAAATGGAAAATATGAGATGTTAATCTTGAAGGCTCTATTTAACTTATACCACAAATTTAATATAGGTGTTTCAATATTTATAAATATATTTAAATTATTTATGTTAGATTATTAAGTTTATATGCATATATAATTAGGTATAACTAGTAATCGCATCTTGGTGTGCAATGGGTATGCTCAAGAGGTTGGAACAAAAAAAAATGGTATATTTTTGGGGTAAATTTGTGCAATGAAGGTTTCAATGGATAACTGATATGCATCCATTTACAAGGATCAAAATATGATAGAAAAAATATTTAAATCAAGAAAATAATCAAACCCCTTTAACATAAATATCTACATGCATGGATCCATTTTGTTTGGCATTGCTATTTTGTCACTATAACTTCCCCTTGTTAGATCTATCATTTTTGGTACACAGTATAAATGTTTGGCAACTTTGATTAATTTAACTATCAAATGTTATGACATTAGCAAGGCAATCTAACAAGAGTTAAATTGAAGAGCAAGGAAATGGTATTCAAAAAATATGAAAGGTAATTTTAAGGCAAAAATCATGTCCAAAGTCAATTTCTTTTTATGGCTATCCATCTAACCATAGGATTTTAACCTAGAACAACTTAAGGAGGAGAGGATTTCAAAGTCCTCGATGTTGTCGAAAACACTAACCACCTCTTGGTTTCCTATTCCCTTTCCAACTCCTCATTGAACTAACAAGACTTGTAATATAATCATATAATAACACTAACATCTAAGCAAATGATGATAATTTATGTTTGTATCAATTACTCTCAGCATCCCAAAGAGAATTCATTTATACCAGACGTCAAAGTCCTATTTTATGAGACAAACCTTTAAGACAGCCCATAGTGCCAACTTCCTTACTTGCATTTGGAAGTTGACATACAGTCATATATCTATGAGGGTCAAATTGCTTATTTATTGGGTCAAAATTCTCAATTCTATATTTTTTAAACACTTACAATCATCACCAATATTAAGCATCAACAATAACTAAATGTCATTCTTGACATGGTTTAGCCAGTATTAGTTTGATTACTAATTTAAATACTAAACTAATACACAGTTATAGTGAGTACCATTAATCACTTAGTTTTATTTTTAAGTATCTATTATCAATTTGGCATAAAGAGTTTAAGAAGAAAAAATGGAAAAATTGGAAGAATAGGTAAAATAGTTGATAGCAAATATTAGATCCATTATAGATAAGAAAGAGAAAAATTCAAATGCAATACACCTATTTTTCATAGGAACGACCACACTAAGTAAAATTTAAAATGATACTATTGCTAAATGTATTAAATAGAAATGTTTTTTTCCAAGATAATATAAGATACATAAAGAGGTTCACTCTAAATGGACTTAAATTCATTAAATGATAAAGAAACATTTATATCACATTTAAGGGAAGTGAAGGAAATTAAGTAAGAATAATTATATTGAAAATAAATAATAAGATATTTAATCATTTGAACACACAAGATAAACAATCATTTACACAAACCCAACCAAATGATATTTTATTCACACTAAAAAATACGATTATATTGAAAATAGTTCACTCCTAGTTTACTTAAATAGATGATACCTAATCACCTCTCCACTATTGCACATGCTCTATTTAAAAAAAGAGAATGTAATTTATTATGTGCAAACCATTTTAGTCAAAGAATAGCAAGAAAAGATTATCAAATAAAATCAATTGGGTATGAGATAAATCCATGCGGACATAGAAGCAACACAAATTTATAGAATCAATTAAGAAATAGTCATAGTTTTGTGCAAAATCTAAGACAAAGGGTGAATCCAGATTATATGTTTTTATGTACCATAGCAACAAATTTCAACATTACATCAATATTATTGTTCTTCATCATTCCAAAAGGTAAGTACCACAATCCTTTGCATTAAATATTCTAAAATAACATTAATTATGCAATTATCTAATCCCAACTTTTAATGATTAGCAAGGAGCAAAGAACCCACATTTTTTAAAATAACATACCATAGATTAAATCTGCACCCACATAAACAACCCAAGACTATGGATTTGACTCAAATATTGTTACAATTCTTCGCAAAACTCAAAACAAAGCATAACTCTAGATTTTATTATTTTTTTAATACCATGACAACATATTTCAACAACATCATTTTTAAAATTAAATAAAACAATCCTTATTCTTACTTTTTGAAAATAGCATTAACTAATCAATTATCTAATCTCAAACCCTAAACTAAGTTGATGAAATATTTTCCATGAAAATAGTATTAACCATAAAACTTCCTAGCAACAAGGAGATGATAAGCTTAAGGTCTTCTAATTTATAATAATAGTCTTAAAATGCATGAATATTTGAGGAAGCTCCATTTCTTCATTAAAGAACAAAACACCTACAATAAATAGATGAAGGAAGCCCCTGGTGAGTGTGTCCATATATTAAAGATAAGTTTCATTTTCTAGAGACTGTTCAAATGGTTGACTAAAATATAATACATTCTATTGTTAGAGACAAGACTCTCCTCTTTAATTTTATACTTATATAGATTTATCTTAATGGACATAAGATATTATATGTATACAGAGTTCAAATTATTACAATTCTTACTTCAACAACATAATATTATAAAACAACAATAAAAAATTTGACTACAATATGAGATTATATAAACCTTTCTCTTTTATTATTAGAATTAGATTACCAGAAATTAATTCAAATTTAAGATTAGGAACTCCTACATGGTAAGTACCTAATCATGGCTAATATATGTTGGATTAATAGATCACCTTTGAATTATTGTATATAAGTAAAGGAATAATCCCCTTTTGCATTTGGAAGAGGCGACGTGTTTCTACAATACTAGTTTCCACTCCCTATCAATACCTTCCTTTGCAACTTTGGAATCATGTAAAGTTTGATGCTTCAATGGTTGTGTTGTAGTGAAAAATCAAATATTTATTTTTTGGGATTTACAAAGATAATTTTAGATGACCAATTATCTTTCTTACAGTACTATTCATTTCAAGGAAGGGGGTTCTACGTGCCTCGAATTCCCACTTTATTCTTGTCATGTTTTTGAGTCAAGGGATCACCAACTGCAATACAATTTGAGAAATATAATGGTTAGTAAAACTCTGTTGAAGCTTTTTGCTACTGTACAAGGGATGGTTTGATGTCCAGATTGGTCAAATTCAAGAAGATCGATGCACAGTACACACTGATAGACAAATCCATAAATTCAATGGTTTTAATTTGTTTTAGAGGAGAATTGATAACTCCAATTTTTTAAGGGAACCTTTTATGATTTAATCATCTATAAGAGAACAAATAGGGGCGAAGTTTCAAACATCTAGCACTTACTAATATTTTAAAACATCAATAAAAAATAAAAAAATATGATAGAATAGGAACCGAGGAGCCAGGTGGTTTGCATTAAGGTGGCGTTAGTTAGAATAGGAACCGTGAACAGGCGTGAACGGGCATTTGAGAAGGCATTTTTCAGAAGTTCGAGGTTTAAAAAGGCTGCGACAAAAAGGGTGTCTGAAACAAGCTTCTTTTGAGGGCTTTGTCGGCTAGTTTTGGAGTCAACGGTGGGGGCCAACATTTGCAAAGGCAACGGTGGGGCTTACAAACCTCGGGTAAGGATTAAATCTATTTAATCCTCCGTTTCTTTTGCATTTTTCAGGCTTAGTTTGGGTTTTGTCATTTTTCAGTTCTTTCTCTTTAAGCTTGCACTTTAGCTTTTCTTTCAAAACTGGCAAACAACAAAGCAAAAAAAATAGTTAAAATAGATACACCTCCAGCATCCTAACAGTGGGACAGTATTTTAGCAAAAGTGGTGGGCTTAGGGGTGAGCCGAATGGCTGCAAATGTTGGCATGTTGATTCCTTATGGCATGCCCTGCAACCTAGAGAGCTCCACAAAACACTCATTCATAATGGGTGGAGCTCTAGAATCATTGTTGCAGCAGTTTAAAAAACAAAAACAAACTTTGGCAAAAGAATCAGACATAGGGGTAAACCTAACTTTTGTCAATGCTAAACAGTACAAGAGGATTCTCTAGTGCAGACAAGTTAAAATAGCAAAGAAGCTGAAAAGGTTGGGAAACAGAAAATTTTGTGGAAATACTCCCTAAAATAACCTACAACTCTCTTGTAATGTCAGGTGTGGGTCTAAATCAGTTTAATGTAACAACACAATTTCAAGATAAAGACCAAATAAATCTGATGGAAGTCGAGAAAGAAAAACAGATAGAAGCAAAGGCAAGGTCAGGGTTAGAATCGGGGCAACAGGGGTCCAAGGAGCACCTTGATACCATCACAAAAGGTGGAGAAGAAAGTTAAGATAGCCATGAGTTATATAGCCCCGCATCAACCCCCTTAATGTGGTCCTTAGAGTTATATGTCAAGGAATTATTGGCTCTAAAAGGGAGGCTTGTCACGTTAGAAGAGAGAGAACAAGTAAAGGATAGCGAGTTTCAAGTTCTATCAGAATCCAACCAGCAGCTAGCACAGGAAAACAAGTTGTTTAAGGATCAAATAAACAAACTTCAGCATAGCTTGGAGGCAGGGCAGAGGGAGGTGTTGGCCTTAAAATCAAAATTAAGTCAAATTAAGGCTAGAGACAATGTTCAAACATATGTAAATCAAGTTTCCCATCATGGAAATGTGTCTCTAGCAGATAGTGAGGTCAAGGAAAACATGCAAGTGGGAATGTCAGAAGGGGCCAAAACATGGACCAACATGGCAAAAGAGGCAACAGTGGTACAAAGGGAGGATATAAGGAAGCAAATCAAGCAACAAATGTGGGAAGAAAAAGACAGGCAGAATAGGGTAGGAAACATAATAATTAAAGGGTTGAAGGAGCACGGTGATGGAGAAGTCACCAGTAGAGTAGTAAGGGATTTTTTATTAAGTTGTAGTGGGGAGGGCATATTCTCCAAGAAAACAAAATTAGCAAAACCAATGGAGGAGAAAGGAGCAGAAATATAAGAGTAACCTTGAAAAGTGGTGAAAGTAGGAACCAAATTTTAAGAAACAAAAGGTTCCTCCAAGGCACGTCATTTTATATAGATGAGGACTTAACCCCAGCACAACTAGAAGAAAGAAGGAAAGAGTGGGAGAAATTTATAACAACAAGAAAAGCAAGAAAGGATGCTTGGTTATATAGAGGGAAAGCCCAATTTAGGGACAACACGAATCCCAATAAATAGGAAGGCGGGGCCCCCCAGGACCACCTCTCAATGGTAAGCTGGAACTGTAGAGGCTACCCTTGGAGGAGGGGGTCTAGGTTGGGGCCCATAGCTGAAGGCAAGGATATCATTGCACTCATGGAAACACACAAGCATGAAGGCTATAGGATACCTGATTTTGAAGGATATAATAAAATTTTAGTGTGGAATGAGCTAACGAAGAGTGGAAAGGGGCATGGTGGAGTAACAATTTTAGTTAAGAAAGAATATGAGAGAATCATAAAGATAGAAAAGAAGGACCCAAATAATCAATACATATGGGTGAAGATAACATATGGTAAATCTTTGATTTGGATCGCAGCTTGTTATTTCACCCCCTATGGCTCTAAAGCGTACAAGAAAAGGAATTTAGACAGAGATGACCCATATGAAGCACTAAAAATTGACATAGCGAAATATTGCGATACGGGCAAGATTATCCTACTTGGGGACTTTAATGCAAGAACTGCAAATAATCAGGCTCTTTGTTTCGGTAAGGAAGAGGGGCAAAACAACAACCCGTTGTGGTTAGAGGAAGAAGAAAATCAAAGTTAGCAAAGGGTATCTCAAGACTCAAAAGGTGGTATTTCGTCTTTTGGTGTAAATTTGTTGGGTTTTTGCTGCCTCCACAACTTAATCATTTGTAATGGAATAAACACTTTTCCAAGCTCAAGGGCTTTCACATGGTATACCCACAATGGACAAAGCATGGTAGACTATGTCATTGGTTCTCAAATTATTATACCAAGGATAATAGAGTTGGAAATAGGGAGTTGCCCTATAGAATTGAAATCTAATCGTAGCCCCATTTACATAAAGCTTGGTATGAAAGAAACTGTTTAGCAAAGAGATAATCCGCAGCCATGACTTTGGGGGTGGTCTTCAAGACAAAATTCTCCTAACCGTTGAGAATCAGGACATATTCAAAAAAATGCTAGAAAAACAGCTAAAGGAAATAAAAAATGTTGGCAGCCCCACTAGAAGTCAAAGCATAATAAACTGCGACAAGTTGATGAAAATTATTCACAAAGCTCTCATAGCTTGCAAAAGAGCCAAGGGTAAAAGGGATCCCAAAAACAGCTTTCCAGCAAATCCGTGGTATGACAAAGAGTGTAAAGTGGCCAAAAGGAGTTTGAAAATATCGGGAAACGAACAAGCAAATTAGTAAGGTCAAAAAAAGAGGAATACATGATAGTAAGGAGGAAGCTAATTTCTCTTGGAAAGCACAATCCGAGGGGTTTTTGGAGAGAGTTGCAGCAAGCTAGAGGTACTACTGAGAATAGCATCACTGACACCCAATGGCTAGAATATGCAAAAATACTGTATGAAAGAGACCAAGGCAAAACCTGCCCTCCGACAATTAATTCTAATGATAAGATTTTCTCCTCAAAGGATGTCAAGAGTGGTATTAAAGCTTTGGCGGTGGGCAAGGCTCAGGACATTGATGGGTTGCAGGCTAAATATCTGAAGTGGGGTTTAGAGCTCTTGGCACCACATATCAAAAAGATTTTCAATAGGGTCATTCAACATGGTTTCCCATCAAATTGGACCATGAGTGTCATTATCCCTCTCCACAAGAGTGGTGATGTCAACAACCCGTCAAACTATCACACTATAATGATTAATCCTCTTTTTGGGAAGCTATTTGGGAGCATGGTAGAGCGAAGAATCAGTCGTTGGGCCGAGAAGGAGAATAAGAGGGCGAAAGGGCAAGCTGGTTTTAGACCAAAAATTCTACTATTGATCATTGCATTACTCTCAGACACATGGTTGAAATTTTTTGGGACAAACAGGGTGGTGAGGTTTTATGTTGTTTTGTTGACTTCAAAAAGCATTTTGACACGGTGCCTAGAAACAAACTCTGGGATAAAATGGAACAACTTGGAATTCTGGAAAAATATAGGGTTGCTGTCCACAAACTGTATGATCAAGTGTGGGCCAAAATCAAAACAAAGGCAAGTTTTTCTGAGTGCTTCGGGAGTGACATTGGTGTCAAGCAGGGCTGCCCTCTGTCCCCCACTTTGTTTGGTTTGTACATAGACAAATTAGAAGAGTGGTTGGACAAACGGGGTGGTGATGGTGTTCTTTTGGCCATGTTTGTGATCAAGTTGTTGTTGTATGTTGATGACCTTACTTTAATGGCGAATTCGGAAAATAGTCTTCAAGAGCATCTAAATGCTTTGGAGCTCTTCCGTCAAGAGGTAGGAATGCAAGTCAACATCAGAAAAACCAAGGTCATGATATTTACATTGAAAAGGGCTAGGAAGCAAATACATTTTGAGTTTGAGGGAAACGCTTTGCAAGTAGTGAATGAATACAAATATTTGGGTCTTGATTTTTGCAAAAATCTCAATTGGGAGATTTGTAGGATGAAAGAATTCAAGGGGGTTGGAAAGCTCTTTACTTGCGTCAAAACAAATGTAGATCAATTGAGCTATGGGATTGGAAAACAAAGAAGAAATTATTTGGTCTGCTTGCTACGCTTGTGGTTTTATATGGCTGCAAAGTTTGGGGTTGTAGCACGTCGACTGTGAAGTGGAAACAAATAGAAAGACTTCAAAAGCACTTAATTACAAACAATTTCAAAATTAAAAGTACAGTCCCGTATGAAATTTTTTTGGCTGAAGTTGGTGTCTTCCCAATAGAAATGGTAGCATTAATTCGTTTATTAGACTATTTGCAGAGGATAGAGAATATGGAGGAACATCGTTGGCCCAAAATTGTTGTGGAAGAAAAATTATCTAGAAGGAAGAGCACATGGATGAAGCAAAATGTCAAGTGGATGGGAAAATGGGGGATCAACATGCAAGAGTGTCCAAAAACAAAAGTTGAAATAAAAAAGTATGTAAAAGAGAAATTCAAAAATACTATGTGGTCGAAACAGCTTGGCCGAAAAAGAGAACACTATGTTTCCCATTTTAACCCTACTTGTGATCATGAGCAAAAATTCTACATGGGGGCTGATATAAAGTGGAAGGCTAAAATGCTAATAGCCCAATTAAGAACTAGCTCGCACCGTTTGAGATGTGAAACGGGAAGGTGGAAAATACCCAAAGAGGTGTGGGAAGATAGGATTTGTTGGTTTCTGCTCTTCGGGTTTAGTGGAGACAGAGTGGCACTACATTATGGAGTGTAAGGCTTACGAGGACATCCGATACTAGTACTCGAATTTATTAAAAGTCAAATATTTAGCGACCTTATTTGAAGAGGAAAAGATAGATAAAACAACAAGTTACCTGATCAAAATTCACAGCAAAAGAAACAAAATCAGCAAAGAGTTGGAAAACAACAAGAAGTAGTTTGTTGGGGTCTGTTGTTGTCTTTTTTTGTTGTTTTGACTGAGGTGGTTTTTGGTTTCTTTTCGTGGATCCCATAGACTGGTTGGTCTCATGGACGTTATTAAAATCAATCAATCAATCCTTTGATGCATCAATAAAAAAATTAAAAAAACATGATTTAAATCCTTTGTTTTGTGCCTTGACTATGCTTCCACATCTTGCGAACAACTCATGTGTCTTGTCTATACTCCCACGATTGCATGCGAACAACAAAACAATCCACGTGCTTTGACTATGTTCATTTTTTTGCATGCATATTGAATATGAGGATACGAGAAAGAGGGGAGGGGATTATGATTGTATTCTCTATCAATCAGTTTGTGTGCCCTATCAATGCTTCAACCTTTTGCATAGATTGAATTTGTGGGTGCCAAAAGGTCTGATTAATGCCACTTTCCAGAGGCATACATTCCTCAAATGGTGTCTCTCTGTTTGTACCACCACCGCTCCCTACAAGAAGAACCCATGAGCCCATACCATCGATGACTCAACCAACTTTCTCATATGGACTTTACAAGCTCAACTCTATAAGAGATGCAGCGCAAAACAAGCCCATCAAGGACTTCTTCGCACAAGTAGAAGGAATGATGATGAAATTTGGGATGTTCTATGACTGGAAGATTGGCGGTGAAGAAATTTTCAGGTGGATGATGGTGGTGGACACCCTCTCCCTCTACCGGTTTCTCAAAAATAGGCTTCACCTTCTTTAATGGGAGGCAAGTTAAAGACACAATAGATGTGGTGAAATTATTACACCTACACTCTCAAGTATCAAATGTGATCTTGTGAAGCTAGAAAATTAGATCCCTCTTTTTCTTCTCATAGAAATTGACAACAACACCCTTCGTTCTCATCTCTGGTATTCCTCATCTCTCTTGCTTCATGGTATCTCATGATGTGAATGTTGACTACAAAGGAGAACATCATCTATTAGGTTGCATGCACACATATTTGGCAATGTCTATGCAGGTGACAATTTGCACCTTTGACCGTATTTATTAATTAATTGAAATAAAAAGTGAATATATATTTTGTATTTTCAATTAATTAATAAATACGGTCAAAGGTGCAATCTATCACCTGCATAGACAATTCCCACATATTTGTCCTTGTTGTAGATTCATAAGATAGATGGCAAGAATCTAACATACTTGGAGAGCTTTATGACAACTATTGGTGACATTGTTGCAGCCATCTTTGCTCTCTTCTATACTCACCTAGCCAAGCAAGGCCGCAACGATTTCCTGAACAAATACGAAGCAAAAGAGCTCGTAAAGGTTGGAATTAAATTTGAATTTGGATTTGGTAAAACCAAATTTGACAAGCATACAAATACTCTTTTTCTTCCCAGGATTGTAATATCAAATACCTACACAAAAGTTATGATGAGGATTTTTCTTGTGCTAGAGTTCAACAATGCCACTTGGCCTAAACATGTGACACAGTATGTGGAGCTGATGGATTGCCACATTGACACACCAGAAAATCAAGTACCGTTCCACTACAAGTAAATTTTCCTACACTGACAAATGTGAAAAATGATCAACGGTTGAAACCGATTCAACCTTCTTGCCTTCTTTCTCCAACATATCCAGCTGTTGGTAGATAAATGAAGCTCTAGGACTTCAAATAAGGAAATGCCTTCGGCATAACAAAATATTACATATAAATAATCATCAAATATATGTTAAAAATGTTTTTATCCACATTACAATCTATATTTGTTGCCATTATAGTTATAGCATAATATGGACGATTAGAGGAGATTGACCTTCTATATTAATAGGGGTCTTACACTTGAGTAGTACCAATTACTATATATCAATCTAGTAGAGTATAGATTATTTGTAGTATTTAAGACTAAGAGTTATTAGTTTTATCAATCATTTTCACTATTTAAATATTGATATATATCAATTGTTTGGTACCTTAATTTGTGTATACTTTAGACAGAGATAGTATCGTCACATGACTTTATTAAGGACATTGTGTCATGAGTCATTGGAACTAATGTGTTTTGTCATTTATTCATAAACATTTGATGAATCTTGTATTAAGTGGTTGTTCTCTTTTGGGGGTATCAATCTCCTAAAATGGTAAGGACCCACACCCATGTACCAATCACTATATGTCAATATAGTAGAATATAAATTATTTTTATGTGTCATCGATTTCATCATTTTTTTATCACTTGGATATAAATGTCAACCAATTGTTTAACATGCTAACTTGTGTAGACTATTTGTAGATATGGCATGGTTGCATGGATATATCGAGGGCATTGTGTTATGTGTGGTGTAGCACTAATTTGGTTTATTATTTGTCCATTAAAAATTTATAAATCCTACCCTAATTTGTTATTCTCTTTAGGGGGTTATTTTGATCAATTTTAACTAGGGATTTTGGCTCAAATGCATATCATGTGGTCATCGATCACCTTAGTTTAAATTTGATTAGATGTACCCAATCATCGTGGTGGTCGTTCCCAACAACTCAAAGATTAAATCTAATTGTTAAAAAAATCACTCAAATTTCTGCAAAGATTAATACTTTCGTTGTTGAAAGAGTTTGGCTTATCTACCTAGTTGGGGATTGGATCAAAGAAGATTATTTCTCAATTTGTGTGTTATCCTTATGCATGGATCATATTAATACTATGTACATAAATCCTATGGATGTGTCTCTATACCCTTCTTTATATGTGACCCAATTAGGTGACAATTGTATATGTATCTAATAACCTACATATTAACTTTTCCTCACTCTATATGTTTATTATATTTGCCCATCTATATAAGGAATTTGTATACATGCCAAGTTTTATCACATTATTTTATAAATTTTTTCTATGACACATGATAGTTTTCATGTTCATTCACATTCAAACTAATTATAAAATTTATTTACACGATATTTAAAGATTATGATTATATGTATTAGGCTTTAGAAAAAAGGCAAGTCAAGATCAACTAATTAAATCTTACATCTCAACAATGATTTCTCTAGAAAGATGAAATAAAGAAAAATATGATCTTGCCCATTTATATAATTTACAAAACTATTTGAGTCACTTGTGTGATTTTAATACATTATTATTTTTAGATATCCACCATAAAATACGTATTTGATCTAAAAATTAACTGGTCAATCAATATCAATAAACAAGGTTGATACATCACTGAGTCACTTCTAAACAACTTTGTAATAAAGTAAACACAAGATGAGACCCATTTATAAAGGTAAAGGAACAAACAAATTGTAGGAGTAATTGTAATTGGTTTGGAATTGGGTAATGTAAATAACCCAAGGGACTCCCCTACGCTTTAAAATGGCTATCTACAATGGGGTAGACCATTTTCAAACTCATCACTAAGAAAAAACAACTATAGGTGATATTTTAAACCATAATCAAACAAATCACATGGAAGAAAAAATAGTAGGGGTTTCTTTCCAAATGAGGTGTCTAGACATTTATTTAGTTTTTTTTAGAATTTATAGCATTAAGTCCACTTGTTGGGTACTCTTATAACTTGTGATTCTATATGAATACCTTGTAACCATGTTTTAGGGGTTCCTTCAATTAATTATACACGTGATAATACCAATTTACTACATTTAAATGTTATTTCGTGTGTTAGATTGGAATTATGCGGTATAGTGAGTGGGACAATGCTCGATGGGATTTCAGGTATCAAGAACATTTTGTAAGATGTCAATGAAGGTCTTTTTGTAAGAAATAGACTATAAAAATTAACAAGGAAATAATGATAAAAGGAGAGGAAATCTCACTCTTATAGAATTTATGCCCATGTTGGACTTCTCGAGATCATTTTATGTATGTATTCATGTTTGTCATTATATATTTATTGTTGAATTCATTTGAATGTCTTCCCTTAATATGCATTAAAATAACTCATAAATTGAGATATTTAGTACTATTTACAAGTATATCTTGTTTGAATAAATAAATATATTACATCATTGTTTATATATAATAATAATAACATGTCATTAGTAATAAACTCTTTATACATATGTTAATAATAATAAAACATCATTATTGAAAGGATCGTGAGTTATGACCTCCACGTTGCAATGGAATTCATGAACTCGTGGTAAGAAAGAAGGGTAAATGTTAGAGGAGCATTGTTTCAAGTATCTAAGGAGAGAATTTCCCAAGTCATGGGCATGAGCATGAAAACAAAGAAATACTAAAAGATCAAAATGGATAAAGATGAAGAGGCTTTATTTTTTCTAAAAAGGGAGGAAAAAAATTTAAAACTTCAAGGGATTTACTTACAGACTCCATCGCCAAGCCTTAGGATAAAGTGTTGCACCAAGTAATGAGGTATGTAACTTAAGAATATCATTACAAATATTCCCTCTCCTACCATTTCATAATTCTAAATCATTTCAAACATAAGAAAGTTATAAGCATTCCTCATTACTTGTTTATGTCATTGAAAAGCTCAATTCCAGATGTCAAGCCAAGAACTCTTTAATCCACTTTCACCAAGCTTTAATATATTATTTAATCATAAAAAAATATAAAGGAGGCCCTATTGGCACATGCGTTAAAATTTTAAATTTTCTAAGTCTTGTGTTCTCTTTGTTGCCTTGGCCCTAATTTTCTAATCATTGATATTCAACCTAAGGATTCATTAAATGGGCTCCCTTGGTCAACTTGTTCTTAGTGTCATTTTTTCCCTTTCATATCCTTGACATATGCCTAAATTTTAAAAATGTAAAAAAATACTAAGTATGAGGGTCTTTAAGTTAGTTTCTTGTCTTAGGCTAGAATTTTAGGATTTCCCTTGCTAGCATGTCTTTCCCTTAAGTCCTTGTTCCCCAATATCCCCCAAGATCAGATTTCATGCTTTTGAGATTCCATTCCTAGCATGCCTTTCCTTCAAGTCCTCAACTCCCCAAGTCCCCATTCCCCCATCCCAATTTTAAACTTTTAGGATTTATTTTCCCAGCATGCCTTTTTTTCAGGTCCCCAAGTCCCCATTCCCTCATCCTAATTTTGGACAAGCACATGATTTATTTCCCCAGCATGCCTTTTTTCAAGTCCCTAAGTCCCCATTTCCCTAAGTATTGATTTTAGACTTTTGGGATTTCCCCTTTCCCACATGCCTTTTCTTTAAAGTCCTTGATTCCCCACATCTTGGTCTTTCAAGATTTCCCTTCTTGATGTACCTTTTCTTCAAAGTACCAAGTCCCTACATTTTAAACCTTTAGGATTTATATTGTTGGCATGCCTTCCCTCAAGTCCCTATTCTTTGAGTTCCCCTAAGTCTCAATTTTTTTACTTTTGGTATTTCCCTTTTTGCACTAACTTCCCCAAAGTCCCCATTCCTTGAGCTCCTTGAGTCCAATTTTAGAACTTTATTTTCTTGACATCTTGCATCGTAATCCTCGCTTCTTTTTTCCTAATTTCTAATCCACTCTTTCACATATGCATACTTCAAGCATGAAAATCATTGGAACCTCATCGATTGAATGTAAATCCCCACCTACCTCTCTACACTTTTAAGGGTGTCATTAATGCCCATGATTGAATGTAATTGTGAACCCCAATTTGATACCTGCATAAATACAACAAAAAATCATATTATTAGATCATATGCAAGCAAGAAACAAGGATTCCCCATGAAATCCATTTACAAAGATTAAACTAGGAAAATGAAGAACAAAATACCAAAGATAAATGAAATCCTAATTTAAACAATGCAAACTCTTGATCCCATGGGGGAGTTGGTTCCAATTGATGTGTCAAAATCAGCCCTTTCCCAATTCCTTTGTAAGCTTTGATGATTTGATGAAGATTGATCCACCTTGGTTGAATTTCTGCATAACCTAGCTAAGAGCTTGATAAAAACATATGAGAATGGATATGCTTGAAGATGGAATTGAGTATAGTAATTTTACTCAAATTGTGGATGATAGAATGAGGGGAAGAGTCTCTCATTTATAGATTTCCAAATTGGAAGAATGAGTGCAATTGAGAAATGTGGGACTATTCAACACCCAATGGCCAAATGCCACTTGTCAAAATGTGAATGGTTGAGGAATGAACACATTTTGGCCAATGTGCTAAAGAGGGGGAGGTTTGAAATTTGAATTTAAAAGTTGGGGAGAGAGAAAAGTGGAGTTAATGTCACTTGGCTCAATGCACAAGGACATGTAAGAGGGGTGAATGCTTTGTTGGAAGTACCCATCCACTTGCATTTTTTGAATTCAAACTTGAGGGAATATTCTCTTTTGATGTCATGTGAGGGAAAATAGAGAATTAATAAATCAAAGTAATTGATTTATCGTGCAAGTTGCATTCTCTAGAGAATGTGACATAGATTAAGATTAAATTAATCAAAATTTAATTAATTTAATGAGGAATTTAGAAGATGTGACAATTTAGACTTAAATTTATGAATTGATTTAAATCAAATTGAGAGGAAGGGTTTAATTAAATAAATGATTTGATTTATTTAACTAAAGGGGATATGTTAGATTAAATCAAATAAGGTTTAATTTATTTAATTTAATAAGAGGACTTTAGAGATTTTAATCAAATAAAATGATTTATTTAATTAAACAGAAATGTAAGATTAATTAAATTAAATTGATTAATTTAATCACTAGAGGAGAAAGACTTAATTAAATGAATAATGATTCATTAAATTAAGAGACAAAATATGATGAAATGCTAAGAGTATGATTTAGGAGGAAATGTTGTTAGTAATCAGGATCAAGTGTGTCAAAACGAAATTGTACATTTTTCGTGTCTATAGTAATGGATGTACAAATCACTCAAATTCTACTAAAATATCATTGAAGGACTTCCTCAAAGGCACATATCCATAAGTGAATTCATATGAAGATGGTAAAGACAAATATGGAAATGAGAATGCCATAAATGAAAATCCTAACATTTATAGGCTTATAAGTAGGTATAAATCTACCTCTCTAAATGTGGGGGGAACATTTTAATATTTGGGATTACAAACAATAGATCCAAGGTGGATTTTGTTTCATGGGTGTGGTCTTGTTGATTTCAATGCATTGACTTATAGTATGTAGTGCCTCTCATACTATTTCCTTGATAGACTGACAGTTGATTTGTTATATGATGAGACATTATGATACATTATATGATATTAGATTCATTGTTATGATGATGTCATTGATGACACTTCTGATAATTAAGGCCTTATACACATGTTATGATTAGTATTTGGTTGGATGATCATTATTGAGACACTGATGATTTATATGTTCCATTCAGGTGACTATGGAGATCTAATTTGATTATGAGGACTAACCCTATCATGAGCACTATGTGATTATCTTATCATGATTGTTATGTGATTATCATGTGATTGATTTTATCATGATTACTGTGTAGTTGATTGTTATATATGTTAATTCGATTACTAGGTGTTGTTCTTATTGATGTGATTAGGTGGAAGGGATAGTGTCACATCACTCACTTGTGAGCACCCTGCGACATTGTGATTCCCTTTCACAATGTGTTTGTTTATATATATATGCACAACCATTTTGTGTGTTGCAGGTTGCAAGTACTAGGCATCAACTCCACTTGAATTGGCAGGTCTGAGCATGCATTGAACCCAATAGATTAGTTGATCGGAGATAATAATTGATTCCCTACCCTAGCCATCATCCTCAAAAAGGACGAGTATCCAATTTGGCACCCTGTCAGTATTGTTAGTTTTATCAGTATGATCAGTCAATGTTGCTTGAGGTTTTGCATTTCAACCCTGGATAGTGGTCAAGTAATTCATTGGCATTTGGTTTTATTTAATTTAAAGTGTCTGATAAAATGCCTTTAGTTATCTTATGCATTAAAATAAATTGTTAAGTAAAAGGGTATACCTTTGATAAATAAATATAAATATATATATATATAATCATAGTTAATAATAAAATAAATCTATAATGTGATATTATAATTAATAAATAATAATAACATGAAATAAATAAAAATGCCATAAGGTTAGAGTTATATAATTAGTTATAATGTGTACGTAAATTTTGGGTAAATGGTTTTACCGTTTGTGTGAAATTGGGTATCAATTATATTTACCCAAATTATAATTTTAAACGAAATGCTTTTAATTGTCTTAACCATTGATTTAATAAATTAAAGTTAACTATAATCTATTCTATAGTTGGTTGGGATCATTTTGGTTTTTCCCATGCAACCAACATCTTTCTTCTCCTATAAATGTTTTTAGGGGAAGGAGGGCAGAGAGAATTGGTTGCAAATTTTCTTCTATTATTGATTATGCTGGGAATAGTATTTTCAAGAATTTTGGATTGTGGTTTTGGAGGAATTGGATTGCGAGTGAAAGTTGAGCTCGACATCAAATTTTTGTTTCTTGCCAAGCGTTGGATCTAGGTTGGATTTTGATCTTTTAAATGTTTGATTGTTTTATTCTACCTATAAACAAAACATTTATTTATTCCAGAAAGTTTCAAATGTATAAAGTATTGTAAAATTACCCTTGTATGTATTTTCCAGCCATATTCATCAAAACATCGTAATGTGTGTTTTGCAAAGTATTTACAAATATTTATATGTTAATCATATTCAACAAAGTATTCTCCTTCTAAAGAGCTTGAGAGTTGTCAATTTGGGTTGTTCATCAACAAAATGATCTACTTCCCCCTCTGCTTGATTTTATATCATGTAATTGGTGGCAACTCTTTAGTTCCGAGTTTTTATTATAAACCTGCTACATTGTATTTTAATGTTTCAAATTTTATTTATGGTAAACATAGACTGAATCGCTGTTGCAAATCATAAAATTTCAATGTCATCCACTGCTCATCTCAACCTCACAACATTGTGTAGTGAGGGCTATTTGAAGGAAGCGTTGTTGAGGCGATGCTTATTTTTTTTACTTTTGGAAGTTTTTAAAGCCTCTTAAACAAATTCATTTGATGCATATACTGCAATCATTGCATTCCATGATATGACATCTATTTTTGCTTACCAATTACATTTCTTGAAATTTTCTTAAGCCTTTTCAACAAATACAATTTGTGCACATCCTGCTATTACTTCATTCCATGAGACAAGATCTCTTTGAGGCCCTTTTGTCAACCAGTCCTTGTGCCCTCCTTAATGTAGCATCATCGTTGCCTTTGCAACATGCTTCCCATGTGTATGCATTTGGAATGTGATAATTTACATTATGAATTGTACTTCATTAATCATGATATGATATATATATATATATATATATATATATATATGTATATGTATATATATATTATATTTGGTTAATAGCAAAAAAATGTTTTCTGATATGTGGAAGATTATATGTTAAGCGAAGAAATAAAAACGTTATGTAATAGAAGATTTTAGTTAGATAGTTATGGTTAAATTAAGTATTTAATTCGTCATAGACAAATGAACTGGGTAAATAATTAAAGTGAATTGATTTATTCCATATAATTGAGAGTTAGGGTTCTTTAAATGAGTTAAATGAATTTACATTTACATAGTCTTGGTTACTTAAAGATTAAATGATAAAGTTAATTAGATAAAGTGGTGAATGTAATTATAATTTTAGGGGAATGTAATATTAAGTGAGGGTAAAATATTAGGAATAGGTTATTTAATTTAAATGTTTTGGATTAAATGATAAATGATTTAGATTACTCTTTGTTAATTAATTAGTAGATGGATGTTGATTATTTTTATCCTCCTTTCTGTGGCTGGGCATTTTTCTGGCCGCTGTCCGGTGCGTGGGTCTCTTGGACGGGGGGTGCATGGCGGTTTGGGCATTTGGGCCGACTGCCTTGCCTCTTCCCCTCTTCTGATTGGTGCTTGGGCTCGTTTAGCCATGGAGAATCAGGGTTTTGCTTCTTCCCTAGATTTGGAGATGGTAGATCCATCCTCTTTGATGCATGCCAATAACAAGGATCGAACTGAGTTTCCTCTTTCTAGAGAGGGTACCTCCTCGTTAAAAGGATTGTTTCGAATTAAAAAAGTAAATGGATGTTCGGAGAGATCGGAAGATAGACCGATTTTGGTTATTCAACCTGAGCAGGTTTCAAAGGATGTTGATTACTAGTGCAAACATGCTCTTATTTGCAAATTTTTGGGCCTTCGTCTTTCTCTTCTTGTGTTGGAATCCTGGGCATGTCAGGTTTGGAACCCTGAAGGAGATATGGAGATTCTTTTAGTGACTAATAATTATTTCCTGGTTATTTTTTCAAGCATGTCGGACAGGAATAGGGCTTTTGAAGGTGACCCTTATTTCTTTAACCAGGTTGGGCTCTTCATCAAGCATTGGCATATGGGCTTCAAATCTGCTAAAGAGATCCCTTCGTGGGTGCCTGTGTGGGTTCATTTGCTGAGGCTTCCATTGGAATTTTGGAGGGAAGATATCCTCCACTCAATCTCTTTGCTTCTTGGGAAACTTGTTGGATCGGCTTCACAGACTCAAGATCGTAAGGTAATTTCTTTTGCTCGTATTTGTGTCGAAGTTGATTTGAATAATCCATTACCAGACTCTATGGAAATTTGCATGGGTTCTTCCTCCTGGATCCAACAACTAGATTACGAAACCCTTCCATTCAGATGCAAAATTTGCCATGAATATGGTCATCTACACCGCAGATGTCCCAGATTGAAATCTTCCCCCTTGTCTGCCTCTGGACCTCCTAGGATGGACAAGGGGAAAGCTCCAGTGTTTGATGGGCCTGTTGATAAGGAGGGATTTATCCTGGTTAAACCCCGTATTAAAGGCAAAGGCAAGAAGAGATCCTGGATGGATAGACAGAATGATGGCACATTTAATAGGTTTGAGGTTCTTGATAGCATAGTCTAAGAAGATGGTATTCTAGTTGAGCTTTCTTCTGGGGTTAAGGGTCAGATAGAGATTCAAGAGGTGGATGCAAAGGAGGAGTTGATTTTATTGTCAAGGGTTCAACAGGTTTGTCAGCCGGCTTTGGACTTGCCTTCTCAAGTTCAGAATATTGGTGGCCTCCAGGAGTCACAGATTTTGATGGGTACTGTTGGTTTGGCTCCTTGTCCCCAAGTTACGAAGGGATCCGCGGATCCTGTGAAGGGTGCTAAGGCTCCTCTTGCCTTAGGCTTGCAACAAAAATCTTTTAAAAAGGGGCCTCTAGATAAACAGTCAAGGAGTGGAAGGAAGACTGATTAAGAGAAGGTTAAGATTATGGGTGATACTGTGGTTGAGTCTGGGTCTGTGAAACCCATTGATTCCCACTTCTCCCACCCCCCTAAATGATAGTTTTATCATGGAATGTAAGGGGGTTGAACAACATCCCTAGACAAAAGGTTGTTCGCAGATTAATCGAGTCTCAGGCTCCGGATGTGGTCTTTTTGCAGGAAACCAAGCTTACAGTGGATGGTTTGAATAATTGTGCTCTGCGTATTTGGCCCCAAGGCTATTGGCAGGGGGTGGGGGCGTTGGGCAGTTCTAGGGGGGTGGCTTGCTTCTGGAACCCGAGGAAAGTCTCCCCCTTATGGTGGGTTTCTAGTAGGTCTTCCATCTCTATGGTTGCCTCCAATTTTGAAACTGGTGAAAGATGTCTTTTCTCCAATATTTATGCTCCTACTGATCTTCTAGGTAAGACACAGCTTTGGGATCATATCAATTTTGTCTGTTCTCTGGACCCATTTCTCCCATGGATTTTGGCTAGTGACTTTAATGCTGTTACTAGTATGGATGAAAAATGAGGAGGGTTAGCCAGGCTTGATCCTTCTTCTCTTTTTCTTAGAGATAATATTGGTTTCCTTAACCTTGTTGACGTGAAGCCAATCAATGGAGTTTTTACTTGGAATAATAGAAGGGGTGGTGATGAGGCTATCTCAGAACGACTCGATAGATTTCTGGTTTCCTGTTATTGGATGAGTAGCAGGTGGACTATCAGTTCTGAAATCCTGGATTGGAGGGGATCCGATCACTGGCCTATCAAACTCTGTGTCTCCTCTTATGGGGTCACTAAAAATCCTTCTTTCAAATTTCAATTGATGTGGTTACGGGATCAATCTCTACGGGATCTTGTGCTGGATTGGTGGTACGAAGGGCTTCCTGCCCATGGGAGGGCCATGTACACTTTTAGTAAACAGCTTCAACATGTGAAGTATAGGCTTAAGAGGTGGAATAAACAATGTTTTGGGAACCTGCATGCTCAGAAGCTTGCTACTCAGTCCAAGCTGGATAGTGTCACTCGTCAGATTCGTGACCTTGGGCTGTCCTCTGACCGTTTGAATGCTAAGTCCTTGGCCCTTAAGGGCTTAGAAGAGTGGGAGCTTCGGGAGGAGATTTTCTGGAAGCAAAAATCTCGTATTGATTGGCTTCAGGAGGGGGACAGGAACACGACTTTTTTTCATAACTCGGTTAAGGCCCGTAGGCAGGGGAACTCTATTTCCACTCTTGTCTTGAGTGATGGGACTCAACTCTCGTCTTGTGGTGAAATTTCTAGGGAAGTTGTCAACTATTTTTCTAATCTTTTTACTAGGGAGGATATTGCTGCTAGAGCTGAGGAGAGGGCTATCTTGGATGGTATTCCTTGCTTGGTCTCGGATGAGATGAACGAGGCTCTTTTGTGTCCAATCTTGTTACCTGAATTGGAGAAGGTTGTGTTTAGTATGAAAAAATGCAAAGCTCCTGGCCCAGATGGGTTTCCGATTGAGTTCTTCCACGAATTTTGGGAAATTATAAAGTCTGATCTCCTTGAGGTGGTTCAGGAATCTCTTAGGAATAAACAAATGCTTAAGTCTTTGAATTCTACTTTTCTAGCTCTCATACCTAAGAAGGAGGGGGCTAATCGGATGGATCATTTCAGGCCTATTGCTTTATGCAATGTTGTCTACAAGATCATCACCAAGTTGATTGCTGAGAGACTCAAACCTCTCCTTGGTGCTTTGATTTCTGCTGAGCAGGGAGGTTTTGTGGAAGGGAGACAAATCTTGGATGGTGTCGTGATTGCTACGGAGGTTATTCACTCTATGGCTTCCTCTAAGGAGAAGGCGATGTTCATTAAGCTTGACATGGCTAAAGCTTATGATCAGGTGAGTTGGGAGTTCCTTTAGAATATCCTCTTGGCCTTTGGCTTTAAAGAGGAATGGGTGAGTTGGGTTCTTAGTTGTGTGACCTCGTCCTCCTTCTTTGTTCTCATTAATGGGGAATCTTCAGATTGGTTTTGTACTTCTGGGGGAATTCGGCAAGGGGACCCTCTATCCCCTTATCTTTTCATTATCATGGCGAAGGGTCTTGGTAGATTTATTAAATCTTAGGTGCGGCAGGGTCTTATTCATGGTTGGAGCTGGAACAATGATCTCCCTCCCTATTCTCATCTTCAATTTGTGGATGATACTAGGCTGATGGGCTTGGCTAGAATTAGTGAGGCAGTGAATTTCAGGAGAACTTTAGACATCTACTTGAAAGCTTTTGGTCAAAGTATTAATGATGATAAATCTTCCATTTATTTTTTTAATACTCCTCGACTCATTCAAAATAGGATTGCCAGGATTCTTAGATTCCAAATTGGCTCTCTCCCCCTGATGTACCTGGGGATTCCTTTGGCTCTGGAACCTCAGCGTAGAAATTTTTGGCAGGGGATTTTGGATAAGTTCCGGAGTAAGGTTAGTCATTGGACTTACAGATGGCTCTCTTCTGCTGGTAGAGTGATTCTCCTAAAAGTTGTGGTGCAGTTTCTCCCTATTTATAAGTGTTGTGTGCAAATTCCTCCTGCCTCCTTTGTGAGGGATTTTGATGCTCTTTCCCAGCAATTCCTTTGGTCGGGTAACTTTCTTTCCTCGAAGTGGAGTTTAGTCAAGTGGGAGTCTGTCTGTAGGCCAAAGCATGCTGGGGGCCTTGGCCTTAGGTCTGTGGCTCTTGTGGTTATGGCTTTGGCGGCTAAGCTGTACTAGAGATGGTGCAACAACCAGGATCAGGATTGGGCCAAGATTCTTGCTTTCAAGTATGTTCCTGGTGTTGAGAGCCAGGATGTGTCACAGATTGCTTTGTTGGGCAAAGGTTCTTGCATTTGGGATATTCTTAAGAAGGGAGCTCAGCTTGTTCAGAATGGTCTCTTTTGGATCTGCAATAATGGCTCTGATGCTCTTTTTTGGTTGGACTCTTGGGATGGTGACCCTCCCATTCTTTCTAGTTTCCCTCAGCTTTCTGCCTCTTTGCCAGATGTTCTCTGATGTTGGTTGGATTAAGGTGGAGCATTTTAAAACAATTAAGCATATTGGTCAACTGGAGGTGTCTTGTTGGAAGGATCCGCAGGATTGGCCTATGGGTGGTTCTGATGAGGATCGTGCTGCTTTGTGTAAGGTCTTGTAGGGCAGGCTTTGCAGCTCTTTGAATGAGAAGGATAAGTTGGCTTGGGGTCCTAGCCCAAAAGGTAATTATACTGTTGCTCAAGGTTATGTTGTGCTTGATAGGAATTTACATGGTCCTGCTGAGGTGCCCTGGTGGAGGAAGGTTTGGAACAACTTTTCTTGGCCCAAGTCTAACTTCTTTTTATGGTTGGTTGCCCAAAGGAAATGTCTCACTTGGGAGAATCTTCGCAAACGGGGGTTTCAGGGACCTTCCATTTGTTTTCTTTGTTTGTGCAGTGAAGAATGTTCTTCCCACTTGTTCTTTCAGTGCCCCTTTTCTTGTGAGATTTGGCACAGATGGTGGGAGGCTTGGCATCATGGTTGCATTCATGCTTCCTCTTTGATTGAGTTTTGGGAGAGCCTGGGCAGGCCTCTTGCGAAGACGCCTTTTCTTCAGGTGGCCTAGATCATTGGGCCTATTTTCATTCTTTGGAACCTTTGGTTGGAAAGGAACTGTAGAGTTTTTTGTGATTCCAGATTAGATAGTGGTCAACTATGGACGAAGATTATCAGTAGGCTTCAGGAGACTATTTCTGCTAAATGTGATATGTCTGAAAGTATTGATCTTGGGGATGTTGCGGTTGTGCGGGATCTGAGCCTGGGTGTTAATAGTAGGGGTTGCATTGCTAGTATTATGCCCCGTTGTGTCAAGAAATGGGTCTGTTGTGATGGGAAGTGGGCGCCTCCTCCAGATGGGGTCTTGAAGATTAATACTGATGGATCTTCTCATGGGAATCTTGGGCATGTTGGTATTGGGGGTATTGGTAGAAGTAAAGATGGTGATGTTGTTTTTTGCTTCTCTATCTACAAAGGGCATTACTTTAATAACCTGATGGAGGCCCTTGCTATTAAGATTGTTGTTGAGCGGGGTTGCTCTCTTGGCTGGAGGAGGATTATCTGTGAGTCTGACTCTCAGATTGTTGTGGATATGTTGAACAACCAGAGATTGGATGGTGTTAGTTGGCATTTAGCTTCGATGGTCAGACAAATTTTAAGTGTTTGCAGTTCCTTGGAATCTATCTCTTTTTGTCACATCCCTAGAGAATGGAATAGCATGGCTAACTACTTGGCGAAGTGGGCCTCGGAGAAAGGGGATGGTTGGGATATCAGTGGTAGGGATGAGCTACCTTCTAATTATCTGGGGATTTTGGAGAGAGCTTTATTGGAAGACAGAACTATGTAGTGTTGTTGTTTGGTTTGTTGGCTGTTCTCCTTTTTATTGAGCCTTGGCTTTTGCCTTGTATCTCGTCTTGGATTGAATAAAAAAATTTCCCCTTCTAAAAAAAAATAAATAAATAAATTATATTAAAGTTGTAACTCCAATATTACTGTTTCATAGTAACTAGTTCAATAGAGATGGTTGATTTATTAATGATATAGTTATTTTTAGTAAATAATCTATTAATTGAACTAAGTGGTTAAGTTAAAATGAATGATAAGAAAGTTGAAAAAATGTCTTATTTAAGGGAACATCTTAATGGTTATAATGTTATGAATAATTGTTTGTATTAAATAGTGTGCCTTGACTATTGGGCTAAGTGATTATGTAGTTGTTAAGGATGGATGCCATCTGGGTAGAGTATGCTTATGGTTATGTGCCCTTGGTAAATGTGCTTAGTATGTTGGTTTTCAGAGGCCTAAGAGGGGTATATTTGTATGATTGGTCCTTAGGGTTGTTTAACCTTGGAAGTGGTTTGGCTATGTTGTTGGTCATGTGCTTTATACGAACACAACCCCTAAGGGTCTCGCCCTCCTATCTATGTATGGATTCATGAGATTGTGATAGTTGTACAAGTTGGTCAATGCCTTACTCTGTGTAGGGTTTTCTATTTGCAAGTAGGGGAGTATCTCTCAATGGGGGCCAGAACCCAAAGTGGTGTCTAAGACAACCCATTGGAGGGTTTCTTAAACCAGTGATAACCTTAATAATGTATTAGGGGATGGGTAGAATTCACATTAAATAAGATAATGGATGCCACACCCATTTCCTATAGTGCTTGTTTAGGCTATGGATGGGTTGAGAAGGCCTAGTTGGCAAGATCAAATTCCTTGTCCTCATGAAAGGAATGTTGATTCTGCATGTGTCACCCTATAGGGCTAGGACCTAGTGAGAGGTTACCACGACAACCATAGATGGGGAGCAGGGTCTAGTGAGAGACTGTCAAGATAACCCATTGTAGTACCATGCGATGACACTCCTCCCTATTGCAGTCTGGCACTCCCTATTTTTATTTTATCTTTGATGTGTGAGTGCCTATGGAAGTGACGTAAGTGTTGATAATATTGTTGTTAGTAATGTTGTTATGTTGTCCTTGCTTATGTTAGCCTATTGTTTTCCTAACTGTCTATTGGATGTGGGACCTTGTGTTATATCCTAGCATGGGGGGTGGACCTCAGGGTTCCATATGGTCGGGAGGTTGGTGCTTTTTCTCCATTGGGTATTCTTGTTGCATGATTCATGAGCGTGATGATTGATCATTGCACTATGGACTCTAGCTCCTTTTCTAGTTGAGAAGACATCCTATCATGTTTTTGTATATTAGATTGTATTTTTGTATGTATCTCTTAATGTAATATGATGTAATCTTCCTAAATGTACTAGGGGAAGCAATGTTGTAATTATTGTAATGATGTAACAATTATAAATGATTTCTTCTTGTAAAGAGTACTGTAAAGTAATGCATCATACATATGTTAGGTAGCTAGAAAATGATTTTAATGTTTGATTATCAGTTGTCACATTATGGAAGTGTGTAATATAAGATCATTTAATTTGGTTCTTTAAAATGAACCTTACATGTTAGATCGATCATGCCATCTTTTATCGTTGATGAAATGTTTCTAGTAATCTTGATTGTTAGTTTTGTGAGTAGCGCAGTCGAGGAACCTTAGAGGACCTAGGACTAGATTATTGTGTTTTGTTATGCATTCTATAGTTATTTGTTTTTTTAAATGTTTTGACCTAGTTTAGTGTTGTCCTTTAGGGTTCCTTGGCGGGGGCGTTACATAGTAAACACCACTTATTTTCCTAACAAATCACTTTGAGGATGTTGTAATGCTATATATATTAAATTTTCAATCTTCATAAGGGATCACTAAGTCAATTTCCTAGCCACATTATGTCTTGGGTTGTTTTAGGGAATCAAGTAATGCAAGTCTAGTTTATAACGAGAAGGGATATGTTTTGTATATTATAGGGAGGGTATTCAATGAACACAATGCATGTAAATGGATATCTCCATGGTAGTTTGTAATTATTCCAAAGGTACTTGTTCACCTAGTTGGGAATCCCCTCTTGCCATATTTTTTAAGGGCTAGATGAATGTGTGACAACTTCTACAGCATTACAAAACCTTTGTAATGGTATTCCATTTGTTTCATATGGGTATTTGTAGTTTTGAGATGGATTACTAAGTATGAAAAATTACATGAAGTGTTACCTTTCATTTGTATGTTTGTACATATCATTTCATTTATCTCATGTAGGTGTATTCTCCTTTTCTTGTAGATCATGACTTTGTTACCCAATGAAGTAGGAATCAATCTAGGAGATGAAGGACCAAAAACTCCTCATTTTAATCATGTATGTTCATAGTATTTTACAAATATATTAGATTTATACATGATTTCATGATTCAATGATGTATCTCAGGGAACATTCTAAGAGACCACAAATAGCTAAGATTGTTATAAATTCATGTAATTCATGCTTACCCCTTGCACTTGTGTATGGAAGGATAAGTGGATTCACATGAGGGGATATTTTACTTTTACCATCTTTGGGTGTTTGTGCAAGGATGCATTTATCAAATTAATAAGAGGTTTTAAAATCACCTATTTTTTCTTTGTCTTAGTCATAAATATGTTGGAGAATTCCAAGATTAGAGAGCTCAAAACAAACTTCCATAAGTGAACAAAATAAGCACAATAGCATGTCTATAAAATATACAAATAAAAAGTGTATAAATACAATGATCAAGCCTTGCATATATAGGCAAGGATGAGGAGGTGAGAAGGTAGGAGTGCAATTCTTACAACCCCTCCAAAGATGGGACACTTGTGAGTTCACTTGACAAGTGTGTGAGCAAGTGTTAATAGGTGCCTCAAGTCATGAGGACACATTTCTCAACCATATGAAGTGAGACAAAAGCAAAAGAAAACTAAATAAACTTAAGCTAAGTGTGAATAAGTCAACCCTAGAAAGTGATTAGCCAAAAAGGTATGATAATGACTCTATTTACACTAAAACCCCCTTAAGTGAAACTTAGGGAGTAATGTATGTACTGGTGATCAGTCTTACAAGTATCTCATAAAGTGGAATAAAGGAGAAAAACCCAATGGGAAATACATTCGGTATCACCAACCTCCCCAAGTCAAGACTCCAAATATTGAAATGGGATGGATAGCCCTACTAGACTTATGACAATAGTTAAAAAAATCCCAATCATGAATAAGAATCGTTGCATCCCTAATAGAATTTACTCAATCCATAATGTAACATGTCAAACATTCACTGAAGTAAATTTTCCTAAGTTTTCACTTTGCGAGTAAATAAACTATGTAACTAACCATTGCAATAAAAAAAAAATCTTTATTGAGAATAAATGAACATAGATACCATAATAATAATCAACAAGGATTTTATTTCAATATAATAATTTCATAAATTTCAATATTACAAGAATGTGTACAAGTACATACATTGCTCAACTGAGCTTCAAGCAAATAGATATAGATGGTCCAAGATCTACCTTTCAAATCTTGGTCTTCTATCACCTATTGAGGAGGAGAAGCATCACTCAAGTTCTTTTTCGCCATCCATGGACCGTTATATAGTCCCTCACACATATATCATACGATAGATGGCCCTACCCTTTGACGAAGAGATTGGTGGATTAACCTCATATGGCAACCATACTGAGCTTAGTGTTGTGTCCTTCATGACTAGAACTTGTAACCCTACAAACCGAAACTAGCATGCACTACATGGACATGGTGAACTAACAGTGGAGCCAAAGGAAATCACACTACTTTGTCCAAAGTGTTCTCACTCAGTACTTTGAGTGATAGTCATTCTATTCACTACTTAAGCTCGATTTGACTTAAGGCCACTATAATCTATGCATAGGTATTTCCTTTAGTGGATAATCTCTAACCCCAAAAATAGCCTATCCCTTTTCTTACAAACTCTAAGGTATTTCTACTCACAAATTATATGAACAAGTTCCCTCTCTTCAATGGAAAATCAGTCCCAAGAGTAACCCACTAGCTATCTAGTGTAATCAAATAACTTTAGCTATGAGTAACCCTTAAGCTACCCTTGTTTAATCATATCTAGTATAACAATACCTATGAAAAATAATTCCTCCTATTATGGAGTGATTACAAAAACTTTCACAAAAAATCATAAACAACTTATTTTTCCTTTCCAAAGAAAATGTTATGTTTCCCTAGTGCAAGAAACCTCAAATAGTTCAAATAAAGCATTCAAAATTCTTTTTTTCATAAACAAAGACAAATAAAGGAAGATGATATCCTCGTGCCTATAATATGCTTAACCAAATGACTATCTTGATGCTCAAACTTCTACAACAACTTCCTAGCTTCACTTTATCAACACCAAAGCAAGACTCTAGCTCAGAATAATGTAGAGCTCTCACAAATTAGTTCTCAGATCTCTCTAAATATATCTCAACTCTCACAGAATAATGTAGTAGAGTAAATTTTCATAATAAGTTTGCAGAATGGGAAGTGCATCCCAAATGAGAGAGCTTGCCTCTCTATTTATACAAAAAATGGAGACCTTGCAGCCTATAGAAAAGGCATGCAAAATGATAACTCTCTCCATGCAAGTCGACTCATTATTCTCAGATAAAAGGTGGCAACAAACTAAACACAAACTAAAAAATTAATGCTATAGGTCAACCCATCCAAATGCTAGCAACAAAATACTTATTCCAAAATGCACATGTTCATATGATGACAACCGACCTACATTCCAAATAGATTTCTATAGATAAAAGAACTTTCATAACTTGGCGCCAAATATGCAGCCATTCCCCTATTAATTTGGCACGGTTATTCTCTATGAAACAATCTTTATTCTACAAGCAACACTCAAGCATTATTGACTTGGTCATAGTTCACTCAAGCAACAAGGAAATGAGCCACTTCTCATAGATGGAATACTTTATGGTGCTTTGATCAATTCCTATCTTGTTCATACTTCCTATTCTCATGTGTTTCACTTTATTTTATTGTTTGGTAATTATTTCATTGCTTTATGATAAAGCATCCAATGTTGAATAATTCATTGATTAGCAACTTAGAGATGCATTCCATAGTATCGACTATGGTTTATTTACCATATTGACTTAATTGTTGTGCAATAATTTGTCTTAGAATCGACCTTTATTCAATGTTCGTATATGAAATAATCGGCCTCTTTAAATGCTTTGCATATATCATATACAAATCGACCCATGTTTATGTATATAAATCAGCCTCTAAGCATCACACATAATTATAAATATATACTTGTATATATATGTACATATACATACATATATATATATATATATATATATATATATAAATCACACACACACACACATATATATGTATGTATATATATATATATATACACCATGTTAATCTAGTATGTATACATTTGATATTTGAATGAATACGAATGAGTTAACATTCACATAGTAAAATAATCATATTGACTGTATATATATATTCCTCTATGTATACATAGTATGTATACATATACTGATATATCCATATTGACATTTCCATTTTTCAATCATACATATATCGATACATGTATACATATGGATATATGTATATATCTCATATATATATACACATTCAATAACACAATCAAGCATATACAAAATTACCATCGTGTTGATAGGGAATAGACATGTGGTGTATTAATATATATACACATTCAAGTCATTTTGTCCATTCAATAGCTCCATGCTCATAAGTGTGCATAGGTACGTCTACCTATGTACTCTCATGTACGTGTTCCTTCATGTGTATGGTCTATCATCGACATGCATATGTATACATATACATACATCCCATGTGTGTTCACCTTGTCAATACAACATAGTAATATAAGAAAGAACTCATAAGCTCCAACATATAAACATCATCCAAGAATGTACTCAATAATAATCAAGACCCTTACTAATGCAAACACATTAAACTAGGGATGACTTACCAATTCCCAACATAATAACTTGACTCAATCATTCTACTATGAGTGTGTGTGTAAGCTTAGATAGGTTATGTTACTAGTTACCCAACCAAGATCTTCTCTTGAGTGATACTTCTCCTCTGCCTAGAGGATTGAATATATACCTACATCCACTTAACACATTCCCACAGTAGTCAATTGTTCAACAAAATATATTACACATAATATTTGTCCATAGTTAGAATATCTAACTCAATAACTTATCCAATTCATATATATGCATTTCTTCACATACCATTAAATGAAATAAAATTCATTCATAATTCATGGATAACAAAGTGCAAAAACAATTTACTCTCATTCAAAATTCAAATTGCATTCACATTTATCCTACATAGTAATAGTAAATAGTAAATACACAATTGGGTGTAAAACATAAGTCTAGCTAACAAAATTTTGGTACTCTGGTCATTCTTTTCCCTCTTGGAGGAGCCAATTAATTGACTTAATAAGTCATGTTCAAGCCCTCTTTTTGTTTTTCCACTCTGAGAGGTCTTTGACTCATCTTAGGCTTTTTATAGTTTTACTATTAGCTAGGGTTTTTTAAGAACATAGATGCAAATATGACACATGAAAAACCCTAGAGAATTGAAACTCTAATAATTGAAAATTGTTTACATAATTAAGCATAGAACAAATTTTAACTTACTCCTTTGGTGGCACTAAGAAACCCTAAGTTGAAATTTTAACTCAAAGCCATCACCACAACACCTTGCTTTTCATAGTTCTCTTCTTGATAGCTTGAGGAATCCAATTCAACAATTGAATACCATAATCCTTAAAAACATGGCAAAGATTTGTCACTTATCATAGTAAATGCTCATATAAGTGAAACAAAGGAACTTCCTACTAGTTGTTTGCAATATTGAATATAGATCGTTGATTAGATAAAAGTGTCAAGATCAATGGATAACACATCCTTTTTCCTTTAACGAAAAAGTGTTTTAAAATGACACTATCAAATTTGCACTACGAAGAAAGGATGCTTTGCAATAGCAAATAAATACTTGTCCATAGTGGCTAGATGGAGAAATAAAGCACATCAAATTTCTCAAACACTATGGAGGACATGTGTCATTTGATTGCATCAACACAAATTTGGAAAGGCAAGCACAAGTGAAGTTGCACTATAAAGAGTAATTGCATTATAATAGGAAACTACCACCTATTAAAGTGTATCTAATCCATAAAGAGGACCACATAACAAACACTCAAAATTAGATATGATGATACCATGTCAAACCACTTGGAGATCATGGACACCATGTGTCATCATAGTACATCAACACGTCTTTGATAAATATTACTTTATAGAATTTGCACTTCAAAGGGTCATTATGTTGCAATAAGAAGCCTACACTTGTCACAATATTTCATAGCTTTCATTTCAACCACATGATTAATAAGGGCCAAAGATGATACCTAATCCCAACCCACATAGATGACCATATCATCATAGTGCATCAACACGGGCTTGATCTATGTGAATACTAATAGGTCCAGATAATAGCTCATTTTCTTTTATTTTTATACATATTTTGAGATAGTTTTAGATAAAATTTCCAGACGATGCTCCTACATTATACTATCCTTTCATATCTATTATGAAAAATTGAAAATAAAAAACAATGATGGAATTATGGTTATAATATATTAGTATTGTGTGGTTTATATGAATATATGTATGGAATGTTGATGGAATGTTGTGATTTGATTATGATAGTTATCCTTGTGTACATGTTTTGTGAAATTAACTTGTTTGTAACTAAAGAGGAATTGTGGTACACAATAGTTGTGGGATGAACCCGCAGCAAAAGGAATGTTGGACACCGAAATAGGGGAGCTCTAGGTTACGCTAAACGTTATGTTTGTTGATTAAAGACACTTGATGAAGGTTGAACATGGCATTATTATAACCAGTTAATAAACACTAAAGAAGAGGTCTCCTTCACTTATACCTGCCCAACCTACACCTAACCCTAACACTAAGCTTGTTCAATAGGGTTATACTAACAAAGTTATGCAATACACCACTTATGGGATAGAGGCTAGTGATGTCCACCTCATATTAAGAAACCAACTAGCTCAACCCTCATCCCCTCAAATTATAGAGATGGAGGATGAGGAACCTACAGTTGAAGCTTCAGAAAAATCACCTTTGGAACCAGAGTCAGATCAGCACACCAAACTACCTCAAGTCCCAAGCCACCTGTGATGTCCCCGCTCTAGTCAGTTCTCAGGATTAGTGGAGTTAGCCTATCTCTTGGACCCTTGTAGGCTGATAAGATCTGGTTAGAAGGTTAGTGGCCATTTTAGTGGGTACTATCATTGCCCATTCCTTCACTCCAGTATTGGTTTCAGTACAAGCATCTATGGTTTAGTGTTCGCCAGCTTCTGACGGCATAGAGATATATGGAGTTTTGAGGGAGTTATGGATATTTAAGTGGTTTAAGTGAATTATTTAACTTAACGCTTTATTATAAAGTCAAATTGACTTTATAAATATTATATCACTTAAATATGTCATAAAGTGATTTAAAATTAAATCACTTAAGAATAAAGTGCACTCAACTTAAAAGGGCAATTATTTAATTTCTAAACTATGGAAAAAGTTATTAAACACATTTTAATGTATTTTATTTGAGAGAAAAGCTGCACTTTCTTGGAATTCGTGCCTTTTGGGAATATAAGGCAATTTTGGCAAATAAAACTCATTCATTGATTATTTGACTTTGCCATTGATTTTTCCTCTATGCTATTCTTTGAGACAAGGGTTTGAGAAATTCTTCCATTGGAGAGCGAGATCTTCTTTAGTGTTGAGCATTTTTGAGACTGTAGGAGACCAGTCGAATTAGTGCAACTGTGAGGGCTTCATACAGAAGTTCTATTGTGCTTCATCTGAGTTATTAATTCAACATTTCAGTGTTTTTTAATAAGGGAAAGGGTTTATCTACCTCAGATGCCATTCTTCATTAGCTACCTAGCTCCAGACAAAGTCGTACCATAGCTTTAGAGGGTTGTGATTACTCCTTGGGATGCATGCTTCCTTACTTGAGTCATGTGAAATCAAAGGCAAAAACGCCTTTCCTTGGGGCTGATTTTGTGTTCCATCATTGGAATCCTTCATGGTCGGCATCATTTCTCCAGCTTCTAAGTGGGAGAAAGCAGATCTTGAGCCTCGACAGTGATTTCTTCTAGTTTCAGCATTCTTGCTTGCCAAGCTATTAAATTTCTTATTTAATTATTCTGGAGTCATTCGAGTATGTAATTTGCTTGAAATCTCATTGTACGTACTACAAATTAATATCGATTACATCTATTTCTCCAAAGTTTCCTGTATTTCAAATTTATGTGCATTTATATGTTGTCGCCCCTTCTCTTCTGTCTAGAAATTATTCTCTAAAAAACTAAGAAAAACATAAAAGATAAGTAAAACTATAGGGATTTCAGAAGGATCCAGTAGAGCTCATCACAGTGGTATCAGAGCTCTCCATTCCTGCCATCTTGTGGGAAAACTAATTCTATGCAGCCACACCAGAATAGGTTTGACAGGCACTACAGACGTAGGGGCCCTGGAATTCAAAGAAACACTTTTGAAACTTTTCAGGCAATTACATTGAATGAACAGGAAGAGGATTTTGAATTTGATAATATGGGTGAAAGGAATGATTATTCTCATCTTAATGAAGGAGATAGGGAAGCCAAAGAAGTACTGATAGGAATGGTAGCAGGCCAAGAACAGGTGGCAAACATCCTCCAATAACTTAGTACCAATGTGCAAAACCTGACAGTTCTGAGAAGGCCAAATCTGGATCAAGATCAGGAAGGAATTATAGATGGAGAACACCACAGTAATATTTCTCCAGCACACACCTTTGAGAGACCCACACGCCCTACTTTTGTCAGAAATGACGTTGAGGAGGAAGAGGAGGTGGAAGAAGGTGGTGAAGTGAACTTTGCTGACAACATCCTGACTATGCATGATGAATGGGATGCAATGCCTCCATGAGTTAAGGATCAACTTAACTTCGACCATTTCATGAGCCAGAAGAGAGAACACACCAGGAACAAGAATGACAGGAGGCCTAGACACAAGAATAATGATCTACGACAGGCTACTAATAAGCTTACTTTAGCGAACTATGATGGTAGTGGCAGAGTTACAACACGTGCTTGGGTGAGTAAATTGAATACATTCTTGACACTATGTCCTATGCCAGAGGAAGATGCCATTCAATTTGTAGCTCTTCATCTTGATGGCATGGCACATGACTGGTGGATTCATGGCATGGTAACACTTCGTCATGACAGGATTACCTCGTACCAAGATTTTACTGATAGATTGGTAGAGAGGTTTGATAGATGTGATCCTGAACTATTCTTCAGAGACCTTGCTTAATTAAAACAGTCGGGTAGTTTGGAATCCTACATTGGAGAGTTCCAGAGACTTTCCGTTATGGTGACAAGCATATTTGAGAGAAGGCTGATCATACTGTTTATTGAGGGTCTTTTTGAACCCATGAAAGGATGGATCAAGGCATTTGATCCACCTAATTTGTAGGAAGCCATGAGGAAGGCTCGCAATATGGAGCTTACAACACCTCATAAACAATTTGGCTCAAAACCATCCACTTCCTACAATGATACCAAATCCGATCCAAAGAAGTTTGAAAATGTTGATCAGAAGAAAAAATTTGCAGCACCATTGGATCGTGAAACAATTAACGATCTATGTAGGAGGAAGCTCTGTTTTTATTGCAAGGGACCATATGGCTTCAACCATGATTTCCCCCTCAAGCCTAAAGGACAAAATAGGCATATGGAGTGTGTAGACATATGAAATTAAAATTATTAATTAAACATCACATTTAATCATTCTCCCCTCTTTAATTAATTAAATCAAATTAATTAATTAATCTCCTATAGTTCCTGATTTAATTAAATCACATATATTAAATCACTCATATTCATTTCTTCTCATTTGATTCAATAAATCAAAATGATTTAAATCAAATGTCACCTCCTAATATCATCAAAGTTAACTAATCTAGATTAATTAACTTCTAATCATAATTAGTCATTCTCTAGCTTTTGACTCAACTAGAGTCAGATCTAAACTCTTAACTAACCCACCCACTTGCACAATAAATCACTTTATTTGATTTATTAAAACACTTATTTTCCCTCACAAGGGCATATTCCCAAGGAATATGCCCTCATTACTCTCATGTTTGACTTTTTTGGACAAACACAATCCCCCCCAAATAACCCTCAGCCACATGCATTTATGGCCATTTTCAAATTTGAATGGGCACATTAGCCAAAACTTGCACAAGCATGGGACAATCCCATGGTGACAAGTGTCTCTCTCCTATTAGATGGGATTTAGTCCCACATTGCATAATCTTGGCTTCTCCTCTCTCAACTTCTCCTATAAATGCAATGCATTTTCTCTCATTTCATCATCCACATTTGAAAGCATCTCCACTATAGGCAACTTGAGCTCAAAAGCATCTCATTGTCTATCTCATTAGCTTGGAAAGGGTTGGGAAAGGGCTATTTTACACATCCAAAGGGCACCAATCCATCATAGAATAGGTTGTATTTCATGTCTTCTTTGCATGTTTGATTTGGTCTTATCATGTATTTTGAGGAATGTCATGTTATTCTATGAGGATACTAGTCTATACAAACCATGTACAGATTTAGCATCCACAGAGTGATTCTTTGAGGAAGAAGAGGTGACACATTTTTCAGACCAGCAAGGTGCAATTTATGATACAGATGAGGAAAAATCAAAAAGTGAGGTGGAAAAGGAGGTTGAAGTTGAGCTGCAGGAAGCTCATATGTCCAATATGCAACGAGAAGGTTCTTTCAGACTTTGTGGGCTACTAGCTGGTCAAAGAGTCATATCTCTTTTGGATACAGGTGCAACCCATAATTTCATTGATTCATGGCTGGTTAAAAAATGAGGCATTCAAACTCAATAGTTTGAAGGCATTAGAGTGAAGGTTGCAAATGGATACACTGTCAATTGTGAGAGGATGATTTCGGATCTACCAATGAAACTCAACAATTTTGAGTTTAAGGCTGATTTCTATGTTGTGAACATGGGAGGTACATATGTAGTCCTTGGCATGAAGTGGCTTCATGCAATAGGAGAGTTCACACTGAATTTATGAGACATGGAGATGAAGTTTAAAGTTGATGGCACAAATCATATTCTCAAAGCCATCAAGGACATCAATATAAAGGAAATTTCACTCAGAAGAATGGAAAGATTGATTCAGCACGACATGGTAGATTGGGCAACTGAATGCAAGATAATGCCTTCACAACAAGAGCAACAAGAATCTCCTTATCATCTAGATATCTAGGAATTCTAAGTCAAGCATGCGAAGGTTTTTAGTGCTATACCACTTGGTAGGCCTCCTGATAAAGGCATTGAGCATATTATAGAGTTGGATGAGGGCACAAAACCTATCATTGTCACTCCTTACTGACACCCCAAGCATTTAAAAGATGAAATTGAAAAGACTATTAAGGAACTTTTAGCTATGGGGAACATCAAGTCGAGTAAGTCTCCCTTTGCTTCATCAGTTGTTTTGGTGAAGAAAAAGGATGGTACACTCAGAATGTGTATCGACTACAGGATGTTGAACAGGAAGACTATCAAGAACAGGTATCCCATACCACAGATTGATGAGTTAATAGATGAGCTACATGGAGCTTGCTATTTCTCAAAGATTGATTTGAGGACAGGGTACCATCAGATTAGAGTCTGAAAAGAGGATATTGAGAAAACAATTTTCAGATGTCACTATGGACATTATGACTTCTTGGTTATGCCATTCAGTTCCAACCACTTTTCGATCCACAATGAACAGGGTTTTCCATCCTCACTTGAGGAAATTTGTGTTAGTGTTCTTCGACGACATACTGGTTTACAACAGGTCTTGGGAGGAACACATAGCTCACCTAGATGTAGTATTGGGTATACTTGACAAGGAGTCCTTGTATGCCAAGGAATCCAAGTGTGCCTTGGGCTTGGCAGAACTTTTGTATCTAGGTCACATCATCAGCAGAGAGGGAGTCAACATGGATCCAAAACAAGTTTGTGCTATTGTTGACTGGCCTACACTTGAGACATTAACATAGATCAGGGGGTTTGTAGGATTATGTGCCTTCTATCGTCAGTTTGTTAGTGGATTCTAGCGACATGCTGCACCACTAACAGATTTGACAAAGAAGGGAGCCTTTATGTGGACACCTTTGGCATAGGTTTGCTTTGAGAAGTTTAAACTTCTCATGACTACATGTCCAGTACTAGCGTTTCCAAACTTCACCAAGCCATTTGAGCTACATTGTGATGCCAATGATCAAGGTCTTGGTGCAATCATTATGCAGGATCGACATCCTATAGATTTCAAGAGCAGGAAGCTGAGAGGTCCTGAGAGGAGTTTCAACATCTATGATAAGGAGATGTTGGCCATCATGCATGCCATGGCCAAATTCAAACAATATTTGGTTGATAGTAAATTATGAAAGACAACAGAAATGGGTCAATAAGCTTCAATCCTATGATTTTGACATCTCCTATGTCAAGGGTATGCAGAATGTGGTTGCTGATGCATTATCTCGCCGTCCACACTTGAGTTCCATTACAGAGATTATTGAGGACTAGAGACACATGATAATGGTAGAGTATGCTAAGAACTCGTGGGCTTCTAGCATAGTGGATGGGACAGTATAGGATGGTAGATACTCACTTGTAGATGATCTTATCATTTACAAAGGGAGGATATTTATAGTCCCAGGTTTTGATATGAGGGGTAGGGTATTGATATCATTTCATGATTCACCTATGGCAGGACATCTTGGTTACTTTAAGACCTATAGGCAAGTATGGGAGAGATTTTCTTGGAAAGGTCTCAAGTCTTTTATTCTTCAGTATGTTAGGTAATGCCTTGTTTGTCAGCAGAACAAGCAAGAACATACATACCCTACAGGATTACTACAGTCGCTTCCTATTCCTGAGAGGAAGTGGGAATGCTTTTCGATGGACTTCATAATGGGCTTGTCGAAAGCTCAAGGGAAGGACAACATTTTTGTGGTAGTAGATCGATTGCCGAAGTATGCTCATTTCTTCCCAATCACTACTACTCACATGGCTATATAGGTGACAGACTTGTTTTTCTGTGAGATATTCAGATTGCACGGTTTACCTCAGAGCATAGTCAGTGACAGAGATAGTAGGTTTTTGAGTAACTTCTGGCAAGAGTTATTCAAACTTTGCGGATAGAACTCACTCCGAGCACCAGCTACCACCTACAGACAAATGGGAAGATAGAGATAGTCAATAAATGGGTGGAGGGATACTTGAGTAATTACAGTTCAGGGTAGCAGAAGGCATGGGTGAAGTGGTTATACCTTTGTGAGTATTGCTAGAATACCACTCATCACATGAGTATTTAGATGACACCATACCGAGCGTTATATGGATATGATGATTCAAGTTTTCTAGATTTGTTGCTGAGTGACAAAAAAGTACCTAGTGTTGGGGATCTATTACAAGAGAACCAAGACATTATGAGAGCACTCAGAGAGAACATTCAGAAGGCTCAAAATCAGCAAAAGCAATATGTTGATCAACGATGAGTGGAGCGATCTTTTGAGATCGATGATTTGGTGTATCTGATGCTACAGCCTTATAGGCAATCCACCCTTTGTAAGAAAGGTGTCGAGAAACTCAAGCCATGATACTATGGACCTTTTAGGGTTGCAAGGCATGTCGGTGAAGTGGCTTATGAGTTGGATCTACCAGTGAATAGTAAGGTTCACAATGTGTTCCATGTGTCGTGCCTCAAGAAGGTGTTAAGACAATTGGTGATTCCTTCTACAAATTTACCAACCTTGGATGATGAGGGGAATTTGATTTTGATACTTGAGACCATTCTGGAGTCGAGAGAGCATCATCTTTGGAGGTGGGTTATCAGGGAATATCTGGTGAAGTGGAAAGATTTACCGGCAGAGGATGCTACTTGGGAGGGTTACAGTATTTTACAGCATCCAACTTTGAGTTTGCTTGCGGACAAGCAAATTCGGGGAGGGTGGACTGTGATGTCCCCGCTCTAGTTAGTTCTCAGGAGCAGTGGAGTTAGCCTATCTCTTGGACCCTTATAGGCTGACAGGATCTGGTTAGAGGGTCAGTGGCCATTTTAGTGGGTACTGTCATTTCCTATTCCTTCACTCCAGTAGTGGTTTTAGTACAAGCATCTATGGTTCAGTGTTTTCTAGCTTCTAACGACACAAAGATATATGGAGTTTTGAGGGAGTTATGGATATTTAAGTGGTTTAAGTTAATTATTTAACTTAACGCTTTATTATAAATTCAAATTGACTTTATAAATATTATATCACTTAAATATGTCATAAAGTGATTTAAAATTAAATCACTTAAGAATAAAGTGCACTCAACTTAAAAGGGCAATTATTTAATTGCTAAACTATGGAAAAAGTTATTAAATACATTTTAATGTATTTTATTTGAGAGAAAAGTTGTACTTTCTTGGAATTCGTGCCTTTTGGGAATATAAGGCAATTTTGGAAAATAAAACTCATTCATTGATTATTTGAATTTGCCATTGACTTTTCCTCTATGCTATTCTGTGAGACAAGGGTTTGACCAATTCTTCCATTGGAGAGCGAGATCTTCTTCAGTGTTGAGCATTTTTGAGACTGTGAGAGACCAGTCGAATTAGTGCAACTGTGAGGGCTTCATACAAAAGTTCTATTGTGCTTCATCTGAGTTATTAATTTAGCATTTCAGTGTTTTGTAATAAGGGAAAGGGCTTATCTACCTTGGACGCCATTCTTCATTAGCTACCTAGCTCCAGACAAAGTCATACCATAGCTTCAGAGGGTTGTGATTACTCCTTGGGATGTGTGCTTCCTTACTTGAGGCATGTGAACTCAAAGGAAAAAATTCCTTTCCTTGGGGTTGATTTTGTGTTCCATCATTGGCGTCATTCATGGTCAGCATCATTTCTCCAGCTTCTGAGTGGGAGAAAGCAGATCTTGAGCCCTGGCAGTGATTTCTTCCAGTTTCAGCATTCTTGCTTGCCAAGCTATTAAATTTCTTATTTAATTATTCTGGAGTCATTCGGGTATGTAATTTTCTTGCAATCTCATTGTATGTACTGCAAATGAATATCAATTACATCTATTTCTCCAAAGTTTCCTTTATTTCAAATTTATGTGCATTTATATGTTGTCGCCCCTTCTCTTTTATCTATAAATCATTCTCTAAAAAACTAAGAAAACACAAAAGATAAGTAAAACTACAGGGATTTCAAAAGGAGCTAGTAGGGCTCATCACACCACCTTTTTTTTGAACACTTAGTTGTTCAAAATCATCACACACAGGTTGAGATAGATATTTTAGGTCAATTGAAAGATGTGAGCATCAAGATTCCACTTATCCAAGCTATCAAAGACATCCCTATCTATACCAAAACTGTAAGGGATCTATGTCTTAAGAAACTGGGTAGAAAAAGAAAAGATCCCTAGACAATCCATGTCTTGAGAAATCTTGCAAATATCATGTTAGGGAACATTATTGTCCATATACAAATCCTGGTATTCCAGTAGTGAACGTAAAGATCAATGGAACCCTCATTAAGAATACTTTGATAGACCTGGGGGTCACAATCAATTTCATGACAAAAGAAACAATGCAATTGCTTCAGTTAGTCAGCCTTGGGCCCATACAAACTATTTTACAACTAGTTGATAGATCAACAATCAAGCTTGAGGGAATTATTGAAGACCTGGTCATTACATTGGATTCTTGGTAATATCCTACAGACTTTATAGTGCTACAACCCAAAGTTAATCTTGCAGGTTACCCATGCATCCTAGGCATACCTTGGTTAGCTAAAACTAATGCATTTATAGGTTGTAGATCTGGAAAAATGATAATATCCAAAGGGACAGTGACCAAGAACTTAGTTCTTTATCCATTGGCCCAACCTTATGCTGGCCTTGCGCAAACTATTTGGCCCAATTTGGATGAGGATGATAACTATTCTTTGATAACACTCATGACTATAAAGCACAACCCCTTATTGTATGGTCAAGATGAAGATGATCTCATTTCCCACATAATCCAAAATTATTGTGGCAGAAGCCCACAACAACAAGACTACCTCATATGCCTACAAGACCCCTTGCAAAGTATTATACCCACCAATTCTACAGAAGAAATATCTCAAATATTTCCTTCATTACTACCTCAACAATGTGTACCTATTATACCAAGCCTTAATCTCTCATTTGTTGAAGATTCATCCAAGGAATTGGAAATAATTCCAAGAAGGAAGTTAAACATAAATAATGCCTTGATAGAAGAGCAACAATACTCTCTGCAAGTAGTGTTGCAGGAAAACTCAACAACATATGCATGGGATTACCATGATATGAAAGGCATAGATCTTGATTTATGTATGCACATGATTTATATTAATGATGGCTATAGACCCATTCAACAAACACAAAGATGTATGAATCCTTCCTTGAGGGAGATAGTGAAAGCTGAGCTACAAAATATCCTTGATGCGAGTTTTATCTATCCAATATCAGACAGTGAATGGGTCTCACCCTTAGTAATTGTTCCTAAGAAAGGTGGGAAATATAGAGTTTGTGTAGACTAAAGGGATTTGAATGCAACCACTAGCACTTTGATTTGCCTTTTATAGATCAAGTACTTGATTTTATAGTTGGGAAGAAGTACTTTTATTTTCTTGATGGTTTTAGTGGTTACAACTAGTTTAAAATTTCTCTAAAGGATCAAGAAAAAACTACATTCAGCTGTCCTTGGTGAACTTATGCTTACTCTATTCCACCCTTTGGCTTATGTGATGCTTCAACTACCTTTCAAAGAGCAGCACTCAACATATTTTTTGATTATACATATGACTGCATGGGGATATACATGGATGAATTCACTACGTATGGTGAAAGTAATGAGGAAGCTCGCAATAGTTTGGAAAAAGTGTTGAAAAGGTGTAAAGAACACAACCTATTGCTCAAAAAATGAAAAGTGTTTCATGATGATGACACAGGGAATTGTATTGGGACACTTTATATCCAGTGCAGGAATTTAGGTTGATCCACACAAAATAGAGATAATATCTACCTTACATGTTCCTCAAAAACAAAGAGATATCAAAAGCTTTCTTGGCCATACAAGCTACTAAAGGTGATTTATCAAAGATTTTAGTAATATTTTTGCATCATTATTTGTTTTGCTAAGTAAGGACATTTAATTTGAATGGACATCTAAATGTCAATGCTCTTTTGAAGAACTGAAGAAAGATCTGACTCAAGCACCAGTATTGAGAGGTCCTAATTGGACTCTACCTTTTCACATACATACAAATGCTTTAAGTTTTTCCATTGACACAGTCTTGGGTCAAAAGGAAGGCAACAAAGAGTATGCAATATACTCTATTAGCAAAAATATTCAAGGAGAAGAGTTGAACTATATTGTAACATAAAAAGAGATGCTTGCTATAGTATATGCAATTAATAAATTCAAGCACTATATTATTGGCTATTTAGTCTTTGTCCATATAGACCACACAACAATCATGTATTTGATGAACAAGCTAGTAGTTGGAGGTAGATTGGTAAGATGGCTACTTATTTTATAGGAATTTGAAATTACCATAGTAAACAAACTTGGTAAGGCATTTATGTAGTGGCAAATTTCTTGTTAAGATTGTCAACACAATTAGTTGGAGGGTGGATGATTCATTTCCAAATGAACACTTATTTGCTTGATAAGTACATGTACCCTAGTATGCAGATATTGCCAATTATTTGGTCACAAGGTAGATTCCACCACACTTTTCTCCAAGGGAGAAGAGACAATTGGTTCACAAATTTTTCCCATACTCATGGGTATCTGGTTATTTGTTTTTTACTGGCCTTGATAACATCACGAGAAGGTGTATTATGGAGGATGGGATCTTTGGCATTATGAAGCCATGCCATGATGAGCCATGTGGTGGTAATTTTATAGCAAAAAGAATGACCTTTAAGATCCTCACAACTGGCTAGTATTGGCCAATTTTATATAAAGATTTGGTTAAATACACAAGAAGTTGAGATAGGTGTCAAAGGATGGGAATATCAACCAAGAGTGATGAGATGCCCTTACAACCTCAATTGAAATTGACACCTTTTGACAAATTGGGTTTAGACTTTGTTAGACCGATCTCACCTACATCCAACAACAAGGAATACATCCTTATTTGCATTGATTACTTGACTAAATGGGTGGAAGTAAAGGTCTTACAATTTTTCAAAGATGGTAATGTGGCTAAGTTCTTATATGAAGATATTTTTACTAGGTATGAAGTACCTAGAGAAATAGTCACTAATCAAGGCCCACAATTTAATTTTGATCTAATCACCAAGTTGGTTGAAGAATACCAAATTCACCACAAGAAATCAACATCCTACCACTCGTAGGCTAATGGTTAGGTGGAAGTCACTAATAGGGAGATTTCAAGTATTATCACCAAGACAGTACAACTGCGTAGGAAAGATTAGGTTGCAAGGTTTCCTGAAGCAGTATGGGCTTATTGAACAACATGGAAAACCACCAATGGATTCACACTTTATGAGTTAGTCTATGGTAAGACAATAATCCTTCCTATTGAATTTGAATATAAAACATTAAGGACAATAGTAGAACTGGAAATGGATTTAATAGAAGCTTAGAAGGAAAGGCTGCATACTTTAAATGGGTTGGATGAGATAAGAATGGAAGCAATCCATCACATAGAGGTAGTTCAAAAATAAAGACTGAAGTGGCATGATCAATACATCAAAACCAAGGAGTTCACTATGGGGAACTTGACACTGTTATATGATTCACGGTATAAGGACTTCAAAGGAAAATTTCATTCCAGATGGTTGGGACCCTATGAAATTAGTCAAGTTTATCCTAATGGGGCGGTCTAGTTACACACCATTGATGCAGTCAGGTTTTCACTTCTAGTAAATGGCCATAGACTAAAGTTATATAAGAGCCATTGCAGAAGGATGATTTCATATTTTCACTATTTCAACAATATGGTTCTCGCAATGAACAAAATACAAAATATGACACACAGAGTGATACTTCAATAACACATGATCTACCAAGAACTACTGGTGACCTAGAGAATGAACTACACAACTCAATCCCTGAGCTCACTCAGGATGAATTTCTCATTTTCTCTCACAAGCACACACTGCATGTTATAATAATGTTCACAATATCTTCAAAGGGGAATGTTTATCAATACTCACAAAGGGTCCTCATGCCGTAGGGACCTGTAGCTTAATCCTATCAATGTTTAGAAAAAGCCTTGATATTGCAGGTACTCGTAGCATCGTCTAGCGGTCGAAAATAAAATTCAAATTAGTTGGCGCCATATTCATTGTAAATGAACATTCATTCCCAAATATCCACATGTATTATCTATCTTTCCTAATAAGTACCCGTGGCATAATTATTTTATTGCTTGCTTGCATTTCAAATACTCAAGTTGTCAAATTGCCAACTCATATCCGTAATACCCATCCCATCATTTTCACTCGCCACTCACTATTCATTACCTTGCAATTAATATTTGTCACATTGAATCAACAAATAAATATATTCTTTCTAGTTTCCATGCGAGGTGGATGGTTATTTATTCAAGGCGACACTTCAGGTACACTATCATGATTAAACTTTCATTATAGTTTTCATATTACTCCATGCATGTGAACTATTATATCACTAATTACCATCATTTCACATTTAAACCACATCCAAATCATAGATGTGAAGTGAGGTCAGTTCACCAATTAAGTTGGGGGGAGGGGACAACCTAGTTAGTCTTTTCGTTAGCCTTTTCTACATCGGCTACCTAAATTAAAATTAATGAATGGAAACAACATGCAAAACCTTCTAAGTTATATCTCATTTTTTGCTACTATTTCCAAATTGCTATATTTTACACCTTGAGAACTTGAGCTTAATTTTAAACCAGAGTTGAGATCCAAATTTAGAACATTTTCATGAGCTCAAATTAAGTTGGTACTAAGAAGGGAAATTTGCAGTATGGTATGCCAGTAAAGACATATGAGAGAAGAGAAGGAAAGTGAAGGGTTTTGAAGGTGGTAGGAAAGATTAAATTAAATTTCAAAGCAAGATTGAGTGCATTGAAGTGGACAAGTGAGCCAGAATGGAAGGTGATGTCATAAGAAGGGAGCCAACAACTCATCCATAAATTTTGGAGGATGCATCAGTGTTACCCATTTTCACCAGGGTTGGCTGGCTCGATTACTTCTTGAAGTTAACAAAATTTAGTGATGACATGACAAGAAGGTTTGCATCTACTCTTCAATATGATGAAGCTATGGTAAAGGGAATTTTAGTAGATGCATTTGAGACTTCCTTTGCATAGGTCACTGGGTTACCAAGAATAGGGGCAAAATTTCTAGCACGAGACAATGTAGTTGCAACTAGGGAAGAATTTTACATACGAGGAGAGGAATTAGACTCCTCATCACAAGATACAAAGAGAATTTACCTCCCCTAGTTATGCTAAAATTGTGTCTCATACATTATTAGATACATCACCTGTGATGGTAGGCATAACCTTTTGTATACAGTTCATTTCAAATTACTCAGTCATCTTAGGCATAATAGGTTAATGAATGTACCAAAAATTTGGTACAATTTGTTGAAACAAATGGCCTCAAAATACCAAAGAAAACAAAGTGATACCTCTTTATCTCATCACTATCTAATTACTTTGTTGATAAAGAGGAGTTTAAGGATTCAATACCCACAAGTGAGGTGGAACGATTTCAAGAAAGATGACTTCATAGATATTAACAGTTTGTTGGATGTACCCGTAATACATGAGGATGCAAAGCCACAAAATGAGCCTGAAGAGGAAAACCTCCATGTCTCACTTGTGGTATTACCTACTTGTAGCCAAGAAGAGCATGAGGAACTTGAAGAACTAGAATCTAGGCCACCTATAATAGAGGAATTACTTTCTTCTTCAAAGTCGCAAAAATCTAAGAGTTGGAGAGGTAGTACATCCACCTCCTCTACACCCTCTAAACTAGAAGAAAGGGAGAATACTCCAAAGAGAAAGAGGGATACTCAAAAGAAGAGAGAGGATGATACAAAGAAGAAGAAGGATGATGTTCAGAATTAGAAGAAGAGTGTTCAAAAGGGAAAGAAATTTGAGAAAGAAACACTCACACCTAGACGCTCTGGAATATTGAGGAAACAAGGTGCCACAAGGAGAATATAGGGGAACCTAAAGGAAATGAGATAAATAAGGAACAACCTCAGGGAGAAAAACATCAAGAAGAACAATAGCAAGAAAATGTTATGATTATAGAAATTGACTCTAAAATAGAAGGGAATGTTCTTAGTAATGTGAATATTCCAATGAAAAGGAGAAGATGTGTGGTGACAACTTCTGATTTTGAATCAAAAGATATATTTATTGCTAAGAAGTTACAAATAGAGACTATGAAGAAGGAAATGAGAAATTTGAAGATACAGAGGAGGTTTACATTGCAGAAAGAGATGTAAGGAAAGAACTCCAAGAGGCACTAAATAGGATTAAACACTTGGAGGAGTTAGTGAAAAATTATGAGCAGAAGGATAAGGAAAGAGAAACAAAAATGTAGGAGATGGAAGAGAAACTACAGTTGTCTGGTCATGGCACTAAGCTAGATTAGTTGGCATAGTTGGTTGTTACCAAGATAGTGGACAAAGAATTAGTAATGCCAAATGAGAAACCCCCTCCTCTCAAAATTCCTGATTACCACATAACCTTCTCACTTGGCTACCAATTGTGGAAAGCGAATAATGAGCTTGCACAGAAAAAGGAGAAATGGAAGAAAGAAAAGGAGGAATATGAAAGGGAATTGGAAAAGAGAGACATGGAATTGAATAGATCAACAGTTTGATTGGAGGAAATAGTATATAAGTTTACACAAATTGTCAGATGTAGGCCTCCACCGAGAACATACACATTGTTTTTACAGGAAAGGTTTCTATGCTTTCAGTTTAGTAGATTAGTTAGCAAACAATCTATTGATATGAGTATGGAATTTGAATTTCTAAAAGCTTTTGCTAAATCCACGCCTAAAGAATAAGATCAGTTCTGTGATTTTTATTTGCACAACTATGTGATATCTAATGAGAGAAAATGGAACCCTCTAATTTTTGTGGGAGACCTTCATATCAGAGAACTTGCCTCCTATTATAGAAATGAGAAACTTAGGGGTGAGATCATGGAGGAACATGAGGAGAAAGCAAATTCAAGTGCACTTCCCATAAGAAAAGAGGCTAAAAATCTAGATGCATCCATTGAAGAATGGTTGAAATTCCTTAAGCATAAGGGTGTGGGTAAGAAAATCATGAAACTCATAAAGGCATATTATGAGAGAATGTAGAAGCTAGCTATGGGTATTGGACAACAGTGTTACAAGCATGTACAAAATAAATGGAATATTTTAACACCTGAATTTCAAAAGAAAGAGCCACATTTTGTGTATAATTTTACTGCTATGCTTCAAAGGGTACTCAAATATATAGCAATTTGTGTCAACAAAGGAATTTATTGGGTACCGCTCACCTTTCATCCACCTATTCTCTTCTATCCAGTCCCACATTGGATTTGGGAGAAAGGTGATGAATGTGAGAAAGCAGGAATTGTCAGGATGAGGCAACTTTTTAGAATATCAAGGGTTCTATTTGAAACAAATTCAAGGGGTTAACATAGTTATGAACCAGAGACAAATTGCTTTGCAATATAATCAACATCCCTAGTATTTTGCTTGGGGACAAGCAAAATTCTAGTTGGGGGAGATGATAGGTCTAGATCATAGCTCATTTTATGTTATTTTTATACATATTTTGAGATACTTTTAGATAAAATTTTCAGACAATGCTCCTACATTATATTATCCTTTCATATCTATTATGTATACTTGAACCTAAAACATAATGATGGAATTATGGTTATAATATATTAGTATTGTATGGTTTATTTGAATATATGTATGGAATGTTGATGGAATGCTATGATTTGATTATGATATTTATCCTCGTGTACATGTTTTTTGAAATTAACTTGTTTGTAGCTAAAGAGGAACTGTGGCACACAACAGTTATGGGATTAACTCGTAGCAAAAGGAATGTTGGACACCAAACCAGGGGAGCTCCAGGTTAAGTTGAACATGATGGTTGTTGATTAAATGCACTTGACGAAGGTTGAACATGGAACATTATTATAACCAGTTAGTAAATGTTGAAGAAGAGGTCTCCTTCAGTTATAGGATTTTGACAAATGGTTGTATGTTTACATGCAATTCTATTTTGATAGAGTTTAAATCCTATTAGGATCCCTTTTCCTTTTTAGTTATAGGTTGAATAAATCAATCTTAACTCTACACTTTAAATATCTAGGAGTGGAGTTAATGATTTTGGTTAAGTTGTTGCTTTGAATAAGAATCCCTCAAGCTTGTATATAGTTGTTGGTTGAATTGTAGGATAGTTAGTTGGTTTTTTAATTTTATGTTATTAGTTACTTTCAATTTCAAGACATGAAATATTCATAATGATTGGATACAATATGTGAAAGATCTTGTGTAATCTTCATGAATATGCAATGAATGGATTTTAATTCATGGAATGTGTAGAATCTATTAGCTAGATTTGGGTTTAGTTAAAGTGAGAACAACCACTTGAGCAACTCTCTCAAGGTACTATTCCTCACTTCATTTTCGAATTATTTATTTCTATTTAATAGTTGCTATTAGTTTATGACTACTTCGTGAATCATATGCAAGTTAAATAGAATTTCATATCTTTCTTATTGTGTATGAATTCTTATGAATATATATGCAATGTCCAACCAATAGTACTTTGGAGGTTAATTTAGTTGAGTCATTAGTTTTTATAAATTTTGAGTTATTACAGCTATTGTCACCAAATAGTGCACCCTTGTTGAGTTGCAAAGAACTCAGTCTACTGGTGAAACATGGGATAAATCCCCTAATTGCAGGGTTGGGTTGTGGGAGTTAACCTCTAGAGTGAGATAACTCTTCAAGTGTTCACCTACTCTAATCTATTCCACAACTTTATTGATGGAAAAGGGTAGAAAGAAAAGCATGAAATGAAAACCTATGACTAATATGGTGATTCACCAAACATGGAATGACTTGAAATACTATTTTGACACACAAATCTCTAAGTTTTTTCAGTTTATGTTTGCACAACTCAAAGGTTAACATGTTCATATATAAGTGTTTCATAGGAAAGCTAAAAAGTTTGTAAACTTTAAAAGGAAGATCAAGTACTTTTTGTTAGAAATCTTGAATAAGATTAATAACCAGGAACACCTGCAAAAACAATGATAAATATTCCCCAAGAGGATATGCAAGAATGAGCTTGCTTGATATTAAGACCTCTCAAATGATGAGGTAAAAAGGATGTTTCAAATGATATAATAACCCTCCTTATATAGAAAGGGTGAGATACAAGATGCATTAAGATGTTGCCATGTGTCTTGATCTAACAACATGTGACAACAAGGAAACCCTAACAACATTATTAAAAGATTAAATGCAACCTAGGGTTAATATGACCTAAGTTAACTTATGCTAGTGTAATAAATAATATATTACACTAACACCCCCCCATAAGTGCAACTTAGGGAGGAAAAGAAAATGCAATGATTATGCATGATGATGATGGGTCCCGGCTGATGGCCATATTAGGTACCCATGTACATAGGATGAAAATGCAGCTAATCTCCCTCTAAATGGAGAAAAGGGGAAAACCCAGTGGGAAGAAAACCCCTCTCCGAAAAAAGGAGATGAAATGCAGAAAGGTGATGAATGGAGGACTCAACATCATCCCCCCAAGGACAAGAATCATCACATGGATACAATACAATCAATGCCCCCTCCCATATGAGGGAAATAGAGAGACAATATAGCCCCCCCCAAGATATGTGATCACTTGCAAAAAAGGTAAGTGTATCTAGACAAAACATGATCCAATGTCGACAAACAACTTGTCTCCCTTTTGAAAGAAACAAAACCAGGTGCAAGTGTAGAGATGCTTCCCATTCCGGATAGGAATTGAAGGAAGGATGGATGTATATGAATGTTGATGATGTCTCTGAAAGCTGCTCATGTGTCTCCTTGCCTGATGAAGATGAAGATGCCACAACCCACTCAGGTACATACCCAATTAATGTAGAAGGTGACAAATCAAGACAATGCGGAAACAAATGCTGAACAAAATCCAAAGACTGTGATGATTTGACAATAGGAGTGCAATGACTATCATTAAATAGGAGAGATATCCCCTCAAATATGTCCTCCAAATCTGAAATGTGAGACTCCACAAACAAGGATGCAATGTTTGATAGATAGGAATCCCAATCAGGAAGACAAAGTGATACTGATTGTAATGAAATCACTGAAGGTGAAGGTATATCAACTGTCTCTGATGGAGAAGCAGGAGCATCAGAAGAACCCTCTTCATCCTCATCCTCATCTGAAGATTCAAAGTATTCCAAATATTCAAACTCCCGCATAGTATCTGCATCATAGGGTATCCTGTCGGAAAGATGAAGAGGCACAAGATAATCTGAAATAGGATCATCTGGGAATGGCTGAATGTCATGATCTCCATGTATCTCCCAAATTTTAGTCCAAAGAGTATGAGGGAAATCATAATGATCAACACTTTTCAAGGTGGAAACATCAATATGCATTGCAATGACTCCTAAGACATGATCCCTTTTGCAATTCCAAGCAAATTTCTTACTGTAAGTACCAGGAGGGGGAACAATATTATACAAATTTGGTAACAAATGAAGCCATCGGAGATGTGTGATGATACCATTTCTCCATTGTGTGTAGTTTCCCCATTTCAACATGATCAAAGCAGGATGAAATGAGAACCCCATAATGAACTATGATGCATAAAATCATGTTTCTAAAAGAGAATATGTGCTAACAAGAGTCAACACATTGAACCCCCCCTTTTTACTCAATCAAAGAACCCCCCCAAGAAAATATGATTTGGCACTTTATATTAGTGCGTTTACAACTTCCACCAGCAAGAAATACTAAGTGGTCTTGATTTCAATGCATTACAAAACCCTCACAAATAGGGTGTAAACTGAAACTACAGTATTGGAACTCAAACAAGTAAAACTAATAGCACCACTACAATCTACTCGAAAAAGCATGCACTTTTTAAAAAAGAATCACCTCGATACGAGGTTGTATGAGAAAGTTATGCTTCTTCGAAATTCCCAAAACGAGAACCGTGCAATGTCACGACTGAGAATCTGCAATTTCTAAAAAAATTCTGCATCAAAACCAAAAAAAGTCTGCACTAGTGCATAGAGCACAAAAAAATATCCAAATTCAAATTTTTTTTTTGTGAGAAATGGAGTTCGTATGAGCAAGAACGGAGCATTGGAAAACTGCCTTCAAATCTGAAACTGCCAACGGAGAGGGGTACGGCTGAAGCTTTCTGAGTTCGTTTCTGCAAAATATACAGACTGCATGCAAAAACTAAAAAGTACCCAGATGGTTTTTTTATGCGACAAACAAAACCCAGATGACATTTTTTCTTGTAGATGTACAAAAGATGTAGATCTAGTGTAAAATGGATTCCTTTAGCAACAAAAAACGACCCCAGCAACCAAAAAACGACATGCAAAGGTTGAATCAGCTACCTAAAACATGAAAAGGCATGTTGGAACCTACAATGTTGATTAAAAATGGAAAATATGCAAGTCGGTTGTCAGATTTGAACTTGTGTATCACGATCTCTGTTTCGGTGAAGCAAAAGCCAAATCTGACTTTCTCAACAACCCTGGACTCGGATATGAGCTCATATTTCCTCCAACATGCACCGAAAGTGACCTTCCAAGAAAACCTTAATATGGAGACAACCTCAAAGAAGATCTTACAGCCATAGCTCAATCCTCAGATTTGGGAAGAGTCTTGCAGGAATGGCTCTGATACCATGTTTGAAATCTTGAATAAGATTAATAACCAGGAACACCTGCAAAAACAATGATAAATCTTCCACAAGAGGATATGCAAGAATGAGCTTGCTTGATATTAAGACCTCTCAAATGATGAGGTAAAAAGGATGTTTCAAATGATATAATAACCCTCCTTATATAGGAAAGGGTGAGATACAAGATGCATTAAGATGTTGCCATGTGTCTTGATCTAACAACATGTGACAACAAGGAAACCCTAACAACATTATTAAAAGATTAAATGCAACTTAGGGTTAATATGACCTAAGTTAACTTATGCTAGTGTAATAAATAATATATTACACTAACACTTTTCACAAATAAAGAATTTTAACTTCAATGACATAAATTATGACCTACATGATACATGCATTTCTACCTAAAAGTGTTGGAAATGAGATAATGTATTTGAGGTTTTGGCATAAAAAACAAAAAAAACATATCAATCATCCATTTGCACATAATGAAACAATTTTTAAGAAGGCAAAAATACTGAATTTTATTGAGAAAAGATGTTCTTACAAAAGATACAAGTCTAAAAATGACCACAAAGGAGGTCAAATTTGAGGTTGTGGTCATGGTGGCAAATATATTACACCAAGAATATAGTTTGTTAGGAAATTTAAGCAAGGATTCAAAGTGGAAGCTTCATTTTTCTAAAGGAGGAACTTTTGCTACTAATGAAAACCAAAAGAAAGTAAGAGGGCAGGTTTTGAAGAAACAAGATAACAAAAGTGAATACAATTTTAGATGAGGAGTTTATTCATTTGGTTACACTTGGGATAGGTCAAACATATGAGCACTAAGCAATCCAATAATGTTTGAATAGAAAAGCTTCCTAGATTGGGATATCTTTTATGTTGGTTAGGCTTACCTTGTGAGTTTAGATTGTGTGTCGGACAGGAGAATAGTCGCATGAATATGAGTGGGGTGATAGATAGAGTCTGAAAGATGAAAAAAATGCCAAAGTCATCAACAGATTCATCATTGTATTTTCTCATTTTAATTCGTTAATGTGAGAACAGTAGCATAAAAAGAGGGTTCTTGTTAGTTTTGTGAAAGGGTGTTTTAATGTGATGGTGGCTATAGATGACAATGTGGGTATTGCAGTTGTAGAAATTTGTCGACAAGATTCATTTGAAAAAAACATGGATTTGATGCTCTTTCTAGATGGCAGAATGTTAGGGTTTATTTTGCTAATTGTGGCAAGTATACACATAATTCTTCCTACCAAATGTCTCAAGAACTGGTGATAGTTTTGTTGCATGCCATAGAAATGGGAAAAAGGTAAAAGGCACGTGTTTAATGAGGAGACCTTTTTTATGTTGTGGTATAATTTCTTTCTATATGTTGTAACTCTTACCTAATACCTCTATCAGTCCAGATGGAAACATTTATGTTGGTATGGATCGGGTAAAACAGTCAAGAGGTAAAATGGAGTCTTTTGTAGGCCCATTCATTGCAGATGGCTCAAGATTCCAAATGGTGATGAAGCGATACTTATTCATAGTGATAGTGAGGAGAAAAGACACATTGATCTTCTCAATAAGTATCGTACTTGAGCGGCTACATGAACATGATGGTAGTGTATAGATAGTTATTATTTACTCAATCACCTATTGAGTTGCATCCCCAAGCCCATTTATGTTGGTCATGGGTCTATGCTATAAAGGGAGTCTCAGATCATTCAGAAATGACTATTGCCTCTATAGATACTTATGTTGTTTCTAATGTAACATCTAGAGAGAACAAATCTTCACTAACTTCCGTGCAGGATGCAGACATTAAAACCTCATGCTCCAATTTGTTAGGTTTTCAAAAGGTAGAAGAAGAACTAACATTTAATCTTGACACATGCTCAAATAAGGAAGAATATAGCAATATAGCCAAGAAAAGAACATTTAGTCTTCAGAGAGTTGATCTTACAAAAAAATTGAATGAACTAGATAACCTAGTATCATCTACTATAGTCAAAAATTTGAGAGAAGATTTTAGTATGTCTTCTTAGCAAAACAAAGGCAGTTAATCTCTACTATCACTATGGTCTAGCATATATTCCTTGGAGTTCAAAGAGTTCAACCCAATACTGCTGGAATAGACTATGAATTTATCCTTGGAGAGGGGAGTAAGGCTCTTTGTGATTGGAGATCACATATTAAATGCTTCAAATCCAATTTAAGTCACAAGAACAACTCTGCAAGCCAAAAGGAGAAAATTAGTTTCTTTAGAGGCTATTCAAATGAATGTTAAATGGTTATTTAGAATATTTGATTGCCAGAGATGAAATTTTGCATGTAGACCAAGAACCTAATGTTGTGATGCTTTATGGACCTAAAGAAAGTATGTGGGAAAGTTGCAATATGGATATTTCATGCATATATTAAAGGAGAAAACAATAGATAAAAGCTTGAACACCCATCAAAGCATGATAGTAATTTCATTAGATATTGCAATTATAAGACCTATAGTAAACATGTATTTTGGATGGTTGTGGGTATAATGCTGAGGTTGAAGGTAATATAGAGATAAGCATCTACAGGTTTTCCATGACAGAGCTAAGAGAAAAATTTTACAGTCAAATATATAAGAGGATAGTCATACTACCCCATGTTGTTTATTTCTTGGTTAAAACTTGCATGATTTTCTCTTTGGTGTTGTTTCATGACACCATTAATAGAGGATAGTTCTATAAAATGGTAGAGAGTCATAAAAATTTGACAGAGAGCACGCGATGAGGGGAAGATTAAAGACAATAGAGAAACATATGGGAGCATTCTCCTATTTGTGTGCAAGATCAGTTTGAAAGAGTAAGGACTAGTAGGAGCACTTGTAACAGTCTTGACCATCATAAAATTATCCGGGGATGTGGAAGCTATTGTTTGAGCCTTTCTAGGAATGTCTTCAAGTCTTTAGGTTGAGAAATTCAACAAACATCATATCCTATTCCATGTTGGAGAATTTTTATTGAGTTCTCAATGGAGACAAACAAGGGAAATTAGTTTTAAGCACTCAAATGGAGAGGAAGCAGTCAAACTCAAGAAAAAGTGGCCATTTAATGATCTTTAAGACTTTGTTTTACTTTTTCTCCAACCAAGGATAGACATAAGGAGGCTTGCTCTCATTTGTAATGGGTTCTTACTTTTTGTTGTTGTATGTTGTAACTTTTAAAAGTTCTTCTCAACAAAACATTGTACTGTAACTCAAAACCAGTCTTTGAGACTGAAAAATAGATATAATTTTTCAAGTTTTGAAGGCAAATCAGTCATTTTAAAACTTGTATATGTTGTAAGGATACCTTTTCTCAATAAAATTAAGTATTTTTTCCTTCTTAAAAATTGTTTCATTAAGTGCAAATGGATGATTAATATGTTTTTTTGTGTTTTATGCCAAACCTCAAATACATTGTCTTAATTCCAGCACTTTTAGGCAAAAATGTATGTATCATGTAGGTCATAGGTTGTGCCATTGAAGTTAAAAGCCTTTACTTGTGAAAAGTACTTGATCTTCCTTTTAAACCTTACAATTTTTTTTAGCTTTCTTATGAAACACTTATGTATGAACATGTTTTCATTTGAGTTGTGCAAACATAAACTAAAAAACTTCGATATTTGTGTGTCAAAATAGTAGTTCAAGTCATTCCATGTTTGGTGAATCACCTTATTAGCCATAGGTTTTCATTTCATGTTTTTATTTCTAACCATTTCCATCAGTAAATTTGAAGAATAGATAAGAGTAGGTGAACACCAGGAGAACCAACTCACTCTAGAGGTTAACTCCCACAACCTGATCACACAATCAGGGAATTTATCCCATGTTTCACTAGTAGGCCAAGTTTTTTGCAACTCAACAAGGGCACACTATTTGGTGACAACAACAACATCATTCAATTAGTAATAGTTATGTTATAGTCTAAGTTGTAGGTACCCATAGCCACTAGTTCTAGTTGTGTCTTTTACTATTTTGTAATTATGTGAGTTTTCTAGCAAGTAGAATAACATGAGTAGGGTATCTTAAGTAGTTTTGAGTCCTTGAAGGCATATATAATGTTGCACCATCATAAGCTTACAAGCCTTGGGTTGAAAATTTAATGTAGTATTGAGCAATGTTGAGTGGATTGTTCAGTTATGTAAACCTATGAATTGTGTAGATTCTACCAAGTTTAAAATACATTAGCTTAGACTCTAAAAATACCATGAAAATGTGTTGTGACAAGGCATTGTGCTACAATAAGAAATGATCACCTAGCATTCAGTGGTCCCATAGGAAAATTTGTCAGTACAAGTCATTGGGAGAGTAGATGTGACATCGTATCTCATGAGAACAACTTAAACCAAAAATATATTTTCAATCTTGTGTTGTAGAGAGAAAATGAGCTCTAATAAGAATAAATGTACCTATCATTATAGTGATCCCACACGCATGTTTTCCATCAGATAAGGGATAAAAAGAGAGATGCATGTGATTTAATAGTGTGACAATGTAAGCTTGTAACCTAATACAAACATAAAATCTACAATATGAAGAGTGAATGTACTCCAAGTAAAAGATACCACATGGACATGGGCAGGGCCCATTAAAGGAGCACATACTTTGAATATGACAAAAGAATACTATAATACTTGGGATAAGGGCTTAGCCGGTAACACAACTCAAGGGGCGATATCACAATGGGACTAGGGACATGAGAAATAACTTAAGTGAAGAGGCTATGATCTAAACAAGTTAACAAAAAAATAGAATGCTAGGCATATGCCAAAGTCAGAGGGTCTAGGGTTTTAATATTTTGAGTAAACCTTGAGGAAATTTGACAAAAACCTTGTAATTTATTGAATTCAACATGTTTCTTCCTCGTGAAGAAGAAAATTTTAACAATGAACATCATAATGACATCATGAAGAGAGTGTTTCAACTCACTCAATATTGATAGACCAATTTTTGCCTCATAAGTAGTAATAAGTTGCCTAATCATCTAATCAAAATGAACAATCTTGTATGAGCTAATTTTTCAACATACTAAACTGCTCAAAATTTTTGTGTTGGTGGTGAATTATGACATAAAACAATAAGTGAAATCAATTACCATATAATGATGGATCTTAAAACAAGTAAGAATTTTGAAATAAGTAGAATCAGGCACTCTTGTGGAAGGTTTAAATGGTTATGGAGTCAAATTAGTGGATTCATGAATAAGTATATGATGTTTCATAATAGAAGTATTTATAGGTGGATATAGAATGAGAGGGTCAAAATTCACCCTCATAACATCAAGAAAATGAGATGCAAATCTATGAGATATATCATCAAAGAGGAGATAAATTCCCTCGACGATGTCATCAAGATCATGAATATGAGATGCTACAAATAGATAATGTAGGCTAGATAAGTAGACATCTCAATTATCAAGAAGATAGATGTGAACCTAGTAAAGGGTGTTTGGAGAAGTATGCATAAAAGAAATGATATCTATGATAGTATCATGTACTAAGGGAATCTTATAAGTCTTTCTAAGAAGAGACAAATTTGGAACATCGATAGGTGTGATATGGTCCAAGAAGGCATCATTTGGGATTAGAGGATCATAAATATCTTCAAGTTGATCCAAATATAAAATGGATAATCTATATCAATAAACTCAATTTAAATCTCAATAATATCTCATGTCATGTTATTTAGCCTAAGGCCTTTTATTTTGTAGTGCATCCAATCTTCCTTCTCAAATCACTTATTTCAAGAGTGGATCTATGTAGATAAGGGAAATTTTATTTCTATTGAAGAAGTGTTAGGATCCCTTCTCACCAAATATTATAACCATATAAGTAGGAATTTATAGTAATTCAAACCATATGAGCCTAGATCTAGATGGAAGAAGTGAGTTATAATAGTAAAAAGCACACAAACAACATAGACTACAACATATAATATAAAATAATATTTCAAAATAAAAGGATTAAAATAATTAGCTCAATTACCAAATAAATGGGCCTCTTGGATGCATGACTCAAGGAAGTGACTTGTCCAAGAGGTCATGGGTTATCTCTTAATCTCTCCCAATCAAGATGTGTACTAACTTAGTCTATATGAGATAAACACGGCCTTAACTAAATAGAAATAAAACTTAACTACCATCAGTCAAGGATTGATGATGAATTGGTGGTACTTGAGTACCTCAAATCAATGTGTACATGTTATTATTAACTACCTAAGTGACAACAAATAAATATGTAAGGAAATTACTATATTGATCAAACCATTTTTGACATAACCCCATGAGAGTCTGGCATGCATACAAGCTTATAGAATAACCATAATTTAATCATTTAAAATATACCACAAGATTACGTAAGATATGCCTTGGGTGAACCCTTAAGACGAAAAAATCCAACCTCCAAAAGTATCCACATTGAATATATTATTCAACGTGAAACATTACAATACACTAATAGAGTCTCCATGAATAAATGTAAAATATCAAGCTCCTCCAATGCATGCTCCATTTATTCAAACATGCAACCACATATCCCATGTCATGCTTCACATATACACTCAACAAAATATATTAATACAAATGATGACTAATCCACCTATCCAACCCCAACTACTAAACATGTCCTTGCTTTTATAGAATCAAGATCACAGAAAATAAGAAAGTGGTAAAGGTAAAATCATGTACCTCAAAACTATGAGTGTGCATGAAACCATTGACCCCAACATTTACTTTTTAGTACTAGGTTTTCCTAATATTAAATATTATTTCCATGTGCAACCTTCACATAAAATATCTAACCAATATTATATACAACTTTACAAGTGGACCGAATTAAATGTTTAATTTGGCTAAACACATCTCCTAAAGATGCACCATAAATAAATTTTTATTTTACATAATTAAAATAATTATTCTCTTGTACAAGGTGTAGAACACCCTTTTTAAAAAATATTCTCAATGTCCTAAGTAAAATTACTAAATAGTTTCAATATCACACTTGGGACAAAGTATTATCCAATGTGATGTTTAACACAATCATCCACCATCCTCCCATTCTTTATCATTATAGCTAAGAATGATATTGGGCATAGGAGGAAGAAATCATTTGCTAAAAAAATGATATAACAATGAATGCAAAATAGAACTAATAGTTTTATTATCCCTTTTATATTCACATGTAATTGTCTTAAATGCCTCTCATATCCACCAATGCTAAACATCCTACAACTAATTATATTTGATTAAAATTATATAACACTATTAAAAATAAAAATATAGAAAATTGGTGATCATAGTTCAAACATCTTGATCTCCCCTTCACCAACAACATAAATAGTAACCTTCTTCATATGATTCCGCATATTGTTAAAATTATAATGACATTTAAGAACTTCCTTATAGGATTTTCTAAGATATTAATGGTGGAAACAAACAACAATCATATTCTCATCATGGACTTCTCTCTCAATAATATTATATGTTGAGTATCTAAACCCTGAGTTTTCTCCTTCACATGCCCAATCATGTATACAATAATTTAAAATATAATGGTTTTCACTCAAGTAATGGTATTTTGAGATAAATTTTTAAAACTTAATAACAAGGAGGGTAAATTATTTTGCAATGCAACCACACTAGGTAAGACCTATTCCTTGCAAATGATATTTGGTCATCTACTTTATAGTTAGAATTTTAATTTAAAGGTGATTGAATAATTTTATAATATTAACAAAATAACTTACAAGATTAGGTTAACATCGTGATGACCCTTGAAGTATTTCAAAAAGGATAGTAAAAAGTAGAGAATGAGATCTATAATATTTAAACAAAAGTGACTTACAAAATTTTCAAAAGGAATGTTAGATCTAATTCAACATAGAGATGAGTTAATAAAAAGTAAGCAACTTAATATACTTAACAAGAAAATTGATAAAATTATATGTAGAGATGAAGTGGTACATGCAAAACCCTATTATCTATTTATCTCACTTTTTCACCACCTTAAAATGAGATTGTATTCCAACACAATATCCTTCCTCATATCACATGTTTTTTCCCTAGCACACATATGGATATATAAAGACTGAATTTCTCGTCACATTTTAAAATAAGAATTGACATAAAATATAATTATAATATAATGAAATTTAATTTAGAATAATTCTTCATTAGTAAAGTGATGTAATTTTTTGGGGTGCTCACCCATGACTCAAAACAAGAAGGAAACAGAAGAAGATTCCTCATTACATCTTAGACCAATAAACTAGTAAGCTAGGGGAACCAAGAAAAGACAAAAAGCAACACAATTCTACTAAAAAATTACCCACAACCTAAAATCATATCAACCTACTTAGACTCTAGAGCCATTTTAAAGAAGGAAAACAATATAATATTAGGCTGAGAGCTACCTCACCCTTCTTTTATAGAGGGGATCCTTCATGGGCCATTGGGATTTTAAACCAATAGCTTCTTTTGCTTCTAAATAAAGTTTCTCAACTTTTATTTTTCAATTTTTTCACTTCTTAGTTAGAGAAGAGATAACTAGTACCTAGGGATAGAAGAGATGAGCCAACACCCCTCATTATCACAATTGGGTCCTTCTTTGGAGAAAATTTAACTTTTGGCACTATCTCCCTTTCTTCAAATCCTTCATATTCAATCAAAATCAAAATCCTTATCATGAAGAAACATGTCAATAGAGAATTGATTTCCATTGCCAACATCCTCCCATATTCTATCCAGATAAGATTTTTATTGATGATTCCTTTTTGTAATGCACACCTATGTGACTTGTTCCTTGTCCTAATATCTTTATGAATGGATTAAATGATATATTTATTTGATTATAATATAATGAAATTGTATGATGGATATGCACCTTCATGGATTACATATTCTCATTGATCATTATCTATTGCTTTGGCTATGATCTCCATTTAAAAAATTTATCCTTTGCCTTGAGTGTGCAATAAATATTTAGGTCTTTGACCAATATAAGGGTGTGGAGGAGAATGGCATGGATTCACTTGATCTTCTCACCTTACCTAGTCCCCATAGTTGAGTTAGTCACCCTACGCCTCTTGTGGGTATGCTTGGTTACCTAACCCATCCTATTTAGTTTCAAATAAAAGGATATTCCCTATGTTTTTTAGTTTTCCACTTATTTAAATAATTTATGATTCTAAATCCTTTTGTTGTGGATAAAACCATAAATTTTATATTTCCTTTACATGTGTTTATTTATCTCTTGATTTCACTTGCATTTTATCAATTTTCATAATGCTTGGTTGGAGAATTTGTGAATATCCCATATGCTTGTGTTGAAGAGTTAGTCATTTAATCACCTTCATGAAAAAGGTATTATGCATTTTAATATTTTGAATATCTAGAAAATGCATTGAGTTAAAATATATTATTTGAAAATTGAATGTATTGGTTAATTGTGGGAAATTGCTACATTAGTCATTTCAAAAAGTATTTACAAGAATATTTTTGAGTACAATGTTAATGAAATATCTTATAAATATATTTTGGGATTATCTAAAGCTGCAAAAATGATCTTTTGGAAATAACTTATTAAGTTATGAAAGGGGGGAAAATGTGAATTTGGGTTTTAAGGATTTTTTGTGCATGTAGGGGGTGAGAGAAGGGTTTTAGAAACACTTACACATTTTTCTCTCCTCTTCCAATTGTGTTGAGAATTGCTTCTTGCAAAGGAATTTCTAGTGGTTTCTTGAGGATTGGTAAATATAGAGGGTTTGAATCTTGGCAATGGTTGTTTGTTGCTCATGTATGTGTATAGAATACCTCCTCCAATTTTGATTGAGAGATGCTCGAGAAAACAAAGATATTCCTCCATTTAAATTATGCACATGCTTGTTGGATTCTTTATTTGACCATGCTAAATTAGGTGGTTGTATATGATATTTTAATTCTTAGGTTGTAATTGATCAAGAAAAATAGAGTAGATTATTGTGGAATTTAATTAATGTTAGAATATAAAGTCAATTCTATTGTTATTCCAACAGTGATGAATTATATTGTTTTGTTTGACAAGGACTCTACAACTTGGGTTTCTTATACTCTTTCGAAGTCATGTTTTTTGTAACTTCAAAAGTTTGTTGTAATTGTAAATTTCTTGAGAAATAAAATATGAAAGATATTTGCCTATGGTTTTTCCCAGTATAATTTTATCAAGTTTTCCATGTAAATACTGTGTTAAATTTGTGCTTATTGTTTTTCTTTGATATTTTTCACTTTAATTTTTCTTACAATTAACTATATGTATTTATTTTTTTAAATATCAATTTAGTGTTGTTACTTTTACAAAATTTCTTCAAAATATCATGTGATATAAATAGTGTGTAGTTTTTTCTCATAGGCTAATAAGGGTATTTTTTTAATTATGAAAATTTAAGAAAATTGAAGCTTCCATTAATGGCAAGTGGGTTTTTTATGTGATTCTTGAAATTGTAAAAATGTGAATTTTAGATTTTTCGGACATGTAAATCTTTTTATTTTATGAGATGAAATGTCTCATTGTGTGAATCCAATTTTTAAACTTTTATATGTGAGTCTCATTCTTTTGGTCTCATTTTTCATTCCATAATATTTTGGGTCATTTGGGGGGTTTTTGAATTAGGATCAATCTCTAGAGTTAGCTGTAGAGTGGACCCCTATTCACCATATGAATATAGGCTATGACCATGTGAAGGGAATGAAGGGACATAACATATATTAAGATAAATTGATTGGATGATTATGTTGAGAAAATCCAACTATGTTAGTATTGTGCTCCTCAACAACTATACAGATTTGACAACCATCACGATGACATTGTGTCCATGTCTAGCAGTCTTCTTCTATTGTTCATTGATTGGAATTAGTGCCTAGTATATTTATGTGATTATATTTTGCATGACTGTTATCAAATAATCACACTCATTTCTCGATGATGGTGGTTGTCATCATTCTCTTATGTGTTGTTGGTCATCAATTGTCATAGCCCTTGGGCATAATTACTTGATTATGATTACATTGTGTGTGATTATTGGTGTGGTGATGTCATGCCCTATTTTACATGTTATGACCATTTTGTGTAAATAATAATTTTAGCATGTGTTAGAGGGAAAATTGTACTATGTTTTTGTAGCAATTCCCTTCTTTCATCGATAACATTGAAATAGAATGAGTAGTGTTGGTGAATAAAGAACAATATTATTAGAATTAAAAGTGTTGATAATCCTTGTAATTGACCTATTTTATTATCCTTCATTTGATTGGATCACAATTACCGAATTTTCAAAATTATGCATCAAACCTTTGATGTGTTATGTGTTAAAATGTGGTTTTGTATTAAATTATTACCGGATTGCTTATCTAAATTATCTCATACATTGAATAGTGTAGACACTTAAAAATGACTTGAAGGATATCACACACTCAAATCTGATATACTAACATCATTTCATCCTAAAATCCATTCTCTTTTCACTTAATTGATTAAATTAGCCTAGTTATTTAAATACTTGCATCACTTTCATCTATTAATTTGATTAATCTAATTAGGTTAATTCCTACCCCTTCCATGCTAACCTTTCGTCTTGTTAAATTGGATAAATCAAAATATCTAATTTTAACACCCTAAGTCCTATCATTTAAATTAATTAATCTTAATTATTTAATTAAATATCATTTTGATCCCTTTTTGTTAAATAAGGTAATTATTTAATGGATATCATAAATTCATCTAATTTGCATAATTAACACTTTCTTTTAATTATCAAACTACTAATTAATTCTAACTCTCCCACTTGCAAGGGAATATTCCTCCTTTGCACATTCCTCCAAAAGGGAATATTCTCATGAAATATTACTTCCCCTTTTGCACATTAAAATTTGGTTTTAATTAGCTAAATGCTGGTTTTCCTCATCCATGAGAATATTCTCCCTATTCACTCATTTGAAAAAAAAGGAATATTCTTCCTTGTAACAAACCTTCAACAAACTTCTTGAGAAAGTTTTGAAAGTGTGCTTCTTTGCATGATTGTGAGCCCTTGATTAAAAATCAACTTTCATTCTCCACCCTTGATGGGAATCCATGATCCATGCCTCCATTTTACTTCCATCCTAATCATTGATTAATTCTTTCAATCTTGACCATCAGTTTCATTTTGCCTATTCTATAAATAGACCTTGCATCTATTGAATAGGGATCCACCTTTTCAAAGCAAACTTATGTTGTTCAAAATCACTCTCATTTTCATCCATGTTTTATGTTTTAAAATCATTTTAGATTAATTTTCATGCATTATTAGCTCAGAGCATCCATTAATGACTTCCATGGTAACTTAGTTGCATCCATTTAGTATATTTAAAAACTAGGGCTTTAATATTTCGAAGCTTGCATACATTTAGCATAGATTGCATACATTTACATCAATCATCTTGGCCTTTATCATGTTAAAATAGATTTCATCATGTTTCGCATATATCTCTCATTGGTTTCATCAGTTTCATTCAATAAAACTACTTCAAACAAGCTCATTATCAAAGGGATTGGGAAAGGATTTTCATTCCACATCAATGCAACACCACTCCCCCAATAGGATAAGTTTCAATGTCTTAGAGTAGATGTTTGTCAAGATTTCATGTTTTATGATGTTAGTTTTAATGGATTCTTCACTTTGTTTACATTGAATGATCTTATTGGGATTGATGCTTAGTGGCTTAAGTATGCTTCGAATCTGTATGGATCAAGTATATTTAACCAAAATTGATGGCATGCAACTAACATGCAATTCTTTGAGTGAAAACCATACTGTGGCACTCTTTGATCCTAAAATAGTAAAAAGAAAGGACACATATGAGGTGAAAACCTTTCCGAGGTGCCCAAGGATGAGGGATTCAATCTTCCCCCTAGTGCAATGCATCTAGAAAAGTCAACAATGCTAGCAGAAAAGGCTACTCCAATAAATGTCAGAATTGAAGAAGCACCCAAGATAAAATTTTATGTCGAATCCTTGTTGGATGAATAATAGAAAAACCTAGCAGTGTTCCTAAAAGAGAGAAGAGCCAACTTTGCATGGTCATACACATATATGCCAAGCCTCGATCCAAAAGTGGTTGTGCATCATTTAGCACTGCTCCCCGAAGCCAAACCAATGAAGTACAAATTAAGAAAGATGCACCCTCAAATAATACTCTTGGTAAAACTTGAGTTACAAAAGCTTCTTCACATTGGATTTATCCAACCGATTGATTATCTTGAGCAGTTTTCCAACCTGGTACTAATCCCCAAACCCACCAAAGGCATCATAATATGCAAAAATTTTAGAGACTTAAACAAAGCATGCCCAAAGGATGTTTTCCCTCTTCCTAACATTAACATCATCGTTGATTTGATAGCTGGACATGAAATGCTATCACTCATGGACAATTTTTCAAGATATAATCAAATCATGATCGCCAAGGAGGATCAACACAAAAATGCATTCACTTGTCCATGGGGAACATGTTGGAACATGATGCAATTTGGGTTGAAGAACGTAGGAGTGACCTATCAAAGAGAAATGACCCTCATCTTTCATGGCATGATCCACAAAATAGTTGAAGACTACGTAGATGATATCTTGGCCAAATCAAAGAAAAGAAGTAAGCACATAGAGGTATTAGGACCCATCTTTGACATGATCAAAAAGTATAAGGTACAAATGAACCCAAAAAAGTGTGTCTTTGGGGTTACATCGGGGAAGCTTCTTGGATACATTGTGTCACAAAGAGGGATAGATATTGATCCAACAAAAGTGAAATCCATCCTAGACATGGAACCACCACAAATATTGAAGCAGATGAGAGGGTTACAAGGAAGGTTGCAGTCCATTAGAAGGTTCATAGTTCAATTATCAGACAAGATCCACCCTTTCTCACATCTTCTCCATAAAGGAATAAGTTATAAGTGGGATGAGAAGTGAGATAAAGCCTTCCAAAAAATCAAGGACTTCTTATTAACACCTCTAGTACTCATGCTGCCCATACCAAACAAACCATTAATCCTGTATATCTCAATAATATCAACAACATTAGGTTCTCTTCTAGCACAACATGATGAAAATACAAAGGAAAGAGCCATCTATTACATCAACAGGACCTTGGTAGGCTATGAAATTAATTACTCATCCATTGATAAAGCATGCTTAGTGGTGATTTTTTCTTCCCAAAATTTTAGACATTACATGCAGCCACATCAAATCAAGCTTATTGCAAAGATCGATCCATTGAAATACCTATTATCCAAAGCAACTCTGACTGGGCAAATGGCCAAATGGGTAATGATCTTGACTGAATTTGATACAGAGTACATGGAGCACAAGGAAATCAAAGGACAAGTCATCGCAAACCAACTAGCGAAAGTACCTATCTATGCAGAGAACCCTTTGATATCTAAATTTCCTAATGAATCAGTTTTCCTTGTCAATACAACAAATTAGTGGAAAATGTATTTTGATACATCAATTACCGAACATGGATTAGGGTTGGGTATTATTTTTATCACCCCTCAAGGTGATTGTATCCCAAAGTCATGTCAGCTATCATGTCCATGTACTAATAATATCATGGAGTATGAGGCTCTAATAACAGGTCTAAGGATAGTAGTGCAATGGTAGATACAAGAGTTGAAAGTCTATGGAGACTCACAACTAGTTGCTAACCAGGTTGATGATGACTACCAAACCAAGGATGCAGATAAAATCGCTCCTTATAAGAATATGGTAGAAAGTATCAAGGAATTTTTCATAGATATAACTTTTGAGAAGATTCCTTGCATGAACAATCAAGCATCAACCACCATGGCAACAATTGGATCATTGTTAGACATGTCGCACAATGTCCTTCAATGTGAATTCTTAGTAGAGCAACTTCTCATACCAGCTTTCAAAATCCCAAAATTTGAATTTGTGTGTGTAATCGTTGGTCCTAGTTCCCTGTGGTATCATGATATATTCACCTACCTTAGTCGAGGAACCCTCCCATCCGATATCACCTCCAACCTTAAAAATACCTTTGTTAAGAAGGCATCTCGATTCATGATCCTAGGTGATACCCTTTATCATAGAAGCATCGAGGGGACATTATAATGATGTCTCAACCAAGAGGAAGCCTGGACTGCCTTAACAAAAGTACATGAGGGTATATGTGGCTCCCATTCAAGTGGTATGACTTTAGCTAAGAAACTATTGAGGATGGGGTATTATTGGCCAACCATGGAAAGAGAAGCCCATCAGTACATCCAAAAGTGTGTCTAGTGTCAACAACATCGAGATCTTACTCATGCTCCAGCCTAGGAGTTATAGCCCATGGTCACACCTTGGCCTTTATCGTAGTGGGGGCTTGACCTCATAGGAAATATTACTCCCACCTCATCAAATGGCCATAAGTTCATCATAGCAACGACTGAATACTTTACCAAGCGGGTGGAAGCTATTCCTATGACCTACATAATGGGGAAGCAAATTATCAAATTTATCTTGAATTACCTTATCTATCATTGTGGTGTTCTACGACCCCTTATCTCTGATAATGGAACACCCTTCAAGAATTAGGATGTGAAAGAGCTATTTCAAAGATTCAACATCCAACATCAGTTCTCTACCTCGTATTACCCCCAGGGAAATGGTCAAGCTGAGGCTACAAACAAAACCATTATGAAAAATCCTAAAGAAAATGGTCAATGAAGCTGGTCGTTACTAGAATTTGAAATTAAATCCCACCCTCTAGTCGTATCGAACCAATATCTGCACAACTACAAGTGCAACCCCATTCTCCTTGGTCTACGAATAAGAATTCATCCTACCTATTTAGGTCAAGCTTCCTTCACTATGAGTGTCACTACAAAATCTGATCACTGATGAAGAGTACAAAGTATCTCAGCTAAATGAGTTAGAATTCTTGGATGATCATTATCTTGACACCCTTAATCACTTGCAAGTATACCAAAATTGACTAAAACAAAGCTAGAACATGAAGATCAAGAGTTGGTATTTCTAGTTTGGGGATCTTGTCCAAAAGCAAAATTAGAAAAATCTTCTAGATCAAGACAATAAGGGAAAGTTTGAACCTAGCTAGTTAGGTCTATTTGTCGTCACAATAAGCTATGGATCAGGAGCATACCAATTATCAACACCTGAAGGTGAGCCCTTGCAGGAACTGACAAATAGTTTACATCTTAAAAAAATTAATGCCTAGATTTGAAGGGTGGAAATCTCAAAAAAACAAAAAAATTAAAAAATGATCAAAAAATAAAAAAGGGAAAATGATTGAAAAAAATAAAGAAAAAATTGTCCTCTAGTGAAAACCACTTCAGTGGCGCTTTGGGCAAGTACCTTGGTGAAAACCTAGCAAACAGGTGGCTCGTGTAAATAAAGCACCTCCATTTATCTTTGGCTTTTTATCCTATCATTCTTGGCATCACATCCATCCATCGCATCATTCATCCTATTTATTCCATCACCCATCTACGTCTGTATCATAGCTTGATATTGTGAAGTATCGTATCACCTTTTGTACTACTTGGCATATTCGTAAGGTCAGCTTATCCTACCTTTATTCAGGTAGTCTATTATGTCATGCTAGGGGCAATTCATTCTAGATCAGATCAGGTTCTTGCATATCTTAAGGTTATTGGAAATCTCATCGAAAATCCCAAAAACATTCATCAAAAATCCAAAAACACTCAAAATCTTGTACAGCTAAAATCCAAAAACAGTCAAATAATTATAAAGTAAAAATCCAAAACATCCAAAACACATCGAAATCCCTAAAAATTTCAAAACATAAAAAATCCAAAAATAGTACCATGTCAAACTACGAGTCTCTGAGCTTAAACGTAGGTAAGGCCATCATCGATGTGCCACCGAGACACCCTAGGTCAGTCCTTCAAGAGTCCATCATATAAACTAACAATCCATTAATTTTTCATATCTCATTAACAATAAGTCAAGTCAGTTGAACTACGTGGTCTTTGCATGTATAACATAGGCAAGGATCATCTTTGATAAGCCCCTGACACCCCTAGGATAGTCTTTTAGGTTAGATTATTGGTCAGATCTCAAAAAACCCCTAAACATTTAAAAATTGAAAAACCCAAAACATTCAAAAAACTTAGAAAACACAAAAACATTTGAAAACGCAAACTAAAACATTCACATAAACATTCAAAAAGATCAAAAATAGCCTCAAAATATTTCAAAATATCAAAAACTGAAATATTTCAAAAAATCCCAAAACCATCCATTCCCATTTCACTTTCACCTGCCATAAACTTCATCTATAATAAATCAACTATCTCCTTCAATCTTTGGCAAAACAAATTGAAAACGAGTGTCACACGTCGTAAAGTGAGAACCTAAGTCTTAAAGTCTAAAGTCTAGATCATAAGTAAACAAGTCAGTGAAATTTGTATCAACGACTTATCACACACCTAATCCTAATCAAAACATCTGATAAAATTTCCTAGGATGTATCCTTCCAACAATGGACATCAACATCAGAAATCACCTTAGCTATGTTAATTGGCAAGAGATATAGATAACATTGATTGTTTGTCTTTGATATTTTCTTCTAATTTATCTCAATGACCCATTCTAAGGACCTCTCAATGATGTCTATCAAAATGATTTAGAGAGAAAGGAATGGGGCATCGATCATTATCTTTTGTTTGTTGTGCTTGTGGGTATTCTTGTAAAATAATCTTGGTGCATACTTGCTTAGTTGTGTGTAGAGAAGTTGTTTGGAGTAGATTGTTGACTATTGCGTATGCTTTGGTCTGATATATTTTGAACTACTAAACTACATTTTGATGAGATTTTCATATGTCAAGGTATGAACAAGAACTATCCTATCTGTTTGAAGAGTCAAAGTCCATGTCACTAAACATAATGTCATCCTAGTTTTCAATACTAGGATGCATCGTGTTTATGTGTTATATCAAATATAAGGAATGGCAAAAAAATCCCAATCCCAAGATATGAGCAAAATCATCACTCTCATCACCATATCTAATAAATTCTCACTGGATCATGGACTTGTTGGACTTTCAAATCAATCTCAAAATAAATGGTCAAATCATTTTATTCTTCTATCTTCTTTCCACACTAATCTGGTATCGTGATAGTAAAAAAAAAGAACATCATCATTCATCCATCCTGCACCCACAAAATTTCTAGCATACATACATCTCGCATCATCACAACATATCATAATAATGGAAAACAAAAACCACTACATAATCATTATCATTTAAGTTGTTTTGGATAACATAGATTTGTTGTTCTAAGCATCTTAGTCCATATCACATATCATAAACATGTCCTAGGCATAAGCATACATTGCATTATCATATCATAAGCATGAACATTTGCATCATCCATATATACATACATATCCATACATACATCATGAAATCATAAATCACGTGGGAAAAGTACAAAAAAACAAATGCATCCATCCTACATAAGCATATCATATCATCTGCAAATGTCATAACATCCATCCCATGACATATCATATAAAGATACTGAAAAAAAGATAACACATACATTACATTGCATCCATTTCACAAATATCGTATATCATAAACATTACATCATCGCATATCGTATCAACACAAACAAAAGGTATAACATCGAATCATATCATATGCATTCATAAAATATGAAATAAAAGCACATTACATCATGAATCTGAATCATCTCTTTTATATATCAAAAAATGACTGTCATGGTACAATATCTAAATCGGTGTGTATGGATATCAATAAAAAGTGAAATATACACAAGGCTATCAAAAATAGAAAAGATCTTATGAATGTGTATCAGTATAAATAATCAGACAAGTAATTAAAAAGTGTCTACAAAATGGCTAGCTCTAGTGGCTGCTTGAATCCCCTCTAACTGATGGATGATCCTCAACCCTAGGAGGTGCCCTGCTCCTTTGAGAAAAATCAGGCTGCTGCATCTCTCTGGAAACATCATGATGATAATGCATCTAATAATATGTAGCCTCTGTGACTGCCTCTCTATACATGTGAGTAGGCACTATCCATCCCTAAGATGTTGTTGTGACGGCCTCGAGCTGCTGCCTCTGCCCAATCTCCTAGGCTAGTTATAGGTCTAGTTGCTACTACCACTGAACCTCCCTATCTCTCTCGGTAGTCATATCTTGTAGCTATTGTCATAGTTGATCTCTCTCAAATGTAAGATCTCGTACCTGAGCCTATAAATAATGATATGGTTGTTGAAGTGGTGGAGGAGGGGGTGGTGCCCTCAGAACCTATCCATCCTATTGGCCATCTTGATGTCCTAGGTCTTGGTGACCCTAATCTTTCTACTAGTGTTGATGCCCATCCCCAGGCACCTATGCCCTATCCTGCTCTTATTGTTATTGTCATTTTCCCCTACCCCCATCTCTACCTCCATCTCGACTGCCATCTTGGCCTCTATCCCTTCCTCAGCCCCTTCCTCTACCTCTGCCTCCGAGGTATCCCCCTGTTAGGTCTATTAACTGCACAGGTGGTCTAAACCATGCATCATATCTTGGCATAGTCTCTAAATATGAAAATCCCTAATCATAGGCCCAAGGCTGTAGAAAAAACTATCAAAAATCATTGATTACCACTACGGATTAATCTAGGCTCCCCATTAGACCTCTCTCTACGATTTTGTGAACACAACTATGTAATCATTGGGAGGTACATCTTGTACCTCCCAGAATTTCCTTGCCACATGGTCTGGAAGGTATCTCTCTATCATAGTATGCTCTCACCCCTGCATATAGTGAGTCTGGTGAGAAAAATATAGCTGATGTTGGTCATCGTACTATGCAGGAATCTGCAACCATGGCCTCCATCTAAACACAATCTTGTCATCAATGACCCATCGCCAATAAGGTAAACCGATTGGGTTGGTGTGTTGTACTGTCATTGGTACTTTTTATCTAAAGACAATGGGATTATCCTCATGAATGTCTGCTAACACAACCAGTGGTCTCAACACGACAATGTGCTCATATTCCCAAATATGAAGCAATGTAACACCTGTTTCGATGCTCCTTCCCTCACAATAAATGGCCTAATGCATGCCGTGGTATAAAGAAGCAATAATAATAGGGCCCCATGCATACAAAGTGGTCCTCCTAATCATGTTGTGCCAAGCAACCCCCCAGCCCAGACTGAAACCTCTGCCCCGTCAATCTGGGGCAATCATGCCAGAAATCAATGCAGCCACAAACATTCTAAATATTAGTATATGAGCCTTGTACAAATCCAATTCTATCTATGAATTGACCAAAATGATGTTGTTAGACCACAACAGTGAATAACATGGATCTCTCCTGGCCTCAATATCATAAATAACTTGCTCCCCATGGATGGGAAGTCGTAGGATCCGCCACACGTCCTCAAGAGTGATGGTAGCCTTGATAGTGGGCAAGTGGAAAGAAGAGGTCTCATTATGCCATCTCTCAATAAGTGTCATCATCATGGCCAAATGAATCTAGACCTCGGGCAAGAAAGTAATAAACCCTAATCTGAGCATCCCCAACCGCCCCACCTCCTAGTCGTCGAAGTCTCAGGTTGTTGCCAAAATCTCTGAACAATGCTCTCATGACATCAATGGTGGTGGATCCTCCTACACATATCACACACATAGTGTCAATTTGCCTAAAAGTCAAAAAACTTATCAAAATCAGAAGGACTGCATCCCAAAACATCAATTGCATCGTTGAAATCAATAACATTGCTATTTTAAGGGTGTGTTGTATAAATTTTGGGGGTGTTAGTGACGCACGTTGCAAAACTCAATCGCGAATTGACATTTACATGCATCACTATAGTAAAAAAGAAAGGTGCATCGTTATTTGGAAAGTGTGTCACCCACTGCAAGTGAGCAATGCTAAATCAAAAAACCTAATGTGTCGCTAATTATTTAAATTCATGACCCCCAAATCAATTGCATCATCCAAAAAAACCATGTTGGTGCACCACTATGCAACAAGTGCATCACTAAAAAATCAATAGCAACGCTTATAATTCCTTTTGTGCATCGCTATATAGCGACGCTCCTAAAAACCTAGTTTTGATGTGTTATTAAATGCACCAAAATGCTAAAATTGAGGCAAGTTTCAAGTCACATACTCGTGGTCATGCATCTGCTTAGCACTGGTACTCTTGAGCCTGCTCGAAAAAGTGAAGTGGAAGTGCACAGTGAGCCATCTTGCCAAGGTGTCAAAGCTCAACATGCACAAAATTGCTAAGGACTAAATGGACAAATGAATTGGAAGTGCAATCCTTTCACCTATTTAAGCCTAAAATTTAGGGTTTTTTGCTCTAATTTTAGATAAAAGCTAGGGTTTTGACCTGTTTGACCTATTTTTGCGCTTTGCGACCTATTTTGAGTTGTTTTTTTCCGTTTCTAAGGCCATTTTTGGCATCCCGGGGCATGTTTTAGCACCTAAACCTAGGTTTTACCTTTGTTGAGAGATCAACCCAAAATTCAAAATTTTCACTCGATCTCTCAAGGGGGCAAGGTACTAGCTTATTTTTCTTCTGTCAAGGCAACAATGGGACATCCAAAAACTTAGATTTTGTTTTTGAACTGAGTAGCAATTTTAATCTGAAAAGTGGTGGTCTTTAAACCAACATAACAGGTACCTCACTTCAAGGAGGGGCAAAATGTAGACACTTAAAAATGTCCTGAATAATATCACACACTCGAATCTAATATACTAACATCATTTCATCCTAAAATCCATCCTCTTTTTGTTTAATTGATTAAATTAGCCTAGCTATTTAATTAATCACATCATTTCCATCTATTAATTTGATTAATCTGATTAGGTTAATTCCCACCCCTTTCATGCTAACCTTTCGTCTGGTTAAATTGGATAAATCAAAATATCTAATTTTAACACTCTAAGTCCTCTCATTTAAATTAAATAATCTTAATTATTTAATTAAATATCAATTCGATCCTTTTTCATTAAATAAAGTAATTATTTAATGAATATCATTAATTCCTCTAATTTTCACAATTAACACTTTGTTTTAATTATCAAATTACTAATTAATTATAACTCTCCCACTTGCAAGGGAATATTCCTCCTTTGCACATTCCTCCAAAAGAGAATATTCTCATGAAATATTTCTTCCCCTTTTACACAATAAAATTTGGTTTTAATTAATTAAATGCTAATTTTCCTCATCCATGAGAATATTCTCCCTCTTCACTCATTTGAAAAAAAGGAATATTCTTCCTTATAAAAAACCTTCAACAAACTTCTTGAGAAAGTTTTGACAATATGCTTCTTTGCATGATTGTGAGCCATTGATTAAAAATCAACTTGCATTCTCAACCCTTGATGTGAATCCATGATCCATGTCTCCATTTTCCTTCCATCCTAACCATTGATTGATTCTTTCAATCTTGACCATCGGTTTCATTTTTCCTATTCTATAAATAGACCTTGCATCTATTGAATAGGGATCCACCTTTTTAGAGCAAACTTATGCTATTGAAAATCACTCTCATTTTCATCCATTTTTTATATTTTAAAAGAATTTTAGATTCATTTACATGCATTATGTTGGCAACACAAGGGCAAAAAACTGAGAGGAGGGTTGAATCGGTTGTCACAAAATTTCAAACTTATTAAGCTTATTAACCTTTATTCTCAGATCTGATTAATAACAATGAAAGCATGAAACAACAACACATCAGAAAAACACATGACACCAAGATTTTTGTGCGTGGAAACCATGTTAGGGGAAAAACCACGATGGAGGTTAATCCACAAGTTATACCCTGTTAAAAGTATAAGAAGAATAAATGAGGAATGCACATGCATTCAGGCACATTTCCTAGAGCTCGCTGCTCAAAGCAAGACTCGTTGTCTTATAGAAAAATTTCAGATTAAATTCATCTAAATAATTTGAACTGAGAAAGTAGCATCTACTAATGCCTGAGTACAATTCCAATTAAGCACATGAACACTTCTTCATTCTCTTTCACTCTTCTTCACACTTTTCTTTGCGTTCGAATGATTTGAATCTTGTCAGCACATATAACTCGCACACTTCACATTTCATGCTCACACACACATCTCAAATGAAGAAACAATCACTTATATATATTCACAACAAGAAATTACATTGCTTCATGTTGTCTTCAACAAAATAATAGAACGAATACAAATTGTCGGTCCAAAAGAATAAATATTATCAATGCACATCAACCAAGGTCGGCCACAACATAGTAGAGATTCAAAACAATTTCCTCAAACACAAAACACCTTCAAATATTCTTCCTTGAAGATCCACAACACACTTCAATCACCTTGTCGACCATGAACATGAAAAACATGAACACACAAGAGAAAATTTTGGATCGTGAGCACAATGAACAATGTGGACATGCAACATAGATAAAACATGATCTAGAAACATCCAAACACTTCAGGAACATACACAACACTTCAAATTACTAGAAACACATTATCTTCTTCTGTGAACACCATTTCTAGTAACAGAATAATTGTCAGAACACATAACCTTATAACTTGCTCAAATATTCTTGCGCACCTCTAAAAATTTCAGAGTATAAACTTCATACATCGACAAACAAACCCTTTAATACACAACTTCTCATCATCAACATATTGAAATTTCCAACACATTGATCTATACTGCTTCACAAACAACCTGTAACATATTTTATTACAAATTTTCTCAATATCCTCAACATATATAGTCTTAAAGACATTAATGCTAATAGTGTTGACATCAATGACAACCACATATCAACAATACAACCACAACATCCAACAATCTCACCCTTTGGCATTTCTAGCAACACATGATGTGAAAAAAAAAAAACACCATCAACACAACCAACAATCTCCCCTTTATATTATGCTCTTCTCTCCCTTAGTTCACACTGTTCTTCTCTCCCTTTCTCTTAGCTCTTCCATAGTTTTTCACATTACTCATCTTCCCCTTTGAAATCAATGGAAAAGGTACACAAGCTCTGAATCACATATCTGAATCATCTGACTACTCCCCTTGAGTAGTAGCCACCACAACATCAATCTAGATCAAGATATGACTATGAATGCACAGACTAATGTAAAGACAATGCATCTTAGTTCTTATTTCTTATTTCTGATTAGGAGGGGTAATCACCCCTAACTTCTCTTTGAGATAATCAAAAGTATCTTTGGGAAAAGGCTTAGTAAATATGTCTACAATATGTTCCTTAGTAGGCACATACTCCAATCCGACTTCCTTATCACTCACTTTGTCTCTCAAGAAGTGGTACTTGATAGATATATGCTTGGTCTTTTCTTGAAATATCAGATTCTTAGAAATGTTTATAGGACTTGAATTATCATAGAATATGGCAATAGGTTCATTAGACACAACTCTGATATCTTTCAACATCTGCTTCATCCATAATAATTGAGTATAATTGTTAGCAGCATCAATGTATTTTGCCTCTGCAGTAGATAAAGAAATGACATTCTGCTTTTTGGTTAACCATGAAATTAGCTTCTTTCCCAAGAAAAGTGTACCACCACTAGTACTTTTCCTATCATTCACATATCTTGCCCAATCAACATCAGTAAATGCATTTAAAGTAAGATCATCATCTTTAGGATAGCATAGGCCAAAATCAGTTGTTCCTTTCAAGTATCTAAAAATTCTCTTCACAACAGTCACATGAGATTCCTTAGAATTGGCTTGAAATCTAGCAACAATGCATACAACATTCATGATGTCTGGTCTAGTTTGAGTCAAATAAAGCAATCCATTAATCATTGATCTGTATCTAGTTTGATTTGCCTTTGGAGAATCATCATTTTGTGTCAACTTACATCTGGTCACCATGGGTGTATTGACTGGCTTTGAATCTTTCATACCAAACTTCTTTAGCAGTTCTCTCACATACTTGGACTAGGATATAAAGATTCCTTTGTCTAACTAAGTAATTTGCAATCCCATAAAGAATTTCAACTCTCCAATCATTGACATCTCAAACTCATTTTGCATCTTATTAGAAAAATTCATGCACAAACCATCATCTCCTCTAAAAATAATATCATCAACAAAGACTTCCACAAACAAATCTTTAGCATCATCAATCTTGAAATACGAATTACTATTAGTAGTACCTTTTATTAATCCAAGATTCAGTAAATACTTATCCAATCTAGCATACCAAGCTCTAGGGGCTTGTTTGAGTCCATACAATTCTTTCTTCAACCAACAAACCATATCTCCTTGATCAATCAATTGAAATCCATTAGGTTGCTCAATATACACCTCTTCTTCTAATTCACCATTTAGAAATGTTGAATTGACATCCATCTAATAAACTTTGTAGTTTTTGTAAGCAACATAAGCAAGAAACAATCTCACAACTTCAATTCTAGCAACAAGAGCAAAAGTCTCTTCAAAGTTAATTCCTTCCATATGAGAGTATCCTTTACACACCAATCTTGCTTTATTTCTGATAACTTCATCTTGTTCATTCAAATTGTTTCTAAAAACCCATTTAGTTCCAATTACATTTTTATCTTTAGGTCTAGGAACAAGAATCCATGTATTATTCTTCTCAATTTGTTGTATTTCTTCTTCCATTGCTTCAATCCAATGTTCATATTTACAATCTTCATTGACATCACTTGGCTCAGCCTTTGAAATTAAACAATATTCTTTTGTAATTTTTCTCCTAGTTTGGACACCTTTATTCTGATCTCCTATAATCTGATTTTTTGAATGATTTAATCTCACATACCTTGGAGCCTTAGAGTGTTCTTGAATTTCAAGCTCTTGTGATCTCTCTTTTGTGATGTCACTAGTCTCTCCTTCTTCTTGATCTTCTTGATTCACCAAAACGATCTGAACTTGATTTGAAGTCTGACTCTTATTTCTATTGTCATTCTGATCATCAGAATCATATCCACAGGTTTTGGAGGGTCTAGTAATGTTTTCATCAACCTTAACATTTGTACTTTCAACCATTTTCTTCAATCTCTTATTGTAGCACCAGTAGGCCTTACTCTTAGTAGAATAACCAAGAAAGATGACTTCATCACTTCTAGCATCAAAATTTCTTATATCTTCATCTCTTCTAATATAGAATTTACTCCCAAAGATTTTAAAATATCTAATAGTAGGCTTATGGCCAAACCATAGCTCAAAAGGAGTCTTACCAGTATTACCTTTGATTTGTACCCGGTTGAGGATATAAACAACAATACTCAAAGCTTCTCTCCAATAGATATGAGGGACATTTCCTTCCAACATCATAGTTCTAGTAGCATCTTGAACTGTCATATTCTTCCTTTCCACAACTCCATTTTGTTGAGGGGTCCACGGTGTAGATAATTGTCTCTTTATCCCATGTTCTTCACAAAAAGGATTAAACTCACTGGAAGTGAATTCACCAGCTCTATCTGATCTTAGACACTTAATCTTCAGACCTGTCTTTGTCTCAACCATAGCCTTGAAGATCTTGAGCTTCTCTAGAGCTTCAGATTTCTCCCTTAAGAAAGTAACCCACATCATCCTAGAGTAATCATAAATAAGCAACATGAAGTACTTGTAACCTTGTAGAATTTTTATTCCAACAGGACCACACAAGTCAGTATGCACAAGCTCCAACAATTCATTTGAACAATGTTGTTTATTGTGAAATTAAATTCTAGTTTTCTTTTCTAACTGACATTCTTTGCATATGACATTAGTAGGCTTCACCAACTTAGGAGGATCTCTTACAACCTATGAGGAACTTATCTTGATAATATTGTCAAATTTTACATGACACATTCTTCTATGCCACAACCAACTTTCATCAACTTGAGCAATCAGAAAAATTTTACTACCAACATTCAAAGGAAAGATGTTACCTTTTGCTTTTGTACAAGAAGAAATCACATTTCCAAAATTTCCCAGTATGCTACACTTTCCATCTTTGAATTGAAAATTATATCCCTTATCAACCATTTGTCCAACACTTAAAATATTATGCTTCAAACCTTCAACATACAAAACATCATCAGTATTATGCTTACCATAAAAAGAAATACATCCTCTACCACAGATTATACCACCATTGTTAACTCCAAATCTTACAACACCACCATAATACTTCTCCGGGTGAATTTAATTTTATCACCTATCATGTGATGTGAACATCCACTGTCAATTACCCATTCATCTTTTTCTTCAACTCGAGCAGCTAGGGATTTCTCCACTTTTGTACAACTAGCAGATTCAATAGACACAAGATTAATTTCCTTGATAGCAATAAAGATAAACTCATCTTCACTTGCATTCCCTTTGTCAGATTCATCACTTGTCACACCTTCATCAGCAACATAATAACACTTCTTTTGAAATTTAGGCTTGTATGGTCTTGGCTTAGGAAATATTTCAAGACACCTTGATGCAAAATGACCTATCTTATTGCAAGAAAAACATTTTATAGGAAACTTTCCTTTATACTTACCTTCTCCTTTGGCTTCCCTTTTGACAATAAGTGCTTCAAGCTCATTCAGTTCTCTTTCTTCTTCTATCTGTCTCATTTCTTCCTCTTACCCGGATCATATCTCTGCTTGTCTCTCCTGGAAGTAGTAGCTTTAAATGCAGATTTTGTCTTAGGAAGGGCATCGCCAAATTCACTTAGCTCAAAATCAGTTTGTTTACCAACCAACATATCTCTGGTTACATTTATCATAGTCTGGAGCTCATCAATGGTTGTATCTTTAAATTTGTATGCATTAGGCAAGGATCTAAGCACTTTAACAACAATCTTTGATTCATCTAATTGTCCACCAGCACATATGATGCTACACACAAGTTCATTCACTCTTTGTGTGAAAGTAACAATATTTTCATCATAACCCATTTTCAACAATTCATATTTCCCTTTCAGACTTTGTAGCTTAGCAATTTTTACATTTGCATCTCCTTCATACAAGGTTTCCAACTTTTTCCAGATCTCATAAGCAGTCCTCAACTCCATAACATTTTTCATCTCAGAATCAGTCAAAGCACTCAACAATGCTTCCTTAGCTCTAATATTATATTCAACATCCCTAATCTTAGCAGTAGTAGTAGGGCCACTCTGAGGAATAACATACCTATTACTTGTAATGTTCTTGTAGGATTCACCAATGCATCTCAAATGACACTCCATTCAAGTCTTCCATAGAGAATAATTTGTTCCATCAAATCTCAGACTATCCTTCTTGTATGTCACCATCCCATATCACCTCAAGTTGTTAAACTTCTTCCAAAAAACCTGCTCTGATACCAATTGTTGGAAACACAAGGGAAAACAACTGAGAGGGGGGGTGAATCAGTTGTCACATAATTTCAAACTTATTAATCTTATTAACCTTTATTCTCAAATCTGATTAATAACAGTGAAAGCATGAATCAACCACATATAACACCAAGATTTTTTTTTGTGTGGAAACCCTGTTAGGGGAAAAACCATGGTGGGGTTAATCCACAAGTTATACCCTGTTAAAAGCATAAGAAGAATAAATGAGGAATGCACATGCATTCAGGAACATGGCCTAGAGCTCACTCCTTAAAGGAAGACTCACTATCTTACATAAAAAATTCATATTAAATCCATATGAAGAATTTGAACTGAGAAAGTAGCATCTGCTAATGCCTGAGTATAGTTCTGGTTAAGCACATGAACACTTCTTCACTCTCTTTCACTCTTCTTCACACTCTGATCTACCTTCAAATGATCTGAATCTTATTCACACATAGCACTCGCACACTTCACATTTCACACTCACACACACATCTCAAATGAAGAAACAATCACTTATATATATCCGCAAAAAGAAATTACATTGCTCCATGTCGGCTTCAACAAACTAATAGAATGAATGCAAACTGTCAGCCCAAAACAATAAAGATTATCAATGTGCATCAACCAAGGTTGGCCACAACATAGTAGACATCCAAAACAATGTCCTTGAACACAAAAAACCTTCAAAGATTCTTCCTCGAAGATCCACAAAACGCTTCAATCACCTTGTTGACCATGAACATGCAAGAGAAAATTTTGGATCATGAGCATAATGATCAATGCGGATGTGCAATACAGATAGAAAATGATCTATAAACATCCACAAACACTTTAGGAACATACGCAACACTTCATATTACCATAAAAACGTTATCTTCTTCTATGAACACCATTTCCAATAACAGAATAACTGTCAAAACACAAAACCTTATAACTTGCTCAAATCTTCATGTGCACCTTTAAAAATTTCAGAGTAGAAACTTCATACATCGACAAACAAACCCTTTAATACACAACTTCTCATCATCAACATATCAAACTTTCCAACACTTTGATCTTTACTGCTTCACAGATAGCCTATAACATATTTTATTATAATTTTCTCAATATCCTCAACACATACAGTCTTAAAGACATTAAGTAAATTAATTAAATAATAATGATTATTTAATTAACATAAAATAAAAGTGATGAAATGGAGTATTTAATTAAATAATTCAAAATTATCTAACTAAAGTAGAAATGGAGGGAAATTTTGAAATTCGAATAATTAAAAATTATTTAATTATCCAAGATGAAAGGGAAATATTATTAACTTAATTAAATAATGATTATTTAATTAAATGCAAAAGACAAATTGATGAGACCTAATGATGAAAAATGACGAAGTTTCAAAAGAAATGTGTTAGTCGGATTTAGGTGTCTACATTGTGCCCCTCTTTGAGAATGTGTTTTCATGGCGTTGTTTCAAAGACAATATGAAGTTTTTGGTGACATGCCCCAATTTTCCTTGACGAATGAAGAAATGGAGGTAGGATGCCCCTTAAGATTTTAACAAAAAAATGAAATTTTAAGGCAAAATCATGAAAAAGGAGTGAATGCATCAAACAATATGAAGGAAATGGTAAATTAAGCGAGAAAAGGGTAAAATAAGGTGAAGTGATGTTAGAGGGTTGCAGTAAAGGGCATATAATTGGGTGAAGGAGGGTGAGGGTGTGAAGGCATGGGAAATTTAGGGTTGGGTGGCTATAAATAGTAAATGGGGTGGGCAAACCTCCCCATTTGCACTCCTAGCCTTTGAAGATTAGTGAGCTCTAGAGTCCTTGAGAGTTAAGGTGTGGAGACAATGGCAAGCATTTTGGTGTGATCATCATGTGAAGAGAGTTCAAACCTACAAACAACAAGATGGTACTCAAGTAGAGGTATGCACCCCTATTTGGCTTGTGAATTTACTTAATTTACATATTTATTAGGGTGGAATTAGGGTTTTAATAGTTGTGAAACTTTTGGTGCTTTGGCACAACTGGGGTCGGGTTTGGTGCAAATGTTGCATTGTTGCGCAATTATAGGGAGTTGTTGTGCAATTATCATTTTTTAGCATATTTATAGGATGTTGCACAATTTTAGCTAGAAATGGCATAATTTTTGTATGAACATGCGCAATTATTGGGGGATTGAGAAATTATCGTATGGAAATGCGCAATTATTGGGGGATTGAGAAATTATCATATGGAAATACGCAATTGTTTTAGATAACACATTTGATGCTTGAAATGGTACAGTTGGCTAAGATTTTAGAAAAAACGTAAAGAATGTGTCGACTAAGTTTGTGTGATGGATGTAGGATGGATGAGAGCAATTGATGTTGTGTGAGAGATAGCCATATGCAATGATCCAGAGGTGGTAGATCATTGAGGATGAGTGAGTTTTCCTAAGAGCGGTTGGACTTTACTACATTACTTATATGCCTGAGATTCGAGAAAATAGTGGGATGATGACTGTATTGTTGAGTGATGGTATAGCGAGTGAAGCTCCTCCTATTACCTGCTAGAGAGGTGATTATTATTCTCGAGGACATTTGGAGGATCTTGTGGATCCTAATTCATGGTGAGCAGGTTGTGTATGACGCAGATGATGGGGAGATGACACTAAGTAAAAAAAAATTGTATTAAATATAGTATAAGCAACATTTACATAGTTCGTTGGTACTAGGTCACCCAAAAAACATAGGGTTCTTTACAACTTTTTATATCTCATGGGATGTATACAATATTAAACATTATAGAAAAAATAAATTGGACCAGCTATTTTTTGAGTTTAACATCTGGAGTAGTGAAACTAATCATCCTCCACATCTTGGGAAAGTATATTACATAGTATTTCATCAGCAAAGGTCTCAACTAGGGTGTTATTTTGTGGGGTAGCATGATCAGTAGTGTCTTTATTAAGTTCAACTACTGGTTCCTCTCTTGGATGCTCCATTTTTGTGCCTTTATCTTAGCTGATAACTTCATTTACCTCCCTCTAGAGTTCATCTAGTGCTCTGTGAAACATTTATGATTCTCCTCCATTCAGGAGGAGTGGTTGTCCACATATCACTTCTTCTCTATTAATAGTCATTGTTCCTTCCCTTATGAGGTGCAAAATTTGACTAGTGAGATCTCTATTTGAACCGATACCTACATAGCAACATTGAGGAACGTGAGTTTTTTGTGAAACTCAGTAAGTTCCCTCTTCATACCCATGAACTTATTTTCATTTATCACTTTACAAATATGCCACATAATTTCATTGGTTAGCCAAAACCAAAGTAATTTACAATCTTTATTGATCTTAAAATTAGTAAAAATAATTTATTTCCAAAGAATTATACCATTATTATTCCAAATATTTATATTGTGAAAAAAAACCTCCAGATCTCCTGAGCGTAAAAGCATTCAAAAAGGATATGTTTACAAGATTTTGGAACCCTGCAGATGTTGCAAACTTCAATATCATCGAAGTTAGATTTAATAAGAATTTTCTGCAAAAGAACAAGCCACCTGAAGGCAACCTTTTTAGGCTCCATGGAGTTATGCCAAACTAGAGCTAAATTTTTTTTCCAATCTTTAATATCCAAGGTTAGACCCCAACAAGAATTCACATGGTTAAGAATAGAGTTGATGTCAAGAAGTTCATTATAAATTTCCTTAGCTTTCACATTTCCAACTTTGAAGCCATCACACCATACAATGTCCTTGGCAAGGTCAAGAAGATTCTCACAATCAATTGGGAAGATTGCATCATTACAAGCTTCTTAGATGATAGAGTAAGTCCTAAATTTGGAAGCGGGGAGGTCAAAATATGCACTTAAGACATTCTAGGTTTTCAAGCAACCATTGGAAAGAATATGACCAAAGGTCTTGATACCTTTGTCGTTCCAAATTTTTGTTGAGCACCCTTGAAGGAGGGTGAGAGGCTTGTTGTTGTGTTCCATATTCCACCATAAGGAGTTGAAGGGTTGACAAGATTGATTGTTTTTTAGCATTATATTACTAGTTTTTAGTTGGGATTTGTGCTTTATTAGCTCCCAAGCCTTCCAAATACTCCTAAAAATTGAGGATCCTACCAGAATCATGGAGTGTTTAGTGAGGAGGATATCACTTAGAGGTAACAACTTCCAAGATTTGGCCTACTTGGGAATCGCTTCTTGAATATTGTTTCTGATTAGGACCTTCCACAACTCATTGCCACTTAGGGATTTAAGAACTCATTTAGCTGCCAAGGGAATTCCTTGGACTTTTAGATCTTTCAGTCCAATGCGCCCTTGGAGCTTCCCAAGGCAACATCAATCCCACTTTAATGAGCGCCTCTTCCTTATGCATTTTCCATCTGACCAAAGAAATTCCCTTATTATTTTTTGAATTTCATTTATTTGATAGATGTAGAAAAACCATATTGATGTGATGTAAAAACTATATGACGAGAGAAAGTTTTGGCATACTTGTATTATGCTAGTAAGCAAAAGGTAGTGTTTGTTCCAACTTCCTAGTTTTTTTATCAATTTTGTCTTTGATCTAATTCCACATTTATTATAGGTTAGGATTGATGACAAATGGAATTCCCAGATATCTGACTAGTTTGTTTAGGCCACCCCATTGGAATCCAAACCTGATTAGCTAGTTAGGGGGATTCTCTTTCCACCCCAAGAATGTACATTTAGCCTTAAAGAGTTTTACTCCAGAAGCTTTGTAGTAGAAATCCAATTTTTGCATTAGTGATTCTAGATTATATTGTTCCATCTCAACAAAAAAAGAGGCGTCATCTGCAAATTGTACATTTGTAAGCTCACTATGGTCAGGGAGTTTGATTCCCCTGATTTTCAGAGAGGAGTTATCCTTTGACAAGTAGAAAAGAGCATCATATGCAATTACAAAGAGGGTCAGGGCAAGAGGACAACCTTGTCTAATTGATCTCTCTAGGTTAATCTCCTCTGAAAGCTTGCCATTGACCTCAATCTGTGTTGAGGCATCATTTAGCAAGTTGTTTACCATATTGTAGGTTGTCGAGGAAGCAAAATGCTTGGAGGAAAGTCCTTAGAAAGTTCCACTCCACCCGATCATACGCTTTTTCAAAAACTAGAAGAAGCACAACTACCTCTTGACCAAAATGCTTGGAAAACTCAAGAGCTTCCCAACTCATTATTAGATTTTCCAGAATATACCTCCCTTTTATGAAGCCCATTTGAGTGCTCGTTATGAATTTTGGCAGGATGTTGACCAGTCTTAATGCAATAACTTTAGCTAGGATCCTATAAGATACATTTAGTAAGGTGGTTGGTCTCCAGTTCTTGACTTAGGGCCTCTTTGTAAACTTGCAACAAGTCCTCACAAATTAAGTCTTTAAATATTTTTATAAAATTCTATGGGAAAACCATCACAACCTAGTGACTTGCCATTGCTCATGGAGAGCAAGGCATTTTTGATCTCATCTTTTGAATATTTTGTGTCTAGCATAACTAGGTCCTCATCTACTATCTTTTTTGGAATGAGACTTTTGATGAGGCCCCTTGCCATTGAACTAGTTTCTTCCCCATCCTTGGAGGTGAAGAGCTCTTTGAAAAAGGTTTGAAATGTTAGAGTAATAAGTTATTTTTCTTAATTAATTTAATTATATTAGTTAATTAATTAAGTCACTTATCACTTTAAATTTTCTTAAGCTAAACTTAGGCACATTAATAATTAACTATTTATTAATTATTAAGTGTGCACACTAGGGTTTCTTTTTAGGTTTTGATCTCATTTCTTAAGGATTGATCTCTTGTAATTATTCATTCTCTTTTATGAATTTTTTCTTGAGGCTTGCAAAGCACCTTTTTTGTTTTGGATATCTTTTCTCTGTGATAGTTTATTTGCTTGCAGATGTTCATTGGGTTCTGTGAGGTTGTATTTCTCAACTTCAACATGGTATTAGAGCTTTAGATCTACCGCTTGTTGTTTGTCTTTTGAGGGATCTTGTCTTGAAAGAAAAGGATCTGTTCATTTGTATCCATTTTTGACCTTGCCATTATGTCTAAAACATTCAATTTAGTCAAGATTGACCTTTGTTTCATCAAATTTGGCTTCACGGTGTCAAATTTGTGAGGGTTTGAAGTTTTTTTAGGGGTTCCTGATCTAGAGCTTACCTGCAATTTTGGATTGCTTTGAGCCCAAAAGGACCTCACCATCATGTTCAAAGTGCCCAAAAACCTCAAAATCGACTATCAAATTGTCAAAATTGGACACAGTGACTTCAAGAGGCATTTTTTTTCATTTATGGGCCATACGGCTTGGTATAGCACGCAATCCGAGAAAAAAATTAAAATAAACAAAGGTAATGGCCACCACCGTCAGTTAAATACTAACGGTTAACCGCTAGTGGCTAATGCTAGTGGCTAGGTTAACTACTAGGCTTAACCCCCAAACCCTTTTGGAGCAGTTTTGGTATTTTGGCCATAACTTTTGCATACGAACTCGGTTTTTCGAAAATGAAATATCATCAAAAAGATGTTTCCAAGACCGATCCAGTGGTATAGGTTTGATTTCTTGATTTTTCTATTTTTCTATATTTATTACCAGTCAAAGTCATACCTTGTTTTTGCACTTTTGGGGGCATAACTTGAGCATACAAACTCCTTTTTTCAAAAACGAATATGCATTGGAAAGGTGTTTAGATGCTCTATCCAAATATGTAGTTGGTTTCCTCAAAAAAATTACCAGGTACATAGAGAATTGTTTTGAGTGATTTTTTTCTTTTCACTCTTTCCAGCTTTAAAAATTGTATTGGGGTTTAGTTTTTTGTATTGTGGGGGGTATTTTCTTCCCATTTTCTGTAAATTTACATCAGAAACCAGAAACCTCTATTATTCAAACACATTTAAAAAACAAAAAATCATGGCGGACACCTCTTCAGTTGATTGTCTTACACCACATAATTATCACACTTGGGAAGTACATATGAGAAGACTCCTCATGTCTAAGGGGTTATGGTCTTGTTTAGATGAGGTTCAACCTCGGTTGACACATCCATTTGAGGTTATGCAACACAAAAACAAGATGGATGAAGCCCATGGTTTTTTATCACTGCATGTTTCAGATAGTCTACTTTTTCATTTAGAGGGGTGTACAACTCCTCAGGAAATGTTGCTCAAGTTTCATACTCTCTTTGGCACCATCAACAAGTTTAGGGCACTTTAGATTGAGGCAGAGTTGACTACTTTGGTACCTGATTCATTTTCATATATTGAGAATTTCTTGATGAAATTCAAATCACTTAGATCATTGTTATAGGGTTGTGGTAAGAACAAGACTTCCACTTAGTGTATTTACTTGATTCTCTCTTAGCTTTGTGGTTCTTTTCAGATATTCTCTTCTATATTTTATTCCACTATGGATGCTTTGGGTGCACGTTTTACCATGCCTACCTTTGAGGTTTTTTGTGATAGGTTGAATCGTGAGAAGTCCAAGCTTGCACAATTGGATGCACTTTCAGGTTCACAAAACTCAACATTGGTAGCTCAGACATCCAAAGGGAAACAAAAGTAGAAACATAAGCCTAAGAAAAATTCAGTTGGCCATGAGAGTACCTCCAATCCATCACTGAAGTCTAGTTCAAAACCACCATCCAACCCTAACAAGGTTAAATCTTCTAAGTTTGGTGAGCCTTCCTCCAAGACTAAGAATCCATCTAGAGATCCTTACAATTTTTGTGCCAAGGAAGGACATCCAGTTTGCAGGTGTTGGAAGCGATTAGAGGCTTCAGAGGAAGCGATGCAGTAGCATAACATCACCTCAACTTAGTCATCTTCCCAACCCACAAGGAAATGGCATGCTATTTCTGCATGAGCATTACCTTCAGAATCCACTTGGATTCTAGATTCTGGTGCTTCTCACCATATGACACACACCCAGGAGTTGGTCACCACACTTGCTTATTGTGGCACTACACAGATTACAATTGGTGACTCTACACAACTTAGAGTTAGGGGTTCAGGTACTATCTCCTTAGATGGTGGTTGTCTTCAGGATATACTTTTGGTTCCTGATATCTCAATAAACCTTCTTTCCATTTATCAGATTTTTCATTCTGGCTTTGGTAAGACAGTTGAGTGCTCACCACATGATGTGGTTATTCGAGACCTCCATGATCTTGATTTGGTTGTGGCTATTGGGAGTGTTGACACTGCATCTTGCTTATATAGATTTGATGGCTTTGAGGGTTCAGATGCCTTAGGTTCATCTCTCCTAGCACATGCAGACACAGTGAGTAGACTTTGGCATGAGAATTTTGGCCATGTCAATTACAAATATCTACAACAAATGAGTACATAGGAACTAGTGATTGGTCTCCCATAGATTTCCTGTACTAATGGTGTTTGTCCAAGTTGTGTACTTGGTAAACATCACCGGGATTCTTTTCCTACTAGTCCAACCACACGTGCTAATGCACCCTTGGAGCTAGTACATAGTGATCTTATGTCATTTCCTACTCCATAATTTTCATGGGCCAAATATTTGCTCACATTTATTGATGACCTCTCTAGACGCACATGGGTGTACTTTCTTAAGTACAACTTCGATGTCTTTGATTCATTCAAGATCTTTAAGACATTAGTGGAGAAGCAGTCAAGACTTTCTATTAGGCAGATACACACAGATAATGTGGGGAGTTTGTTAATCAGGCTTTCAGGGATTTTTTCACTGAGCATGGTTTACACCATCAATTTACAATACCTTACACCCCTCAACAAAATGGTGTTTCTAAGAGAAAGAACAAGACTTTATGGGAGATGGCCAATTGTATGATACAGTCACGGTCCATGGATTCTTCAATTTGGGCTGAGGCAGTCAATTGTGCCAATTATATTCAGAATCAAATGCCTCATAAGGCATTATGACACATGACTCTTGAGGAGGATTGGACCCATGTCAAGCCCGATGTTTCTACATTCTAAGTTTTTGGTAGTGAGGCTTGGGCATTTATTCCTAATTCTAAATTAAAATCCATGGAGAAGAAAAGCCGACCACTCATTTTTCTTGGCTACTGTGAGGATGTTAAGGCATACAGGTTGTTTGATCTTGATTCCAAAGAGGGCTTGTTTTGACAAGATTTCCAGTTTGATGAGTGCTTTCCTCTGATGGATTCTTCATCACCAGCTTCTCCCTCTCTGCCTACTCATCCCTCTTCATCTCTTGAGGATTTTTTTTATCTCTAGAGGATGATGTATATGATGATCCACCATCCCCCTCACCACTAGATACAAAAAATTTACCCAAGTGGGCCCACTTTACTGTAGAGGTAACTAGATCATTGGTAGGCGATCCTTCAGATTCTCATCGTACACATGCACAGACATCAGGTGCTAGTCTTTTGAGTCATGCCATTTCGGATGATCCTGAAAAGTTTTCAGAGGTGAAAAGTCACCTTGAGTGGGACAGGGCTATGTATTCTTCTTTGATGAAGAATCATACTTGGGATCTTTATTATCTTCCTAAGGGAAGAAAGTTGGTTTGATGCAAGTGGGTGTACTGTACCAAGTATGCAACTGATGATTAGATTGATAAGTATAAGGCACTGTTGGAGTTGAGAAGATACAACACCACAGAAGCCCAAAGATCTCTGCAAGCAAATAACCTATTACAAGGAGAAGCAAAGAGAAGCAACAAAGGAAATTCTCAATAATGTGGAGCAATGTATTCACCTAAAAATGTAAAATGAATAATGATACAAAAGATAGTTTTCAACTACATATAGATGAAAACCCTAAAAAGGAAAACCCTAGGCTTGCACAATAATAATTAATAAAGTAATTAATTATTATGTACCTAATGTTAGCTTAAGTGAAAAAGAGTTAAAAGGAAACTTTACGTAATTAAACAAATATTGTTTAATTAATAAAGTAAATAACCAATTTCTCTAACAGGCACGTCTTGTTGTAAAGGGATTTTCTTAGGTTGAAGGTATTGACTAATTTGAGACCTTTGCTCCTGTCGCCAAGATGAATTTCATTCGCTTTGTACTTTCACTCTCAGCTTCATAGGGATGGACAGTTTTTAAGATGGATGTGAAGAGTGTCTTTTTGCATGGAGACCTTCATGAGGAGATTTATATGGAGCAGCCTCAGGGATTTGTGCAAGACACTTCTTTGGTTTGTAGAATTCGGCATTCATTGTATGGTCTCAAACAAGCCCCTCAGGCTTGGTATGAGAAGATGGACTCTTTCTTGCTTTCCTCCCACTTCACACATTGTCATTTCGATCCTATAGTGTGCATTCATCGTTAGGAGGGTGATCTTTTGATTCTTGTGCTATATGTTGATGATCTCATTATTACAGGTAGCTCATCCTCTATGATTCAAAGTGTTCAAAGAGCTTTGATGGAGCAATTTGAGATGATAGATCTCGGTCTTCTACACTATTTTCTTGGTCTATAGGTTATTTAATCTTCAGATAGGATTTCCATATATTAGCAGAAGTATGCTCTTGATATGCTCCAAATATTTGGCATGCTTGATTGCAAGTCCACCCCCACACCATTTCAATCAGGTGTTGTTATGTCTTCCACTTGCTCTACTCCTTCAGTAGACTCTATATTATACAGACAGTTGGTTGGCAGTTTGTTGTACCTAACGCATTCTCATCCTCTTTCCTTTGCGGTTGGTCTTGTCTCTAGGTTCTCCCATTATCCACATGAGAGCCATTGTCAAGCTACCAAGCGTATCTTAAGGAACATTCATAGAACCACATAGTATGGAATTCACTACACATCAGGAGTACCTCAGATTATTGGCTTCACTAACTTAGATTGGGCTAGTGATGTCAATGATTGAAAGTCCACTTTCAACTTTGTTTTTTGCCTTGGTTCTTGTCCTATCACATGGTCTTGCAAGAAGAAATCTTCTATTCCATTATCATCTATAGAGGATAAGTACCGAGCAATGGTATTAGCTAGTCAGGAGATTTTATGGCTTCGATAGTTGATGATAGAGTTTGGGTTTCCTCCTAATAGTCCCACAGTTCTTTGGTGTGACAATAAAAGTTCTATACTCATTTCCCACAATCCAATGGAGAATTAGTGGATGAAGCACATTGAGATCCACATGCACTTCATTAGGCAATTGATTCAGGATGGTTCTCTCATCTTGGAGTACATTCCTACTGAGGTGTAGGTTGCAGACATCTTCAGAAAACCTTTGGAATTGCCATGATATCTTCAGTTGCAATCAATGCTTGGGATGAAGGAAGTTTTCTTGGGGGGTTTTAGTGAGGTCTTCCTTCTTTCATGTTTTTATTCACATGCTTTCATCTCTTTTTGGAGAGGAGTTTTTTCCCATTGGGTTTTCTCCTTTTCTTTGCTTTACAAAGATTTGGTTGTATTTGGGTACCTCATCTGGCCTTGTTGTCAGGTCCCATCTTTAATTTCCTACATCTTTTCCTTAGTGTTTTAGCTTCGTCCTAAGTTCATATTAAGGGGGTGTGTTAGAGTAATAAGTTATTTCACTTAATAAATTTAATCATATTGGTTAATTAACTAAGTCACTTATCACTTTAAATTTACTTAAGCTAAAATTAGGCACATTAATAATTATTTATTTATTAATTATTAAGTGTGCACACTAGGGTTTATTTTTAGGTTTTGATATCCTTTATATAGGATTGATCTCTTGTAATTATTCATTCTCTTTTATGTATTTTTGCTTGAGGCTTGTAGAGCACCTTCGTTGTTCTGGATATCTTTTCTTTGTGATAGGTTATTTGCTTGTAGGCATTCACTGGGTTTTGTGAGGTTGTATTTCTCAACTTAAACACAAAATTACTCAATAATCGCATCCTATGAGGAGACCATTTGGGAGCCATCCCAAATCTATGAATCTTCTCTTTTAAGTTTTTCTCCCTTAGAAAGTTGAAGAAGAATTTGGACCCTTTGTCCCCACATTTGAGCCATTCAACTTGGCTTTGACTTTTTGACATTGAATTTTTTGATCTTAGAGATTCCTTAGCTTGTTTTTGGCTAGGATCAGTTCATCACAAAACATCATATTTTCTGGATCCTTTTGAAGATTTGATTTAGCCTCAAAAACACTATCTTGGAGGGAACTTTCCTCTCTCCTTTTGTCCAAGGCCCCTTTCTTTCCAATTATTTGGAATATTTTTTTCTAACCTTCCACATTTTTATTCCACCTCTCGAGGTATGAGCAATATTTTAACATCCATTTGTTTATTTCTCTAAGAGATACAATGACATCATGGCAATCAGGATCTTTTAAAAGGTGAGTGTTGAGGATAAAAGTATCTTTCCTCTTTGTTATATTCAGTCTACCATTGGAGGATGATAAATTAGCTTTAATTAGATGGTGATCTGAGAGGGTGTATGGAAAAAATTGCACCATAACACCATCACTGTTTGGCCTGAAAGTAAAAAAGTTCTTATTGGCATAGATTCTATCTAAGCTGCAGCTAACATACCTATATTTTAGAAATATATGTAAAGTATGTCGAGATATATCCTTCTCAAGGCACCTCTTTCTTAATCAATTGAACCTTAACTCAAATTGAAGCTTAACCCTAACCATAAAGCTATATGAACCCTAATCATAACCCTATTTGAAGCTGGTTCAAATTACTGGCTCATAGATAATGATAAATTCCTTAGAAGAGTGTCTTTCAAGTTTGAAAAGTGTAGATAGAAAATCCAAAATTCGAAATGGTTGTCACTAACTCTTGGCTCACCCAAATAGTTGATCATCACACTAATATGTGCATGTTCAACATTAAGTTAAAATTCATAAAACTAAGACTGAAGGAGTGGAATATCCAAGTCTTTAGAAACCTTTTTATAGAAAGAATCTCCTTGAAAGTAGAATGGATAAGATCCAAAAAGACCTCTCAAATTATTTTTATTACATCCTAATAGAAGAAGAGAGGAATCTCATAGTTCAATCGGATGGTGTCTATAGTTTTGAATAAATCTATTGGAGACAAAAATCAAGGATTAAATGACTTAAATATGGTGTAAAACCAAGTTTTTCCATTCAACATGCAAAACGAGAAGGCAAAGAATCATAATATGAAGATTGAAGATGCTTATGGATAAAATTTTGATAATCCTAACACCATCAAGGCTTCCTTGGTTTCCTCTTGGGAAAACATGCTCGTGGAGGAAAATGAAGACAAAAAAGAGAAGAAAAGCAGGATCTCTTCTTGGATCATATCTCGACCCTGGATGTTGATTCTAAATTCTAATAAAGTAGCTAAATATATCATTAAGGAAGAATGTATCTAACGATGTGGTCATGGAAGAAGTTAAGACATCTATTTTTAGAATTGAAAGTCCCAGGCCCAAATGGTTTTTGTACCTTCTCTTTCCAAAAGTTTTGGAATGTAATCCTAACTTTAATTGAACCATAATCCTAACCTTACCTCTAACCTCGACCCTAACCCTATTTGAACCCCAACCCTAATCTTCACCCCAATAAATTTATTGTAGAACCCTAACCCTAACCCTAGAGTTGAACCTTGACAATAACACTAGGTAAAAACACCCTAATTGAACCTTAACCCTAATTAAACCCTAACCCTAATGTAAACCTTAACCCTAAATGAACCTTAACGAACTCTACCCCTAATTGAACCCTAACCCTAATCTTAATAATAATCATAAGTTTTTTTGTTGATTTAATAGTAACCATAATTGATCCTTATACCTAACCCTAATTTAGCCCTAATCATAATATTAATTGTACCCTAATCCTAATCTTAATTCAGTTCTAGCCCCAATTGAAACACCAACCCTAACTTTAACCATAATTGTAACCCTACCCATAACCTTAATTTTAACCATATTTTTTAACCTTAATTCTAACCATAATTTTCATATGACTCTGACATAACCCTAACCTTGATTGTAAACATAACTCTATCCCTAACACTAACTGTGGTTATAACTATAATTGTAACTCTACTTTTTACCCTAATTCTAATCCCAACCTTAATATTCACCATAACCCTAACCCTAACCATAATTTTAATATTTTTTTAATTATAATACTAATAAGTAGGTTTAAAATTATAATATTAATAATTATTATTATAAAATTAAGGTTCTAATTAATTATTTCAATTATATCTCTAAAATTAATAATTATAATGGTAACTTTGATATATAATCATGAAATTAAAATATTTCAAAATAATTATTTAATAGGATTAAAGTTATAGTATAATTTGATTAGATCTCTTTTTATCTAAATTTGGGTTATTTTTTTTCTTCCTTGATTTTTAATTACACTTTTTTCTTTATGAGAACTTTTCTTATCTATGTGTATAATTCTCACTCTACTTCTTACCTTAATTCGAATCTCAATATTAACATTCACCTAAACCCTAAACCTAATCTTAATTCTAATGATTTTTTAATTATTAAAAAAGAATAATATCATAATATTATTAAATATTATAAAATAAAGGTTATGACCCTAAAATTAATTATTTGAATTATATCCCTAAAATGATTAATTATAACCCTAACCTTAATAAATATTCAAGATAATAAAAAATCAAAAAATAGTTATTTAACAAGATTAAATTTTAATATTAGTTAAATTTGTATTGTAATTATTTGTATTCATTGCCACATCTAACTATGTATGGTAGCACATGAGATTTTTATAAAATGGTCAATGTTTTCTTTAATAAAGTGCTTACAACATGTACTATGCATTGGTTATGGTTTGTGTCAAGGTAAGTATTTAGTTTCTAGATATGAGATATTATTTTCTTTTATTTTATGACATTTTATGGATTTTGTTTCATCCATTTTTATCCAAGCCTCTTTATATCATCTTGTATTTTTCTCTTTACTTTTTCATTTTTTTCCTACTCTAATTATACTTGATTGTAACTCATTTTTTATAATTGTTATAATATTTTATAACATTCACATCTTAATCTTGAATTCTTATTTTAATATTATTCTAATATTTGTTATTATTTTTTTCTTACTATTTTTCCCTTAAATCACCTCCCACATTATTTTTATTTATTTACTTACTTATTTGCTTTTATTACTCTTTTGTTGTATTATGTTTTTAGACTTTATGTTTACTATTTTTTGTCTAATCTTTCTTTTATACTCTCCTATGTATCTAGTTTTTTCATATCTTTTTACAAAGTTGGTTGTGCAATTGTATGATGTGAAACATAGATTTTTAATCTAAACTTTGAAATATCATATCTTTAAATGTTAAAAGTAATTTTTTTAAATGAATTTATTTGGAAAATAACTTATGATTTATTAATAAGGTTTAATAATTTATAATTTTTTATTAAGAATTAATTTTAGATAAATTTAAAAATAAAATAATTTCAAAATTTTGAATCTTATTCATATAACTAATATTAAATTTAATATAATCTAATATTGAAAAATAACATAATAGTAATTTTTATTTGAAAAAATCTATATATTCAAAATATGATTTATTTCATTGCTTTTTGAGTTGAAGAGTTGTATTAGATTATAATTTGTTATTTGCTTAACAACAAAAAAAAATATGAAAGTAAAAAAATTCCAAAATATTTGTAGAGGATATAAGAAAGAAAAAAGTACATTGCTCATTCCCTATGATTTTGCAAAGTAAAATGGAAATTTGGAAATTTTTCATCTAATATTTTTTTAATTATTATAATTTTTCTATTTTTAATGCATATGAGTGGGATGAGTGCTAAAATTTGATTGCTGAAACTTTATTATTTTCCAAAAACTTTACTTAAAAATCACTATAATCTAATTAAATCAAATCCTAGAATGCATATATATTTTTTTAAACCAAACCACCCCTATTTTTCACCCTTATTTTTCCTTTGAATTACCAATTGATCTTTCTTTAATTATTTCTTTTAAATTGTTCAACCACAATGACAACGAGTCACTCTGATTTCAACACTAATGATAATTCACAGTACACATGCAATAAATCATTATAGATGTAACATTTAGAGTAAATTTTCTTTATATGTGCTTTGAAATATGTGGATATCCTACAATTATAATTGTCAAACGTGTTTGTTTATAACATATTTTAGAAATTATACAACTTAGATTTTATTCTTCTCTTATAGTCATACTAAATTTTTTAACCATATTCTATGAACATTTTACCAAACAGCTTCATGTGCACTGCGTGTAAATGAAACTATATATATTAAACAAATTTTTTAATAAAAAAAATGCAAACACCAAATAAAAGAGGTGGATATGAAAAGGGGCATAGCAATAATAGGCTACAACCCCAAATAAGGAGGGCACAACTCCACTTGCAGTCACAACGGGTTGTGGACCAATTGGAGAGTTTGTAAGGATACCGAGGATATGGCACCTGCATGGGAGGTGCAGAAGTGTAGCCTAAACCTCCTCCATATACATGGTGTTGTTGCTGGTACATGTTTACACAGAGGATGAACAAGAAATCATGCCACTGGGGTTTGCTACTAAATTGATTGTATTATACAAGACTTACATGCTCAAATAAGGAATTTTTCAGGAAGAATCCAATCTCCAATTGTAAATGTTGTGTGCACGAAGTATTTTGATATGTTAAAGGATTCAACAAAACAATTTCTATGAAGTTTAGGTTTTTGAAGAAAGTAGGTGTATTTTGACTGGGATGTACCGGATTTGTCATCAGTTGGGATTTTGTTTAAATCATGACTCTAATTTAATCTATTCTATCAAACATAGCAAGTTAAGCTCAAAATTTATACTCTAACCCTGGAAATAAACTTCAACAGAATACCCTATTGCTGCAGTTCATGCTCAAGACTGAAAACAGTATAATAGGTTTCAGTTATCAAAAATACATACCAAAATAGTGAGTACCCAATACATAAATCTTTCTGAACAGACCCAAAGAAACAATCCACAACTGTCTTCATATCAAGACCACCAATATTTAAAACAACAAATAATACCAAAAATAAAACATTTTGCTTAGATACTTCAACATTTTACTACCTTAAAACTACAAACCAGAAAATGTAAGGAGCAATGTCAATCAGAATCCTCTGACAAACAATGTTTAAATTTTAAAATGTCCTAAATAAAAAACTTGAAGCTCCTTGAAATAAATTTACTGCTACGATTTTAAGAGGTTTAGTCTAAGATCCATGCTTCCATATTCAATAACAAAACAATCTTGTGAAATAAAATCCTCTCCTATATAAAATCTGTAAGCATTAAAAATAACTTTCATATTCAATGTCCACAATCCCTTTTTTCTGCAGAGCAACGCCTTTATTTGGGAGTGCCAATGTTGCAAATGTATGGATTGGAACCACAAAATCCATCTGATTGTTTGTTGTTAGGTTTGTAACCACTATCTTTTGTAAAATTTACATATATGTAATTATATAATGACATATATTAAATTATTATTTTTTTATTTACTTTTGTAAAATTTACATATATGTAAGTATATAATGAAAAATCAACGTATATTTACGCCGAAGGCGTCCCCACGCTCAGCTTTTGCAACCCCTTTTTAGGTGAACAATACAGATTGCCGGACAAAGCGATGCAAGAGAATCTCAGATGTTCATCATTTTTGCCATTTTTTCGGCCGTTTTGGCCCCTTTTCGCTGCTTTCCCCGCTTTCGGCTATTTTTCTCTATTTTTGGCTTCTTTCCCCACCGTTACTGGTTTTCGCTCCTCCAAATTCCTCCACATGCTTACCATCACAGCATTTAAATATCTCATATGCTTTGAATGTCAATAAAATCTGTAAGGAAGATACTTGGATTTGTGGGTACCCATTTTTACCAATCGGATGACCTCCAACTCAGGACATATCCAATTTTCTCCACTAGGTGTCCTCCATTAAGTACACAATCAATTTTTTTGCTTTGGGTGTGCCCTAAATAAGGATAGAAGCCCATAATTTAGGACGCTAGGATTTATGGGTATCTAGAAGGGCCATGGAATCTGATATGCTAATAAAGAAAAGAAGATTTGTTTACAGGGATGGTGATTTTGTGTTCTTAATTTGGATTGGTGTTTTGGGATTTAGCCAATAATGGCAAGCCTGTCCCAGTGCCTATGTGGGCAGTCATTGTTGATATCTCCTTCGACTGGTCATGGTGCTTTGCGCACTACAAGACTTAGGAACTACAATACCAAGTTAATTGGGCGTGTGGTTGTTCCCCCAAGCAGAAGATAGTGTATTGTCAGACCCCTTTGCCATGTTAGCTGGTGGCAGGAAGATGGTTCTGAAACTTCCAAGCCTTCAAAATAGGTAAAAGCATACACTTTTCTTTTTGTCTTATTAATTTTGAGTGAGGTTTAGAGGTAGTTGAAAAGAAGCCTGGTTTATTTGAAGCTTAGAAACCATGCTGAATTACTTTCATGATTCATTATTTACTTATGATATATGTATGTTATACGTTATATTAGAAACTGGAGCAAATCTTCATTTTTTTCTCCCTAAAATGACCTAGGGAGAGGGCCCTAGCACAACAAAAAACCTTTAGAGATCGATTAGCTGCTAGCCAGAAGGCTCAACAGTACCACAAATGAAGAAAGCATATTATCATGCTAGAAACAGAAGAAAGAGGGGGAGAAGAGATGCCAACAAGAATTTGACCCCACAAAGCTGAAGTCCAACAATCAGCAATATTCCATGACTGGATTCTAATGCAGTAGGGGATAATAAGGCACACATATATCCCAAAAACTTATGCATTGCGAGAAAATAGAGTTTTTTGTATCCATCACTACCAGCTTTCTTAGATTGTTGGGGAAATTACAAGTCTAGCACTAATCCAAGGCTACTTTGGTAGTGAAGAGAATCACACCTGGGTTCGCAGTCCTGTCCGCCACCTGATCCCCTGTCCTTTTAATATCTAAAAAGGTCACCTCATCCAATTTTAAGACCAGCCAATGTGCTTCTTCAATGATCATTCCATGGCGCTAAGATTCAATTTTTCCATCCACAATAAGTCTCTTCCATTCCCTCATTACACTTGTTTCTAAACCTTTAAGCATAACCAATACTTCTGCTTGATTGTTGGTTTCAATCCCCACATTTTTTGCTCAGTCTATGAAGTATTCAACTCTAATTTTGATCAATATATGAAGGAAATCCATAATATGGTTCTCATACATTCAGTAAGATGCATGTTTTTACAACATATTTTAAATGTTTGATAAATTTGCTTCATAATCAATTGAAACAACTACCAGTTAACTCTCTTTGTAACAAACTATCCTTTTGTGGATTGATTGTAACTAAAACTAAGCTGAACTGAATTTCACATCCATATCCTCACACTTGTAACTCAATCTGCTTTTCTAGCTCTCCTTTTTTGGTTGTGCCACTTGTCTAATATGAAGCAAATTTCCTAACAAAAGCAATAGGTATCAACAAACCTACGACTGGACAAGGTTTATAAAGCAGTAACAACAAACCTACCACCGGACAAGGTTTATAGAGCAGTCACTTTGTGTTTACATTCAAGATTCAGTAATGTAAGTTCCACTTTTAACATTTCTAGAACAAAATTTTTTACAGCTTATACAAGCAAAATGTCTAAATAAGAATGATAAACCCTGATTGTAAGAGGCGTGCACATATTTGTAACTTTGACATATCTATGCATACTTACCACTACTTTTGGTCAAAAGGGTAAGTAAAATCAAAATGTCCAACAAAGCACCCAAATTGACATTTTAAGAAGTTAGAACATGAGGTAAATGAAAAAAGTTCATGTGAAATGACTAAAGAAAAAAAAACTATATTACAATTTTTTAAACAAAGATATGATCAAGAAGAAGCATACAATTCCATTTGATTAGACCCAATGTAGGCACTACATATTCTCAAAGATTGATTTTAGATGGTTGATATATTCAAGTGAATTCCACAAAGTATACAAAGGAAAGACATTTCTCGCAATAGATGGACACAATGGATACCTGCATTATCACTTAATCCAACCTTCCATGCCTTGGAAACCTGTACTAAAAATCCAGGACAACCTTGTCTAATATCTCTCTGGTCAAAAGATGTGTTTAATACCCCTTTGCAGATCGATTGGATTTATCAGCAAAACTACCAAAACTGAGATATGATAAAGGACTTGTAAGCAGCAATAATAAAAAATTCATACCTCCAGGATGAAACTTCATATAAGGGGAAATGTTGTATACACAACGTTTAAGCACTGTCCAAACATCTCCTTCACTTTTGTGTTGTTTCACTTCATCCATAGAAATTAGCCTTCTATTTGACTGTCCCTTGAGCCCTGCAGCACTGAAAAATTAGGAATTTCACCTTAACTGTTGTCACATTCTGTTCAATCATCATGCATTTATTATTATACATAACTCTGAAATGTTTTCCCCTTTCAGATTCTTCACAAGTTAAATTTCAGTATAAAATGTATTTAGGAGGAAGGAAGTAAGTAAAAAGGCCTATGCCGTATTAAGGAGGAAGGAAGTAACTAACAAGTGCAACATAAACCTTCTAGGGGAGAGAAACAAGATACAACCCAAACAAAAGGGAAAGGACCATCATAAACATCACCACCATCTCCATATAGCTCTTCATCCTCCACCACCACATCCTCAATGCAATCCAATGATTATTTGCAACAACAAAAATATATACAACCAATTGCAACTACATAGCTACTCCAACTACCATTGGTTGGATCATAGGTGGGACCTCTTAGGCATATTGCCACTTTAGAAGTTTCAACTTTGTGACATATTCCACCAAATAGCAAGGGGGGATATCCTCAAATAATATGCAGAGAATACAAAACAATTAGAGAATGTAATAAATGTTATTCATAACAAGTTGCAACAGTTGTAGAGGGTTACATCACAATCAGTTGGGAAAAATGAAGCAATTGGTAGATGGAGTTATCAATAAAATGAATAATTAGGCCTCAACACTCCACACTAATATTTTAGCAAAGGTGAAAAAATACAAAATGGATGAGGAAAGAAAGAAATGTGCGGTGATTCATACACAATTAGATTAAAATAATAATACTTTGTAAATCAACCTAAGAATTATTGACATTTTGTATCAAAACGAAGTCCATGAACAAAGGAAAACAATTGTAGAGGTCATCAAATTCGATTTAAACGAAGCAAGGTAGAAAAAACTATCTTACAAATAGTTGTATATCCTTAATATGTTTGTAAACTATTATATATTCTGAGGGAGAAATGTTGTAATCTATATATTAAGGGAATAAGGGAGCAATGTTGTAATCTGGAAGAATTTTATACAAAGAAAAGGCAATCTCCAAGAATCCATTGGTTTTGGGAGTTGGCATAATGCAAAATCCTTGACCATTTCCTATCCAGCTGATGAATGGCAACAAATTTTATCATCTTTGAAAATAGCAACTGCAGAAACAGTGCCAGAATTTGCTCAAGATTGTTTACATCATAGCTAACATTGAGACATCTTACATTGTAGAAGATTATTCTACAAAGTCTAACAGTGAAACCTTGGTCAGTGGTACAATGCCCACTCAATATGCTGATGAAATATTAAGACTCGCTGTCTTTGATACAAAAAGTCAAATAGCAGTACAACTTTGTATAAATTTCAGCCTTTCTTTTGCTCATTCTTTACATAAACGATAAATTGCAATTTATTTTACTATTTTTTAAGTAATTTTTAATATTTTACTTTAGTTGTTGTTCCACCATCATCCTCCACTATCCCCAAATCTGGAAAAAGTTTTGACACGAGGATTATAACAACACTGCATACTACTATGCTCATTTTATATGTTGCTTTTTATATTTTGAACAATGATATATTGTGAGTTGAAGCGATTTTCTAGATCAAGATTTAGTTGTATGAGAAACTGTTCCACATAAAAATGTATTTTAGATTTTTGTTTCTACTCCAGATTATTTCAACTGTTAAAACCCATTTTTTTAATGTCAGGTGAACTTACACTAGATTGGGCAAGAAGGCTACAAATAGCATTGGGTTTTTCCAAGGGATTGAACTATCTGCATGAGCTTGCCAATCTACCCATAATGCATAGAGACGTCAAGTCCAGTAACATATTGTTGGTTGAGAATCTGAATGTCAAGGTTGCAGATTTTGGTTTGTCCAAGTTAGTTATCGATGGAGGTGTAGATGCTGGAGCGAAAAGCCATGTCTCAACTTAAGTCAAAGGGATACTATTATGTATGCCTTAAATTTATGAATGAACAATCAATCAGTCAGTAGAATAGATCAAATCACTAGAATAGATGAAATGGGACTTGGAAAAGTACAACTAGCTTAAAATAGATAAGAGGAATATGAAAAACAAAATTTGAACAATAAAAGCTCCCCTACATGGAATGTGATTAAAATTAGTTGAAAATACAATACAACTTTCATCATCTTAAAAGAAATTAATTACATTAACATCCACAAATGACCAAATTTGATCAATAGAGCTATGAAACTTGAATCAAAAACATAAAAGTAGAAAAAGTTGTCTTATTAAATGCGGTGCAGGGATACTTGGATCCAGAATACTATATGTCCCAACAGCTCGGTGAGAAAAACAATGTGTACAGTTTTGGTATTGTTTTGCTGGAATTGATTACAACACGCCTCACCATTGAAGGAGGGAAATACATAGTTCGACTAGTAAAAAAGGCCTTGGAAAATGGAGTTGATTACATATGATTGGTGGTTTTTATTCAAAAATATTGCACAGATATGATGCAACTTTGGACTTTGAAAATATTATAGCACGCCTCCCAATTGAAGGAGGGTCAGCAGAGTAGTTGCGAAGTATGAGTTTTGAAACTATGATGTATATTTATATATATGAGAGAGAAAGATTCTATAGGAGAAGCTTATTGTATTTGGCATAACCTTCAATGTCATGGGTTAATAGGTACTAGCTTTTTATAACAAAACTACACATAGATCCATCTGATGGACAACAATTACTTTTATCAGCTCAATAAAATTGAAGTTTCTGTTGTGTACCATTTTCTAAGATATCATTAATGGAATTGATGAATAACCACATCTTCGGCGTGCCCATTGCCTAGACTATGCAACCTTCCCCAACATCATCCTTGCTTGTGCCAAAATGGGAGCTTTGGAAAATTATGTAAAAAAGCCATTTCTACTTCATAGCTGTAACTCAGTTTTCCTATTTTTTAAATAAAAGCCTAAAATAGGTGCTTTCGAACAAACTATGTATGCTTGGAAAAATCTATCAAAGGCATATAAATCCTATAAATAAGATTAAACACATAGCTTCTTTAAATATTATGTTATGTTACAATATACAGATAAAATAGTGGACTTTTTATAGCCACCAGACATATTTAGTTTTATTAGTTTAATGTCAAGAAAATCTAACAAGGAGAACAATCATGATAAGCATGAGAACAAGATACAAAGGTTCATGGAAGTGCCTTGTGAATATACATGACAAAGTAAGGTATTATAGCATGTATAGAGGCTTGTGATTGAAAATTAGTAAAGAGGTAAAAGCAAAGCTTTAAAGAAAAAAATGAAGATAAAGGGATTATATGAGCAACCTCTAAGTAGACAAGGTGGTTGGTTAAGACTAGTTGAAGATGCATCTAAAGAGAAACTTGATCCCACACCCTTCCAAGAGATTTGACCATTTCAAAGCTTTCTCACATGTCCTATCTTCATGCAAAGGGCAGTTGTGGCATTCATGAGGGAGGTTGGACAGTTTGGTGGTCTTTATGAGCAATCAAGGACAACAGATAGAGCTTTTCAAGGGAAATTTGCAAGCATCTGGGGGCAGTTCAAACTTCTTCCAAATACCTAGAAGCCTCATTACCAGCTGGAACACATTTTTAGGAGCTTGAAAAGACCAAGTTAAGCAGGAAACTTCTTGGGCGTGCAAAGTAGGTTACCCTATTTTCCAGCCTTTTAACTTAGTCAAAATTAGTCCCTATATTCTTTCCTATGTTTGGGATGAGATATAGGATGCATAGGCTAGGATTTTCACTCAGTTCTTTCTTGTTTTTGGGCTCTAGAAGCAAAAAAGCAAAGCATTGTAACTCAAAAAATCAGTTCTTGGCTCTTTTAACAATGTATTGTAACGTGTTTCTCAAATTTCTTTCAAGCTCGAGTAGTTTTGTAACTTCATTTTCAGACTTGCATACAGTTGTAAGAACACTTTTTTTCAATAAAATCCAGTGATCTTGCCTTCTCAAGAGTTGTTTTATTGTGTGTATATGAGTGATAATGATGAACTTGAGCAGATTCTCCTCTCTTAATTGGTATGTCAGATAGTCATTTCAGTGGCTTTTTGACCTGTGTTTCAGTTTTTTGTAGAATTGTTGCTTCTCTGAAATGAAAATGCAATTGGAAGGTGTACAACCACACTCTACAACCTTCGCCAGCATCCTCCTTGACTGTGTCAAAATGGGAGCTTTTGAACAGGGTATGGACATCCACCAAAGCATTAAGGAAACAAGATAGACAAGGCACGTGAAATGTTTGACAAATTGCCTCAAAATAATGTGATCTCATGGAGTGCCATCATTGCCAGGTGTACACAAAAAGGGATTTGTTAAAAAGGCTTCACAAACTTTCAAGAACATGCAATTGGCAGGTGGACAGCCAGACTCTGCAACCTTCCCCAACATCCTCCTTGCCTGTGCCAAAATGGGAGCTTTGGAACAGGGTATCGACAACAATGTTACAGATTCGCAGTCCCCCAAATCTCAACGTAACTATTGAGAGAATGTGGGACAAGACAGTTCATGGCCACATACCTGATTTTCAGACTTCATTTTTTCTACAAATTATGTAAAAACACTATTTCTACTTTACAACTGTAAATCAATTTTCCCATTTTTTAATAAACAAAATTACCACAATTGGCCATTCAGATTGGCATTATGATGACAATTGAGGGAGGGAAATTAAGATTTGATATTGATCGATTCTGAACAGTGGGATTTGTGAATTGTCTTTTGAATGATAGCCGAGTAATTTATAAGTTGATATTTTTTTTTGAATATTAGCCGATTAATTTAAAAGCGTTAAGTAATATATGAATATTTTTGAATCCTCTAGAGGCAGATCATTTTGCAACTGTTTTAATATTTCTTTCCTAGGATAATGGACAAGTGACAACTATCATTCTACTTGCAACCACAGGTCTAATGCATCATTATTAATATACCTTGATTCTTCACCAGTAATTTATGCATTGCAATGTAAAATGCTGTTGTGAGAAAGATTTTCCCTTTATCTATGATACAAATTTGTTCACCTAGAGGTCCAAATAGTCTATTTCACATAATGCTCGATATTAAATGCTGTCTTTTTGACCTGCGTATCAGATTTTTGTAGAATTGTTGCCTCCCTGAAATGAAAATCATTGCAACCAATAGACAATTTCATCAACAAGCTTATATCTCTTCATAATTCTTCTTGTAGTTCTATATATGAAGTCAGGATTCCTCTCCTTTTTTAGCTTTTTGGAAGTCACACACCTCCCTGATACTCTCAACTGATTCTTTCTCATAATATGATCTGCTGCAATATCTGAACAATGAAATCCACAAATCCCAAACAATGTTCAATTTATAAATTAGTATATATTACATTGAGCTTGTCTATCTAAAATTGATCAATAGTTATCAATTTCAGCTTCTATGCTGATTTGCTATAAAATTATTATGCACTCTATGTTAAAGAAGGAATAATAAATAAGTATTTTATCAATTAATCTTCTGTATAATTCATAGATTAATGTACTAATTCAGATGCTTAATCTTCTATTTATTCTTAAACCTTTAGGGGTATACAGAAAAGGGATTTGTTGAAAAGGCTTCAGAAACTTTCAAGAAAATGCAATTGGCAGGTGTACAGCCACACTCTACAACCTTCGCTAGCGTCCTCCTTGACTGTGTCAAAATGCAAGCTTTTGAATGGGGTATGGACATCCACCAAAGCATTAAGGAAACAACATAGACAAGGCAAGTGAACTGTTTGACAAATTGCCTCAAAATAATGTGATCTCATGGAGTGCCATCATTACCGGGTGTACAAATTTGTTAAAAAGGCTTCACAAACTTTCAAGAAAATGCGATTGGCAGGTGGACAGCCAAACTCTGCAACCTTCCCCAACATCCTCATTGCCTGTGCCAAAATGGGAGCTTTGGAAAATTATGTAAAAAAACTATTTCTACTTCACAACTGTAAATCAGTTTTCCTATTTTTAAATAAATAAAATTACCACAAAAGTTTTCCTATCAAATTTCATTAGGAAAGATACATCCGCCAATTGCTAGAATTGGGTTGCCCTTTGATGTGAGATTCAAAAACAAGCCTATTAGCTGATTCACTATTACTAAGTAGTACACACTATTGTACTTAATGAGAAAAATATACCTTGAGAAAGATCTTGGATGTTTGCCACTTCATTACCACCCAAAATTCATAACAAAAAGAAAAATATACCATAAGAAGAATACGTAGGTGGAAAGACTAACCTACCTCTCAGTTGAGGTGGTATCATAACACCTTTTGAAGCATTAGATGGAAGCCTTGAAGGTGGCAAGCTCTGCCTTGGGAGCTTTTTGTATGACTTTTCTCTCCGACTCTTCCAATTTTAGTTGTGGGAGGGAATTATAGTTATGTTGGGTGGGCAACTATTAATCCACTAGTGAGAACTATACTATTCCCCGTCGGCACCCGAGACGATGATATATGCATCTTCCTCGTCTCCCCGAATAGGGCAAGGAGTTTGTTATGGTCCCTGTGGTAGAATTCCCTGCTGCTTCTGATAGTTGACCTTGTAATGAGCCTGTTTGATTAATGGCAATATGATCAAGGGCTCAAGAAAAAGATCTAAACAAGGTGTACTGTGGAACAAGTTAAAATTTCTTGCATCAAAGTACATTTACAAGTTAGAACATTACTATGAAACATCATAATAAAGCAATAAGGGTCAATCATGTCTGTAAGGAACATATAATGCAAACATAATTGATGGTAGATAAATTTTAGATAACCGTGTATTTTTTCATGTTAAACTGTATAAGAATGTGCCAATGTGTTGCAATGCACCTAACATGTAAGAATAGTTTAACTATGCAGTATCATTTCAAACCCTCATCAACTAAATCTGCATGGCTGCATGTTCTAGAGTGCTTCATTAATTCTGCTGCAATCATTGTAGTCCATGAGATGACATTTTTTTTAGGTATTCTGTCAAACAGTTCACAACCTGATATTTAAAGTGTTAAATAAGGGTTATTGCATCAAAATACATTTACAATTTAGAACATTAATACAAAACATTACAATGACTGATTTTGTTTTATTTTTTCTTGTTACAGATCACTTTAACAAAAATGTTGAAGATGCCCATATGCACTTCCAACAAAGGCTTAGCCAAATCAAATCTTGGACAACTTTGTTCCTTCTGGATGATGTCTGATACAAAACATCACCTTCAAAAACTGTGTTGGCAAATGGATGAATAGTTTCTTATTTCACTACCCTGTCTACTGAGTGCAAACTATGATTTAGGAATTTTCCTTGCAATGCGTTATTATGATTAATCATTTGCATTATGGTCATACCCATCAAAATAATATCCACCAACATTTATGGAAAATTGGGTGCAAATCATTGTTGTTTTTTTGATAAAGCTGTGCAAATTTGAAGTGTTTTCTGGGTGTACAAATATTTTTCTGCATGTTTGAAGGCTTTTGAATTGTTGTGTATTGTTGCAGATTTAATATATTTACACACTATCCTTTATTAGTTTATTATTCAAATTTGGAATTCAGAGTTTGGCATTCAGCTTTTGGATGGTTGCTTGGATTGTCATTTATGGCTGTCAATTGCTATTCCCATTTTCAAATAAACACATTTAGCAAACATTTTTCCCTATATTGTTTTCAGCATACCCATTGCAGCCCAAGGTGCGATTGCTAGTTTAAATTATATAATGAACAATCAACATATATGTTTTCCAATGCAACACATACTTCCACCTGCCTATCATTTTCAATGCAGGTTCAAAAAGTTTACAGAACATGGAATATTCCTTCATTTCTTTCACTGTATAATGCCTCTCGACGTAATAAATCTTGTTGCCTTTTTTAGCATTGGACCATGTGTACTAGATCCCTTTTGACTCTTTTTTGTTCCCTTCTAGAGGGTCAACTAGCCCAAGCTTATTCTTAGCCCTTAGCCAAAAATGTTTTTCATTTCCTTTCCAGGACATGTCTACTCCTCCCCATTTATCCTCCAGTTGTTCAATCATGTTGAAGTCTCCCCCAATAATCCAAGGGATCTCTTGAAGATTTTCCATCCACTGCCACAAATTGATCCTTTCTCTATAGTCATTGGGAGAATAGATCGAGCACACCCCAAAGACCTCACCTTATTTATGAAAGGTGACCCAAATTATTCTATTGCAAGGGAAGGAGCTATGCCCAAAAACCCATTGAGCCCAATAATTGGAGATCGGGATGGCTGCCCCCCAACCTTTCTCATGAGAAATAGAGAAGAAAATAGAGTCTTTCTAGATGAATTTTAAATTTGTTTCCATGGTGAATCCAGTAGCATTGGTTTCTTGAAGAAAAATAAAACCTTTTTCCTTTTGCTAATTTAGGAATCTCCTTAGAATGTATTTTTTATCTAGGGATTCCAACCCCCTGACATTCCAGGATATGCAATTAATATTTATTTTCAATTAGCAATAGAGAATTATCTTGCCCACTTTTGAAATGTTTAAAAAAATTGGGAAATTTTTCCTCCGCCTCTTGATTTTTTTGGAGCTGGGGACTGAATCATAGTACTTGTTTATCTTCTTTTATTTTTGGACAACACAACTTTTTTTCCCCCAATTGGGGTGATGCTATATTTCCTTGGCTTTTTGGGGCCATTTCTTGGTTTTGGGGTAGTAGTCTCTTTCCCCACAACATTTTCCTCCTCTTTGTTATAGTCCATGGTTTTTGCAAGATCTCCATTTTTTAGGTTTTTATGAGTCTTTTTTTTAGGCTTGGCACTAGTTTCAATTTTAGAGTTTAGAGCCTTTTTGTCCTCCTCAAGGGAGGCCACCTTAATAACAAAATTTTATTGGCTTAAGGTATTAACATAAGTAATTAACACAGGGTGCAGATCCTTGAAAATAACCTTTGCGGAGGGGGTGGAGGCATGTGTAGCAATCTAGATGGAGGCACTAGAGGATATCCCCCATCTGGTTCAAAAATGGTATAGCTCGGGGAGAGAGAGTAGTATCGATGGCTTGGTCATTTATCAGCCCAACTTCCAGAGTTATACAGTTACCAGAGTTTCATGGAGCATCCTTGTTGCTCCCACCCAAATCGTTACCCAGGCCTTTGTCTCCCTCACAAGAGGATTTCCCAGGGTTGGTGGCCTCAAATAGCCTATTTACCCAATATTTGAAAACCACTGGAGAATTGTTACTACTGTACCTTTTAGCCATATTTTCTTGAATTCTCAATCTAATTTTTTTAATCGCTAATTGTTGAGCATTTAGCTTTTCCACATTATTTGGATTGTTAGTTAAGGACTGGTCAAGATAGCAAGTTTTTGAGCTCTTATCACCCTTTGTGGTAGGCATGAAGAGCCCAAGTTTCGTCGTAGGTTCACCATCTTTGTCCTAGTTAAGAATGTCAAAGAGGTTTTTCAAAATTAACTCGAATTGGCTGAGAGAAAGATAGATCTAAATTGTCCATCCTTCAACTCCATAGGAATATCGGCCTTGTGGGAATTTAGATTTAGACTGGGGTGGGTAGTCTGAGGGTTGGGGTTAGAATCATTTTCCCCAACACCAGTGGAAAATGAATCTCCATGAATACCATTAGGGTTGGAGTTTTTGTTTTGAAGGTTTCCTTTTTCTAAATTTTGCATCTTGTTGGGAGAGCTACTATTAGGTTTTTTCTTAATTATAGGACAATTTTTTCTTATATGCCCTTCCCTGTGGCATAGATAGCATGCATTGATGTCGTGAATAATTTCCAAAGGGAAAATAATTTGATTGCAATCTTCTTTAATGATGATGTTCTCAGAGAACTCAATGTCGGGGCTTAAGGAAATTAAAGCTTGCACATCCAAATTGGGTAAGGTTGATTTAGTCTCATCAATTTTAATGATATCCCCAATCAGAGCTAGAATTTGGGGAATCAAACGCCAAAAATCTAGTGTAAGGTTCTTAATCATGACCCATCTTGGGGATGATAAATCAATAATCTCCTTAGCGAGGGTCATTAGAGACCACGATAGGGCATGGAAGGTGCACCCGCCCATATTGTAGTAAGGATTCTCCAGAGTTTTCTCTTGCATATACTAGTTCACCAATATGATGACGAAGAGCCCCTGTAAGATCATTTGACATAACTTGACATGGATACCAAATTTACCCTCTAGACTTTGGTGAGCCAGGAGTCTAAAATATTTCTAGCCGGTAATTTTCTAGCATCAAGAGCAGCAAATAAAATAACAGTGTTCCTCAATCTAGTTCTTTCACTAGTAATAATAGTTTTCAATATTTTGTTCAAAGAAATGATTAAGTGTTTGGAAATGAGAGAGGGAGAGTTACCATATGTTGATCCATCACCTTCGTCTACACCTTTAACTATGAATTTGGCTTCTCCCAAGTTCGCCTCACCATTTTTAGTTAGGGACTCTTTGAAAGACTTCTACACGAAACTGGGAGATGGGATATTACTTTTACATGAGTCCACACTAGGGTTGGGTAAGGGAGGGTTCAAAGCCTCCTCCATTAATGGAGGGAGGGGTGAAACCCCACACCACCAATGGGAACCACCAGCATAGAGGGAAAATACAAACACCAAGAATGAAATAGTGGCATAGGAAAGATAAAAATGACAATGAAGTTCACGGTGAGAGAGGACCCATGATCAGGGAAAACCTAGGTGGGGTGTATACAACCACCCCCACAAGAGCATGCTTCTTGTTGCAAAAACCAAACCCTAAATCCTAAGCATAATTTTTATGACCGACGATCTTGATATAGAGGACAATGAGATCAACTTGAGGTATATGTAGGCATATTTTGACTCTAACAGTTTTGATGGTGACATTAGCAATGCATTAGTACCCAATTGGAGGGGTCATGGATTTACCATCGGATATGGGATAATGATCATGAAAATTATTAACGATGAGGTGGTTTATGCATGGGGTCCTTGTGCACTAGCATCTTTGTATCACAAGTTGCATTAGGTGGTCTATTGACATGGTGCTACATAGGGTGCAATGTGAATCTCTTGCATATATGAGCATGGGAGCATATTGCCATCACAAGATCAGTGGTTTTCAAAGAACAAGCACCTAGATACCTATTTGTCCATATAGATGAGTATGTGTTTAATCATCGTAGGCTAGGGGATATCCTTTACTAGAGACGAGTTATAGATGACATAGGTCATTTTACTTGGAGGCCATGGAGATAGTGTGAGGCTTGGTTGAATGATGGGGACCACTTACCATATTGCTAGCAGAAATAGTATTTGATTGGTCAAACTACAAGTATTATCGAGCTATATTTGCTTGATTAATTCTATAGATAGTTTGATCAACGACAAGATGCACCAGCGAGTGATGCTAAATTTGCCTAATCACATAGAGAGGTCATGTATTAGGGACCTATGATCAATCCAAACACAGCTATCAGTGATTTTTAGGGATTAGTACCAGTGTAGTAGGAATTGCAGGAAAATATTATGGATCTAGGGACAACTACAAATTATGATGAGTGGTGGGTCAATCAAGGGCCGACATAGTTGATAGATCTAGTAGGAGGAGAGGGTAGAGGAGGATGGGATGGGAGGAGAGGCAGGTGAGTATACTGTTGAGTTGACCTTGGGGATTTCAGAGTCGAAGGAGGTGATGATGATGGAGGTGGGGATGGCATAGTATCAATAGTGGTACTTATAGTGGTGTCAACATCAAGGCACCATCAAGTGATGATGCCACCACTAGTGGTACAACATGTGGTACATCCACTAGTGATACAATTGATTACAATACATGAAGGGAATGGATAGGTTAGAGAGGTTTGTTGTAGTCATCTGATATCAGAGGTCAGAGTGGAGTTTGATTAGGGTTTGAGACAGCCCAAGGATCCACAACGAAAATGATTTTGGAGATTACAAGATCAAGTTAGGAAGCCCTTTACTACATGTCTCTTTATGAGGGATTGGTGTTGCTAGAGTGTCAAGATCTTATCTTTGCACATAATAGATTTGATAGATCTAGATCATGTAAGTCAGTGAGAGAGGGAGTGATGGGGACACCACCTCCTCTATCATCACAAGAATAGAGTGGGGAGCAAGGACATAAGGGATCACAACAACCATGACCATTAGGTCACAACAAAAAAATCCTTCACATTCTAAGGGAGGGAGTTCCCTATCGCCCTTATTATATAGGTTTTTAGATACATTATAATTTTTCCTACGGGATAATGTATTGTATATTTATGGTTGATGATCCCATGTACAAACAATGTATATCGATGTATCATGACACATTATTTTTTGAGATATGAGATGAGATTCATTTTTGGTGGTGACAACTATGTGTATTTTGTGATGATGTTATGATTTCTATTTTATCTTGATATGTGATGGATGTATGTATGCACTGATGATTCCATTTGATGTTATGATAAATAATGTGATGGATATATGATGATGTTTAGACTAGATATTGACATGATGTATGACTATGATATTTTTGAGTTTGTGATGATATGATGATGACCTATATGATTTAAGATATATGCAAGTGATGATATCTATATATATATGTAGTATTTATGAGCAAATGATGGATTATTATATGATATGCATTTTATGGTTTCTAATATGTGTATGCATGCAGGATATATGGATTTTTTGGTTGCACTATGCTTTGTATTTGGTTGTGTCATGATACATGCATGATTGGGAGTTACTATGGTAGAAGATAGTGATGAAATGGTTATTGTTGATCGATATCACATAATGAAATGTATGATGAATTAGATGAAATAGATAGATACGAGATAGATGGATAGAAATATAATGATTTGGATGGATATGAAAAATTGATAGATATTATGCTTTCTATTGTGTTTTTCATCATCATAGAGTGTTTTATTTGTGACAAGTGGATATATGCACAACGAGGTATGATAAGACACGGTGGCTTTGGTATCCTTTGCCTAGAGCATTTTATTTGTGACGAGTGGATATATGCACACTAAGGTATGATAAGCCATGGTGACTTCAACATCCTTTTCCTAAACTTTGACACTGCAAAAAAGGACTATCCTTATTTGTACTAGTCATGATAGAACCTTATCAAAATATGCAAGGGAACATAGTTTCAAAGCATGATAGCCCTAATACATAAATGTATTTAAATTACCTTATATGTTGTTAGTAAGAAAAATTGGGGAAACATAAAGTGGAGTTATGAGCCTTAGTACTTTCTAAGTGTTGTAGTTTATACCCTAGACTCGATCATATAAAGGCAACACCAGTTTGATTCGGATAAAGGATTAACTAATTAGTTATATATCCACTAAATGATAGATAATATCATATAGATATAATTTAATTAATCATTATATTAATCAAATCAAAATAGTAAATTCATATATCTTCCCCTATACTATGCACATCTCTTTCCTTTCTTTATATTTAACCTTATATGTATTTATTCTTATACTTATAGCTTCTTACATACAATTTCATACACAGGATTCTACATACACTCCTCTTACATATCTCTACATATTGTTATTCATATCTTTTCCTATACATATATCTATGGGATGGGACATGACCCATCTACCATACCCCTACCCTAAATGATATCTTTTCAATCTTAAGGTTCACAAGCCCTTTGCATCAAGATGTGGTAGGATCTGCTCGGTGGAGTCTACACTATTACTCTTTCCTATAAACATCATCCCCCTTTCAAAATTTCCACAATTCAATGTTATTCTATTTTAGAATGATAGTGTTTAAGGTGTGCTCCATTGAAAAAGTTGTAATATAGTGCCATCCAATGCTCTTAGTTGTATTCCTCCAGAGCCAATAATGTGGTGGATTTGATAAGGTACCAACCATCTGACTTTGAGTTTGCCTTGATTTTTAAATTTACTATCATAGAGTAAGACCATATCATCAACCTTAAACTTTAGACCTGATACTTCTATCATTTCATGCTTTATATCTTCATCTTTCTATCCATAGATGGTGTGTTGCTAGTTATCTTGCTTCATCTAGTTTATCTAGTTCTTCTAGGCGGTGTTTGATGGATTCGTCATTAGTGAGTCTTAAGTTCAATGTTGTGCGGAGGTTATGGACCATGAAAATTATTGGTATGTTGGCTTCCATGCCATACAAGACATCAAATGGGGTGTGTTTGGTGGATCTTCAAGTGTGTAGTGCAGTATGCCTAGAGTACTATAGGAATTTTAATGTCCTATTCATTCTTGTTTGCATCACATATCTTGGTCAGAGTAGTGCCTATAATATTATTTAGTCCTTCACTCACACCATTTTTTTGTGGATGGTATGGTGTGTTGCGATTATAGGTGATCATAAAATTGACTAGTAATTATTTTAATGTTTTTTTAACAAGGTGTTTTGCCGAGTCATTGGTTATACTGAGTGGACACCCAAATCTAGTAATTATATTATGGTAGAGAAATATGGTTGTGATAAATGTGGTGCAAACCTTATTTGGTTTAGCTTCAGCCCATTTAATGAAGTGGTCTACACTGATGATTATGAATCTAGCTTTGGAAAATTTTTTTAAGGGTTTATAGGTTTTATGAAGTCAATAGCCCATTTCTCAAATGAGACTTGTGCTAAAAATGGATGGAGGGAAATCTCATCTCTAGCGGTAGGTTTCCCTATTCTCTGACAAATATCACAGTTCTTTGTGTAGTTTTTGACATCCTTATTCACACTAGGCCACCATAAACTGGCTAGTACTATTTTTGGGTAGTAGTGTCTCCACAATTATGTCCTCCTACAATTCCTTCATGTGCTTCCCTTAAGATTTTTTCTCATTCATATTCATAAAATACTCTCCAAATAATTTCATCTTTTCCCCTTTTGTATAATGCTCCCTTAGTTAAGGTGAAAGGTAGGGATTTTCGTAACAATGCTTGTTCATCATGTATTGTCATATCAGTCAGCGATTGACTTGTAGAAATTAATTGCACTACATCATGGAATTATTTTGGTATTGTATTTATCCAAAAGAGATGAGTGTCTGATAAGTCTTCTTCCTCAACCTCCTCAATTTCTTCGCTTGTATCAATCCTAGATAAATAATCGAGACCTTGATTGTTCCTCCTTGGTTTTACCATTGTATTGAAATTAAATTCTTTAAATAACAGTAACCATCTACGTATTCTTCCTTGTATCATTGGTTTTCTTAGGATAAATTTCAAAGGATCATGATCAATGTAAAATGTGAATGGGGTAGATACGAGATAGTGGAGGAATTTAAGTAATTCATAGACCATGGCTAAGGCCTTTCATTTAGTGGTAGTGTAATTTCTCTCGGCTTGGGAAATTTTGCATCTGGAAAAAGCAACGAGGTGATCCTTATTTCCTCATAGTTGAACCAAACTTTCTCCTATTGTTATTCTGGAAGTGTCTACATGGACATGGAAAGGTATTGACGAATCTAGGAATATAAGGATGGGAGATTTTGCGAGTTTTTGTTTTATTGTGTCGAATGATTATTAACATTGTTTAGTCCATGTGATAGCTTTATTGGTTTTCTTTCTAAATTTTTATCAAGGATCTAATAGGTTGGCATATCCTTTAATTAATTTTCTATGATATCCGGTATAGCCTAGAAATGTCTTAACCATTGGTGTTGTTTTAGGTGGAGGTAATGTCATAATTAAGGCAAATTTCATTGGATTTATCATTAGTCCTTCTTTACATATGATGTTTCCTAGTAATATGTCAAAGGATAACGTAAAAAATTATTTCTTAATATTCAAGGATATTTGCATACTTCTACATTTTTCTAGCATGGTTCAAAGTGCTTGAATGTGGTTCTTGACTAATCCATATACAATCCAACCATCCAAGTATACTTGTAAGAAGTCATGTATAAACTCTTTAAATGTGTTTACCATGATTTTTCTAAAGACTACTATGAGTAGTACTAAGTTCCCCAAGGGCGTCCCCATCTTAGATAGGATTTCTAGAAAATAAAAACTTGACTATTTTTTATATTGTTGAAAGGTTTTGAATCTGTGTGCACATAGGTCTGAAACTGGGTATTTTTCCAAAATTTTCTCAATTTAAGACAATGTAACTAAAATGAAAATGTGTAACAATACTTTAACAAAAAATGATAGTTGTGAGTGAAATTTTGAATGTAGATTTGACCTAGATGATTGAAACTAACCCTATTGAAACCTATGATGCAATATGATATGGAATTTTTTTTTAATTTGATCTTTTATGATAAGAAAATGAAACCCTAAGTGAATAATGCAAAATAATGCAATACAAAACTTAGACCTAGGGTAAAATTTTAGAAGGTAAATGATGTTAACAGGTCGGGTTCACCAAAGTGAAACATAGAAAAAGAGGGGAGGGAGGTCCTAAATGCAATTGAACACTAGAACCAAGCCTTCCTTTTTCTAGGGTTTTATTAGGATGCAAATCAACAAGGTGCTTAGATTAGATTTCAAACATGAAGGTGAGTCAATCAAGCCTATATTTTCATCTTTGTGGGACTTATGGATGAATTGGAATTGATTTACCTTGACTAACCTAATTAGAGTATGTGGCCTAATATGAAAATGCCAAATTCTGACGATTAAAAAATTGTAATAGAAATTTGCAAGTAGATTTGAGAAGGGCAAAGCTCTAAGCACCTGTCTTGGAAATTTGGGGATGGTTTGAATAGGAGGACAAAGTTTCCCAAGGGTGTCTATGTCCTTGTAGGGGTATTTTAGATTTGTTTTCATATTCCTTTGATGTTGAATCTAAGATTTCCCATTTTGCCTGCAAATTTGTCAAATCTTTGTCGGATAATTCTGTAAGTGATTTTTTGTGGCTTGAAAAGATGTAGGTATTTGAATGCAACAAAAAATAATGGATCCTTAATCTTCCTTCAATATTCTCCAAACCTGAAATCTAGACATTCAAAGAGAGAATAAAGGTTGTGCCATTTAGGGGCTTACCTTAGTCAAACCCTGTGTTAGTGTTTCCACTTCCACAATGGAAATGTCAATGATAAGAAAGATAAACGATAAGATGGAATGATGAATAAACAAAGTGTTGCAGCTCATCACCCTTAAATGGATTCATTGAAGGACTAAAGTCATGTACATCACCTCAAGGTCTTGGATCTTGCCTAAATTGTTTGGAGACCTACAAAAGGGTTAGCCTTCACAAACAATGATAACATGAACATGCATAAACTTACATAGGATTTGACATGATGTTTGGATATTGAATTGCTACAATAAAGCTCTAATTTTTTTCTCTTGAATGCTCTTGAATTGCTCAAGTGAAATTAATTATTTTCTCTTAATTTTCTATTAGATTTGAAATGATGCAATAATTAGGTATTTATAGGCATTTATTCAAACTCCCACAAATTGGATCCTGATAGCTAACATTTACAATTTGAATTGGAAATGATAAAATACCAACACTGACATATTCAAATTTGGGACCAGGAAAAATAGGGAGACACTTTATCCATAGGTTATCTTTGTGCATGCCTTATTTTTCAAAAAATATGGTGTCAAGGGCAAAGTACTAGATGAATGCAATTTTTTTGCTTACAAATTTTTGATAGTTGTTAAGAATAGGCCATAGAATGCATAATTTAGGAAATTAGGTACTCAATCAGGTCCAATAAATTAAGGGGAGAAAAAATAGTGAAATTATCAAGGGTGACAATTTTTGACGCTACATTTAGCCCCTAATTTAGTGAGAGTGTGAACCTACACTCATACTCACACTAAAGTAGAAAATATATGTCAAGAGGGGTATAATTGTCCAAATGTTTTATGGGTAGGATGAAAAAGGATCAAGGGGTAGCATGCAATCCCCAAGGATCTAAGATCATATGGAAAGACAACATAAGTACAAAGGAACACACATATGTATGAAATGCAACAAGACAACTTACACAATATCAAAATAAAATACAAAGGAGGGTATGGATAATCAAAGTCTAGCAAGTTGTGTTATGCTAGGATCCACACCAAAAGACGTTCATGACTCATGCAATGGAAAAGTCTGATATTTTCTAAATGAATCACAAATTGAAGGCAACATAGGCCAATGAAGTCTGATATTCACCAGGTGAGCCCCCCCACAACAAAGTAGCAAAAATGAGAAACACACAAGGTCTAGTGAAGTTTGATATTCATTAGGTGTGTATCCATGTCAACCATACTAATAATTATACTCCCTGATAATTTTCATAAGGTGCTACAAAATGATCAAGATATTATGCCAATACAACACTAAGTTCAATGTGTGTGAACAAAGTGAAGCAAAAGAAGCCAATATCAACACACCACTAAGTCTAACATGTGTGAAAAAATTGAAGAAAAAATTCCAATTTCAATGCACCACTAAGTCCAATTTGTGTGAACAAAGTGAAGAAAAAATGCCAATGTATGCCCCCATCTTAAATAAATCGCTAAACACCAAGCTGTGAGCAAATGCTTTAAGGTAGAAAATGATAAATTCCATGTGATAAATGGTCATGAGAGCCTATTTGGAAATCTCTATACCAATGATATGTTTCCAAATAAAGCTACCTCATGATAAAGGGTTTCCCCCAAAGGATGAACATATAAGGGATCCACTGATTTAGGGTCTATATACATCTTTTCTATAGTGATATAATAGAGCTTAGAATTGACATTATTCCCTAAATACTCGTGGAACAATGAACACAATGGAAGAATGACACAAAGATAGAGAACAAACAAGATTTTTGGGTCAACATGGAAGAAACCTAAATGTCTCAATGCCTTGCATCATCCCCAAAAAGGAAAACACAAGACAAAAATGAAAGAAAAAGTTTACAAAATACAAAAGAATGATACAAATAGAAGAATGTCACAACAAACCGTTTATTTTCTTTGAATCCTTGTGCCAACAAAGCAACAAGGGTCATCCAAAGTAAGCTCACAAAAACAAAGGCATGCCAAGCAACACAACATAGGATATCACATTACGTGCAAGAAAACACAAAGAACACATGAAAAAACATAAAGGAGTATCGTACATGCAAGCCAATATAAAGAAAAACATCTGCATCTCAATCTTGCTCATCATATAGGGAAGATAGACAAATAGCCAAAGGGAATACAACAAAAATTTTACTAGGAGCATCTCTAGGTTCAACACATGGTGCATCACTCCCATCAAGAGGGTCATTCACGACTGTCCCCATCTAGATTCATAGATTGAAAAAAATAAATTAAGCTCATTATGCACTTGTTCATCAATTTTAGAAATTTAATCTTCATCATCAAAGTTAATCGCAATGGGAGGTTTTATTACAATGTCAATTATATGTTCTTGTTTTGGTTCCATGCCTTTCTTTGGTGAAATTTGGAATTCTTCTTGATTTTTTTGCATAGGTGTTTGATTATTAGGTACTACTTTATTCTTTTATTCCAATTGATGAGCAATAGCACAATGTCTATGCCTATGCTCTTTAGCATTTCAATTTCTTCTTGCACGGTTTTGAATTTGTGACAAGGTAGGAGCGGGTTTCTTGAACATTGGTCTCTTTTCTTCCCTTAAGGAAGGAATTGTAGGAAACATCAAGGGTTGGGAAACCATTGTCTCTTTAGGTCTATACACTTATTTTACTGTTGAAGGCACAAAAGGAATAATGTGATTATCTCTTGGTCTTTTATATGATATGGGTGGAGGAACTACAAAATATTTACCTAGGTTACTTGGAGGGGTCTTTGTTTCAAGCATGGGTCCATCCATGACTAATGGAGGATAATCAATCGTAGTCTTATCATTATTAGGAATATTGGTAAGGGATAACTCTATTATGCACTTTGCCTCAAAATTTTGATATGACTTGAAAAAAATCCTCACGAGGCTTAATAGGCTCCATAGGTTGAGGCCAAAATAAATCTAATGAAAAGTTTCTAATATGGGAGGACAAATTATTAAACCTACTATTATGCACTATGAAAAATTGGTTTTCAAATGAGAATTTTATGCACTTGTGAATAACTAACGAGACAACATTCATGGAGCGTAGTAATGGGTAGCCTAGCTTCACATGAAATTGGTCTAACATTGAGATGATGGAGAATGATACATCTAATGTGATTGGTTTTTTGATGTGTACTTATCTTGATAAAGTTCTTTTTTTGATTCTTGAATGGTTGATAGTTGTTGTGAAGTACGAATTCAAATTTCAAAATAGGAGTCGATGAAGATGTCTCTTGATATTGACTAGCAAAATTTTGATAGTCCTAAAGGGTCGTACACAAGTGTATAAAGGATGGATATTTCATCAATAGGATTTTATCCCTTATGCATGGTTGCAATTTTTCAATGAATACTCTTTGAATATCTACATCAAGGAGAGTAAGATTGATTTGTGAATAAAGAAACTAATAGTGCCCTATAAAGTCCATTGCCTTGTTATTTTTCCTTTGTTTGCATCTCACTAAATCAATTAATGTAATTTTAGGTTCAATGTTTACTTGGAAATATTGGAGGAAGGAATCAACAATTTTATTGATAGAGTGGATTGAATTATTCGACAATGAACAAAACCATTCCAAATCTAGATCTTTCAATGACCTAGGAAGAGTTCAGTCAAAAGTTTATCTTAAAACATGAAGTCACTACACAAGGTGGTATATGCTGATATGTGATTTCTAGGGTTTCCTTTCCCATTGTACTTGTCAAATCGGGGTATATCTATGTTGTGTGGCATCAATGTTTTCAAGATTTCAAGTGACAATGAGCTTCTTTTGACATATTGTAATGGTTGTTCATTTTGTTTTTGGTTCAATGTGGAGATTTATTGTTGAAGTGAGGTTATATTTTGTAAGAGTTAGTTAATGACTGAATCATTGCTTGACATGTTTTGGGAATGTGGTGAATATGGTGATATTGTGTATGTGCTTGGTGCACTACTATTTTACAAATTTATGAGAGGGGATAAAATTTAAGGTGTCACATGTGAGGACCCAAAACCATAAGGATTCCCAGTGGAAAGGCCTAAGGTTGGAGTTATTCCAATTCTTTTTTGTATCGTTGAAGGGAAAGTTGTATTTGTAAATGTGGGAATAGAGGCTATAGTTGTGGGGAGGGAGATTTGACTACCTCCTTGAATTTGACTATATCCCAAAGCTTGTGCGCAACTAGCCACCGTAGGTATGTTATGATCAACTATATGGGCTAGGCTATGAAAAACCTCTAATCCTTGAGCATCATTAATCAATTTCATCATCTTATCTACTATAGGAATTATTAGGCTCGTTATAGACTTAATGCTCAAATAGTCTTCAAGTCCCTCTAGATCTTTGTCCAATTGTTTTAGTTTGTCTTCAGGAACATGGGAAATAATAGGTTCAACATCCATAAAAATGGTTGATTGTATGGTTGTCATTGGTATGGTTGTATTAGGGATAGAGTCGAAAATGGGTTGAGTATTGACAATACTTTGCATGAAAGAGTTGGAAGACTTGGGATTCACAACAGATGTAATAATAGTGCATGTAGGATGCCATAAGTATACAACTACATCTCTCTAAAGTATTGTCAATAGGACACCAGGTCGTTAAGCTCATGCAAGTTTCAAAACACTAAGTGTACCCAAGATGAACACTAAACAATCAAATAATTACAATAAAACAAGTAGAAACCAAAATCAGATAGCAAAAGAAAACAAGGAATACAGAAACAAAAATGTGAGAAAAAAAATTCAGCCAAAAGCAGCAAGACAGAGTCACCCAAGGGCACCTATGTCTTGAACAGGGTTTTAAGAAATTCAAAATTTCACTGTGTATGATATTGTTCAAGGTTTCTGGGTCTATTTGCAAATAGGTCTGTACGTGAGTATTTTTTAGAATTTACTCTATTTATGCCAATGCAAGTGTATAATAATGTTGAACAATAAATGATAATTTTGAATGCAATCTTTTGATCTAAAATGCAACAATTAATCGATTCTAAGATTCCAAAATTGATCGATTCTAAGAAGCAATTTTGAAATAAAATAATGCATCTTTTTTACTTTTTGAGCTATATGAAAGATACATGAATGAATGCAATTGAGAATTCCAAATCCATAATCAACAAGTAGGAACAAATTGAGGACATAGACACAAATATCTGGGAAAATTTTGATAGAGCCAAGAGTGGAAGGACTGAGTCCCCCAAGGGCACATCCCCATCTTGGATAGGATTTCAAGAAACTAAAAACTTGACTATTTTTTGGGCTATTTAAGGGTTCTGAATATGAGTGCACACAGGTCTGAAAATTTTTATTGTTCCAAAAATTTCTCAATTTAAGGCAATGTAACTCAAATGCAAATGTCTAGCAATACTTGAAAAACAAATGACAATTGTGAGTACAATTTTGAATGTAGATATGACCTAGATGACTAAAACTAATCCTATTGCAACCTATAATGCAATATGATATGTTTTTTTTTTTGAATTTTTATGCCTTTTACAATGCAAAATGAAACCCTAGCTGAAAAATACAATACAAAACTTAGATCTAGGGTAAAATTTTATAAGGTATATGATGTAGTGTAGAAAAATGTATCCCTTTATATTTTCACACTTGTTTGGGCCCTCTTAATTAAATTGGACTTAATAATGCCTTAATTTAGTGTTGAAAAATATACTTCTTTACAACTTATTTGGGCTCTCTTAATTAAAATGAGATAAATTATGCCTCAATAAGCCCTTGTATTCATTTACAAGCCTAATCAATTACATTTTTTGAAGGGGAAACCTGATAATAATTAATTCCAATACATAATACTTTACCTTGAGTAATGTGTCCTCCAGGAATAGGGACCTGGGACCCATTCTCCCTAGACCTTTGGACCTAAATTTAAAATATGTTTTTGGTAGTATTTTAAGATCCCCAAATCCATATTTCAATGTTGGCTTGTGATATTTGAATTTCATGAAATTAAGGATCCATACCTATAAATATAAGGTTATTGTTGACAAAACAAGGATAGACAACTGAGAGGGGGGGTTAATCAGTTGTAAAAGAATTTAAAACTTATCTTACTTATCAACCTTTAATCTTAGATCTAATAATTAACAATGAAATTAATAATCAACAACACATCAGAAACACAACACCAATATTTTGCATGGAAACCCTATTAGGGGAAAAACCACGATGGAGGTTAATCCATAATTATACCCTGTTAAAAGTATAATAGAAATGAATAAGGAATGCACATGCATTCAGGCACACTGCCTAGAGCTCACTAATCAAAAGGGAAGGATCACTGACTTACATAAAATCATCAAATTAAATCCATCTGATGAGGTTGAATTCAGAAATTAGCTTCTTCAAAATCTTGATGACAATTTCAATTAGGCACATAAATACTTCTTCTCACTTCGCTCAAAATTCTTCACACTCTGCTTTGCACTCGAATGATCTGATCTTTATTCACACATATCTTGCATACATTTCACATACATTCATCGAGCATACTTCAAGATGAGGAAACAAATGCTCTTATATATCCGCTACATGGATTTACATCAACAACTTTGTTAGCCACAAATAAAGAATAAATGAATTACAAATTATCGGCCTCAATACATGAACAAATCTCAATGTGCACCAACCTAAGTTGGTCACAACATAATGGAGACCTAAATCAACATCCTCAAACATTCCAAGCATTCAAAAATTAATCCATAAGGATCCGCAACATGCTACCACCAACATGTCGGTCAGGAACATGAAAACTCGAACACACAAAGGAAAATCTTTGATCATGAAAACATCGATCCACACAGACGTACCAAAATGATAGAGCATGATCCAAAAACATCATTGAACATCTCAGGAATGTACGCAACACCTCAATTCATCATAATTGTAGTCTCTTCTTCCAGAAACACCTGCTATAGTAACAAAATAACTATAGGAACTCATAAACTCATAAGTTTCTCCAATCTTGATGTGCACCTCTGAAAATTTCAGAGAACATACTAGATAGGCTTTGCAAAAAACCCTTTAATGTGTGACTTCTGAAAAGAAACGTACAAAACTTTACATTACTTTGATCTTCACAACTTCACAGACTATCTACAACATATTTATTCTAATTTTCTCCATATCCTCGACATATACAGCCTTCAGAATCACCAATGCTAATAGTGTTGACATCAATGACAACCAAATATCAACAACACAACCACAACATCCAACAATCTCCCCTGTTGGCATTGATGGCAACACATGATGTGAAAATACCATCAACACAACTAGATCTTCTCCAACTGTTCTTCTCATGCTGTTCTTCACCTCCTTACATTACTCTTCTCCCCCTTTCTTCCTCAAGGGTTTTTCACATTATTCTTCTCCCCCTTTGACATCAATGGAAAAGGTACATAAGCTCTAAACAACATATCTGAATCATCTGACTACTCCCCCTGAGTAGCAGCCACCATAACATCAATCTGAAACAAGGTTTGACTATAAGTGCATGAATTGATGCAAAGAATTGCATCTTTAGTTCAGACTAGGAGGGGAAATCACTCCTAATTTTCCTTTGAGATAATCAAAAGTATCCTTAGGCAATGAATTAGTAAAGATATCTGCAATTTGTTCCTTAGTGGGCACATATTCCAACCTGACTTCTTTATCACTCACTTTGTCTTTCAAAAATTGATACTTAATAGATATATGCTTTGTCTTTGAATGTAGCACCGGATTCTTTGAGATTTTTATGGCACTCGAGTTGTAAAAAAATATAGCAATAGGCTCATCATACTTAATTCTGATATATCTCAACATCTACTTCATCCACATTACTTGAGTACAATTTTTTGCAGCATCAATATATTTTGCCTCGGTAGTAGATAGGGAGATGGAATTCTGCTTTTTACTTAGCCAAGACACCAGTTTCTTCCCCAAGAAGAATACGCCACAACTTGTACTTTTCCTATCATCCACATCTCCTTCCCAATCTGCATCTATAAAGGCATTCAAAGTTAGATCATCATCCTTAGGATACCATAACCCAAAATCAACTGTCCCTTTCAAGTATTTGAAGATTCTCTTTATTGCAAACACATGTGATTCCTTTGGATCAACTTGATATCTAGCAACCATGCATACAACATTCATGATGTCTAGTCTGGTTTGAGTCAAATAGAGCAATCCACCAATCATTTAACTATACCTTGTTTGATTAGCCTTAGGAGAATCATCATTATGTGTTAGCTTGCATCCAGTCACCATGGGTGTACCTACAAGCTTTGAATCTTCCATGCCAAACTTTTTTAGTAGCTCTCTTACATATTTGGATTGAGATATAAAGATTCCATCATCTAACTGAGTAATCTACAATCCTAAAAATAATTTCAGCTCTCCTATCATTGACATCTCAAATTCACTTTTCATTTCATCAACAAACTTCATGCATAGGTCATCATCACCTTCAAAAATAATGTCATCAACAAGGACTTCTATAATCAATTATTTATCCTTATCCACCTTGAAATACAGATTGTTGTCAACAGTACCTTTATTGAATCCAAGCTTCAACAAGTATTTATCCAATCTAACATACCAGGCTCTAGGGGCTTGCTTAAGTCCATACAGTGCTTTCTTCAATCGACACACCATGTCTTTTTCATCAGTCAGTTGAAATCCATATGGTTGCTCAGCATAAACTTCTTCTTCTAACTCACCATTCATAAATGTTGACTTCACATCCATTTGATAGATTTTATAAATTTTGAAAGCAACATAAGAAATAAATAACCTTATAGCTTCAATTCTAGCAACAGGGGCAGCAAAGGTTTCTTCAAAATCAATACCTTCCATCTGTGAGTACCCTTTACATACCAGTCTTGCTTTATTTCTAACCACTTCACCTTGTTTATTCAACTTATTTTAAAAGACCCATTTGGTTCCAATCACATTTTTATCCTAAGGTCTGGGAACAAGAATCCATGTATCATTTTTCTCTATCTGCATCAGTTCTTCCTTCATAGCTTCCATCCAATATTCATCTTTACATGCTTCATTGAAATTGCTAGGCTCAGTTTTGGAAATCAGGCAATATTCTTCTGCAATTTTCCTTCTAGTCTGCACACCTTTGTTTTTGTCTCCTATAATTTGACTTTTAGAATTATTTAGCTTTATATACCTTGGAAATTTGGATTTCTCTCTAACTTTTGGTTCTTTTGTTCTCTCTTATGCACTTCCACTAGCTTTTCCTTCATGATTCTCTTGATTCACCGAAACAATTTGGACTTGATTCTGTGTCTGAGTAGTCTTTTCTTTATCTGTACTATCTTGTTGATCATCTAAGTCATATCCACAATATCCAGATGACCTGTCAATATCCTCATTAGCTCTAACATTTGCACTTTCAACCATTTTCTTCAATCTTCTATTGTAGCATCGGTACACTTTGCTCTTAGTAGAGTAACCCAGAAAGATTCCTTCATCACTTCTAGCATCAAACTTTCCAATATCTTCATCTCTCTTGATATAACATCTACTTCCAAAGATTTTGAAATACTTAATAGTAGGCTTATGAACAAACCACAAGTCAAAAGGATTCTTACCAGAATTACCATTGACATTTACCCGGTTGATAGTATATACAATAGTGCTTATAGCTTCTCTCCAGTAGATATGAGGAACATTTCCTTCCAACATCATAGTTCTAACAACATCTAAAATTGTTTTATTTTTTCTCTCAAAAACTCCATTCTGTTGAGGAGTCTGGGGAGTAGATAACTGTCTTTTGATTCCATGCTCTTCACAAAATGAATTGAACTCCCGAGAAGTGAATTCACCACCTCTGTCTGATCTCAAATATTTGACTTTCAAACCTATCTCATTCTCTGCCATAGCTTTGAAACATTTGAACTTTTCTAGTGCTTCATATTTTTCTCTCAAGAAAGCAACCCATATCATCCTAGAATAATCATCAATAAGAAACATAAAGTACCTTTCTCCTTGTAGACTTCTGATTCTGGATGGACCACATAGATCAGTATGTACCAAATCCAATACTCCATTTGAATGATGTTGTTTGCTTCGAAAAGAAATTCTTGTCTACTTTCCCATCTGACATTCCTTGCATATGGTGTTAGTAGGCTTAACTAACTTAGGTAGATCTCTGACTGCTTGTGTGGAGCTTACTTTGAAAATGTTATCAATATTCACATCACACAACCTCCTATGCCATAACCAGCTTATATCAACTTGAGCAATTAAACAACTTTGAATAGCAACACTCATGAAAAATATTACCTCTTCTCTTTGTACCTGAAGCAATTACATTTCCAAAGCTTCCCAAAATATTTCATTTTCCATATTTGAACTAAAGATTGTATCCCTTGTCAACCATCTATCCAACACTCAACAAATTGTGCTTCAATCCTTCAACATATAGGACATCATCAATATTATATTTACCACCAAGAGAAATAGTGCCTCTGCCACAAATCACACCTAAATTATTATCTCCAAATCTTACAACACCATCACCATATTTTTCCAAGCTTATGAACTTTCTTTTGTCACCAGCCATATGGTGTGAGCAGTCGCTGTCAATCACCCACTCATCCTTTTCATCAATTTTGGCTGCAAGAGCTTTCTCAATGTTCTGATTATTAGTAGATTTAGTGGACACTAGACCATTTTCCTTGATAGCAATCAATACCCATTGTAAGAGAGGGGGACCAAACACTGCAAGGCCCCAGGTCATGAAAGGCTAAGAGCGGAAAGAGTGCCCTAACTTACCTCAGTTTGAAGCATGGTTAGGATAGGAGGGATGAGAATGATGAAGACTATGAAGTTCTTTGACCACTCTATAAACCCGAGAGTTGAAGGGAGACTAGGTGAGTCACCTTTTAAGGTCAACTCTGTGTCTTAGGTAGCTCTTTGTCCAAGGATAGAAGTGCGGTTATGGGATGACAGCATGGTGTGTTGGCGTCTCACAAGTGCGTTGGCATCCGTATGGCCAAAAAACCAGAGAGAGGAGGTTAAATCCTCATGAAAGGACTACTAGCCTAGTCTAGAGATTTCTTGAACAACATAGTAAGATTAAGAAGAAAGAAACATAAATTTGGACATAATAAAAGAAATATATTACCACAAGGGTGACAAAGACAATTTTGTAGAACAATCCTCCCACCAGCTTGCTCTGAGATCTCTCCACTTGCACATAGAAAAAGGGGAAAATATTGGGGCTATTTAGGGGCCTACCTCAGTCAAACCCTCATTTTGGTGTTTCCACCTCCACAAACAACCAATTTTGCAATGATAGGAATAAATATAAAGAGAGGAATACAAGCTACATAAACAAAAAACACTACAAAATAGTACGTGCTTACTCAACCAAAAATGGTAGAGGAGATGAGAGGAGCTTACCACCTCCATTTAAAGCGCTCAAGGCTTGTGGAGGATAAAATGAGAGGAACTCAAGCCTCTGCTGCAATGGCATTTGTCCTGCGCTCACACTATCAAAGTGATGGACTGGTAGATTGCTACAATGGACTGTGAAGTGTTGCTACAAATCTTGTGGATGCTTGAAAAAGTGGAGAAAATGTGAAGTGATGAACTCAAGATCTCACCAAACTTCGTCCAAACTTGAGAATGGATGAGAGAGTGAAGATTGTAAAGAAGAGGATGAAAAATGATCATATTTAGGTTGACCAGCCAAAGAGGAGCATTACACTTTGACTTCCAATCGAAATTATAATGTCTCTATAGACTCCAGCCACAAGAATGTGCCAAGGATATAAGCGTACTGTGCGAATGTCTGTGCACTGCACAAGCATCCCCAACAGAAATGCCTCCACCGACACACAAAACAGGCACCAAGTGTGATGTGGACAACAGGCTTAATTGGAATTAAGCCTCTACCTTATGTTTTCTAAAGTGCAAGGGGGTAAAAGGGAATTTGGGTTAGGGGTGAAAATTCACGCTCATACATTTTACCCACGCTTTAGTGAGCATGAGTACTGATGAGTGCTTTAGTAAAGTAGAGTAGTAAGGAAGTAACAGAGTAAGAGATCTATACCTAAATTGACAAGGAAGCAAAGCACGGTCTGGAAAACCTGGAAGTGTAGGAAAGGACTTCATAGTTCCATGGAACTACAAAGTTGAAGTATGAAAGCACCTCATAGGCTCATGGTCCTGCAAAGGAGGTATCCTTCAAGAACTCTCACATGAAGGAAACTAGGAAAAGTACCTTATAGATCCACAGACCTACAAGGAAGGTATCCCCCAAGAACTCTCACATGAGGGAGACCAAGTAAAGGGGACTCCGTGGAGTCAAAGAGGGTGACATGTTTACCCACATATAGAACACATCAGGAAGCGATCGTGCAAGCCAATGAACGGAGAGTCACGTAGACCATTGCTAAGTTGTAAGACTTTCAAAGGGGTCCCTCAGGAACCCTTCAAAATGAAGGAGGTTCCACTCAAGGGACACATTTCTTGAAAAGTGAAGTCTAGTCGGGTTGCCCCCAAGCTAGACGTAAGGATGCGAGGACGGTCTAGTCGGGCTACCCTCGGACTAGACGTCAAGGTGTGAAGTTAGTCTAGTTGAGTTTCCCCTGAGCTAGATGCCATAGAACCTATTGAAAACTTTTGAAGGGGTTCCTTGGGAACCCAACGTGAAGAGGAGGGGTCCATTCAAGGGACACACTGTTAAAAAGCTACCACCTTCCTTCTTGAATCAATTCATCACCAAGGAATCCTTTTGAAAGATGTTCACTCCATCAAGGAATTTGAAAGGAAGGAGATGCACCCATGCGAGGGGAAGACTAAGACCATTCCCGCTTTGGAGGAGGGTTTCCAAGTACTTTATTTACAAACCCATGATGAAGGATACATGTTCCGCTAAGGTTTCAAGTTGAGAATGCAATCCCAATAAAGAAGTGTATGAAGGATATTCTAGAAAAGATTCATTCAACAATGGATGCATTTTCTAAAGACCAAGTAATTTAGAAGAGGCGTTGTCACACATGAAAGGGACAACTCAAGTAAAGAAGAGAGAAAGATAAATGGAAAGGTAAAATAAAATAGATCATACACAAAGGGCACAGGGGGATCTGGTTTCACAAGGTCAGATCTGCCTTTATTTATATATATTAGGTAGTTGTGGCAAGAGGCAAAAGATCATCAATCCCCAACCAGATTAGGAAGAATGCAAGTAAAATAAAAAATGCGTCAACATGGAAGGAGGCCTAAATGCTCCCGATGCTTTGCATCGTCCCCAATTTACCGAAATTCAATCACAAACATGGAAGAATAGAGATACATATAGAAGAAGGTTTACAACACAAACACCACGCCTGTATCCAAGCATCGATAAGCATGATGAGGATCATCCAGGCACATATAGCATGATTATGGGGGAACACATCACAACACACACACACACATATCTAATCTAAATATCAAGAAGAGGGTCTCCCCCTAACACTGGTCAACCAAGAGGTCATCAACTTCCCACTCTAGATCATTGTAGGAAGGATGACGAGCCTGCAACGGTGTAATGTTAAGGGGAGGAGCTTCAAATAATCCTGCAACAAGGGCCAAGGCAAAGGGACCTGTAAGTTCTCCATCGCTCAACTCTTGTTGGTCCAAGGTCAACGACCTCATGAAGATAGTTGATAGGGTCATAACTTCATCCACTGAGTTAAACATATATTTAATAGGAGTGCCATGTTTCACCTTGAAGGACGAAAAAGTTTGTACCCGAGGTTCACCATTAGGCTCATCGAGAGACTCGGGAGCGGTGACAAACTTAGGGGAGGTTGGGATTGGTTCCATCACTAGGACATAACAAGTCAACGTAGGGCCACCTTTCGTAGAAAGCAGGTTCTTCTTACGTCCTCCATTGCTGGAGGGACCATGCTCTACCTTCTTCTTCATCAAAGGAGGTGAACTCCCCATACATGAAGCAAGGAGGGTCGACAGAGAAGAGGAAAGAACCACCGTGGATACGACTAAAGTGTTAACCATATCCATGAGCTTTGGGAAAGGTGAGACATCTGAAACGGAATCCAGCGAGGGCAGCTCTGTAAAAGGAGTGATGAACACTTGCACCTTTCCAAGCGCATGTGTGCTCACAGAGGGAGCCAGAAGAGATTCAAAGATGGAAGAAGGGAAAGAGGAGGAAATAGCAAGAGGTGCAATCATCTTCTCCTCCTTCTTTTGCAAGGAGACTTTCTCAGCTAGGAGAGCCTTTCGCAGGCACTTACGCTCGCGCGCAAGGTGGTTTCTGCGACTCTTTAAACCGGAAGTCGGGATCTGCGAAGGGACAAAAGGATCCTGTTCAACCATGGGAGTGTCTTCCACAACTGTTTCCAGCAAAAGGACAAACTCTTGAATGGGAGCAGAAGGGGCAGGTTCAAAAATTCCAAAAATAGTCGATTCTAACACTTTAGAGGTGGGTCCTTTCCTGTTTGGAGGAACAGGAAGAGCTCGAGGGGAAAACTCTCTTTGCGAGCCTTTCTTTTTGTCATACAAATAGTACCAGGATCTTGGGGACCCATTAGAGAGATCCAATATCTTGACCTTGGGCTTTCACCAAGGAGGCATCATCGGACTCAGCAGGTAGAACCCGGGCTTGTTCATCCAATACTCTTCCTAGGAGAGGGGAGTAGATGAGTTAGCTCGAGAGGGAGTGAGCTTCTGCTTTCCCTTTTGGGGAGGAGGAGGCAGTTGGCTACTCAACTATAGGAAGGGTCAACTTTGGTTATCTCTTGCCTCCAGTCTTATACTTCACACAGTTCTTGTAAAGTAGGTTCGTTCTTTGTGGGAGCGAACTGATAGGAGTGGGCCAAAAGTGATCCAATGAGTATCCCCCACGAGATACCTATTACCATATTTTCACTCAATCTCAATTAGGTAGATTTTGTTGTTTTAAAATTGAGAAAAGGTGCATTCAAATCATTCCTACATTACATTGAGATGCATAAATGAAATAATCTAGAAAAATTGCATTTTTTGCAAATTATTGCATTCATACAAGTGCATATAACAGAAGAAAGATTCAAATATTTTTTGAACAATGCAGTTATCTTTATTGAATGTAACATGTACATTATCTCACACAAGTCGTGATATTGACTTAACTTATTCAATGCACATCAAGAAAATTCAATACATGAATAAGTAAATGTGCATATAAAGAAAGGAATCAGTCATTGCTTGGGAATGACTAGTTCTGCTTTATCTTCTTATCTCGTTGTTGTCCTGAGCTCTTTATGTCCTTTTTCACTCCATGTTGTTCCTAGTTCCTACATACACAAAGTAATGATGTTAGAGCAATGCTCTAAGCAATGAAGGTTTCCAACTTTATATTACATAAACAAATACTCATGCATGTATAAACTGATATCAATGTGCATTAAAAAAGCATGCAAACCATGGATGTCCCAGAAAACTATCAAATCTATCAAAAACATCCAAATATGCATTTATTTCACTAACATATTTGTTTCATGTGCAGATTCAGGTTCAATTGTGTTTTTCTTTTTAACTATCAGATTTTAGCTCGTGGGATAAAACGTGGCTCCCATAAGGGTTGAGCTCGACGTTCTTCTTTGTTGTGCTTTTAAGAGGCATTGAAAGTCACTTATCAATGAATATCAAATACCTGATTATGGACAAGGATAAAAAATAGTGGAAGAGTTCAATGATAATGGAGCAGTCATTTTATTTGTGACACAGGAACAACAACTTGTCAATTTCATGGCATGAAACAGTGAGATAGGAGGTCAGTCACATAAGTGCCATCATATACAATCATTGCATGGGAAATAAATGTAAAGCAAACAAGAGATAGGTGCTATACATTATATTACATTCTTGCATTTAATTGAGAGATCTACATTCAAACTTGTTTCAAATACAAATATGATGGTTTTCATGTAGCTTCATAAATGAAGTAAAGGACAATGAGGCAACCATGAATGAGGTACAATGGTTTTCCATTGTCAAAAAATTGGAGGACAATAGTAAAGTAAAAGATAGTCCTATCTAATTGAAAACCTCTAAAATATCTCTATGGAGGACTAAGATAAATGAAAGTCATTAGGACAGTCAGAAAGCCCCATCTCAGGTGTTTATACTATTTGTAGCATGAATCTTGATCAAGATTGTTATTCCTATGTGGGGGGAAGCATTGAGAATGTTGTAGATAGTAAAGACTAAGCATAATATGGATAGAATATTAAAATGATTCTATGAAAAATTAAAGAGCATCAAAATCGACAATGAACCCTGTGCAATGATGGAGCAATCATGAGAGGTTTTTTAGAGTACAATGAGGCAATGACTTTCATAAGGAATCATAGTTATCATGAGGATAAATATGCAAGTGATGAAAGTAGATGAAACCTATATTTTTAGTATAGTTGTAGTCCAAATGTTAAACACAACTATGCTAATGTGTGAGGAAAAATCCATCATGAAAGACAACAATACTATGGAAAATGAACATATGACATTCCTTTGTTGTCTCGGAGATGATTTAATCAAATGGTAAATTATATTATCAATCTATTAAAATGAGAATCCTTGTCACAGTGAAAGCTTCATAATGCAAAAGTGGATAAAAAACCTAATCTGATAGGGTTTTAATTGAGAAGATGAGCATAGCCTGTGACCATGATGGAAAATAAGTGAAGCCAAGCATTATGAAATTCACAAAAAAATTTAACGAAATTCTTTCATTTTCTTATTACAGAGTGCAGGGAAAGCTTCACTTTCACAAGTGATGAAGGTGGTAATTAAGAAAAATGATTAGAAATGCAAGTTTTTTGCTTACCCCAGTTTGGTCTTGACATTTCTTGCTTCATATTTCACCATGAAACCTCCATGAATGTTCCAGTCAAAACCCTATGGAGAAGATATGCACAAAAAATGAAAGTTTTTTTTATTTTTTGCTACAGTAAGGGTCATTCATTTTGCTTTCCACAGGGAGATTAAATCTTTTCCACAAGAAGAAAACTTACCAAGGTGGTGGCAACAGGTTATCTAATCTGAAAAAATTCCAAATTCTTTAGGGACTCCTTGGCGGTGCTCAAGAAAAGTTGCTAAGGAAAATGAAATGAATGTTTTCCAAATGTGCCTCATTTTTCTTTTAGAGTTTTTACCCTAGAAAATGTTGATGGAAGACTAAGATTTTTGCCTTTTCATTTTATTTTTGCAAATGAACTATTGAAGCTCATGGCTAAGACTTTAGGTCTTATACCTTTTGTTTTTTATTCATCATTACATGCCTTAGGAGCATTTCATGTTTTAAGAGTCCATTTACTTAATGTTTTTTCATTTTTGAAAAATGGATTGGTCAATCTATAATATACCTTGTATCTTATTCTTTTGCATTTCTTTATTAAATGTGAAGTATTTTAGCTAAGTGATATTTTATAAATCCCTTAATTAAATATGCTTTTAAAATGCAAAACGATGTTGTTCTCTAAACGAATGGAGAGCATATAAGGGTTTGTTGGTTATTTATGCTTTTGCAAGCTTATAAGTTGGTTTGAAAAGGTTAGAAAATGTGAGGCAGGGTTTTATGAGGTTGTTTCTTCTTTTTGATGACTTGGGAGAGCATCTTGGAGCATTTTTAGCTTGCCTTTATGGAGGACTTGGTCAAGATTGACCATTCCAACTTTATTGATCACTTTTGGAGATAGATCTTGTTGCTAAATTTTAGGATTTTGAAGGCATACGAGTTCATGAAGTTTTTAGGTCCTATTTTGGTGGAATCTTGATGGAGATGGGATATATTCACTTCACTTTTCATTTGTGAAGTAGTTCTTACTTGTTCTTTTTCTATTCTATGACTTTGGAGTCCTTTGGAGAAAAGACAATACTTTGCAACTCAATTTGGATATGAATTTCAGTGAAAGCCTTGGGTGCAATTGACATGAAATTTTTGTCTTTTTTATTATTGCATTATTATGTGTCTTTACATGATTGATCAAGTTATCAGTGAGAGTGTATTCATTTCCTCTTACCTTTGTCTCATGACTTTGATTCCTTTATGCAAAAGTGTGTTATTATAGGTTGCAGATCGTGTCATAGAATGCAAAAAATGACTTTTAGCAGTGAAGATACCTCCCTCCTTGAAGTTCTGAATCTTTAAGACCTTTATGTGAAATATTTATGCAAGAAAATACAACAATAGGTTGTGCAAGTTTGTCTTTTGTCATTGCAAGTAAGTGTTTATAGGTTGGGTTTCATAGTCCCGTTCATTTAGGTGCATCACCTTAGGAGTAGTTTGTAGTTTCAGTACTCTTTCTTACCCTTTCCTTGGCAAGTATAGTAGTTTTAGGTGACACCAAATGAAGCCAACCTTCTTCAGAGTTTTGGTCTCATTTAAGGTACCCACACCTTGGGATCATTCCCATGTTTCGCTAGATTGTTGAATTCTAAATCCAACAGGGTGCATATTTTAGTGATAACAATACCACAAGTTGATATCCAGTATCATGCACCACGTGCACGACACCCTCATGGGAAAACTTAAGGCATTTATAGATTATGGAGGCGATCCCATTTATGGAAGCCAGCCAAGGTATGCCTAGCTTCACTCTAAATAGGTCTGACTTGGGAATAATGTTGAAGATCGTGTCTACGTTCCTGGGTCCAACCAAGATGGATAGTGTTATCGATCCATAAGGTTAAGAGAAAGTCCATCATGTGTATGGATGATGGATTTTGTTTTTTTGTATTCCTCCTTTTGTAGGGAATTTAAGAGTAATGTCTCCTCCATGATGACATTCACCTTGCTTGCGGAGTCGACTAAGACCCCTGTCACAATGTTACCATTGAGGGGGGTGGGAATATAAAGCAGAGAAGGCGTACTATTTGTTGGTATCTTTTGTGAAGTAAACATTACATCTGATGAACTGGTCACAAGGCGGGGAGAGGGAGTAATAGTAACCATGTTAACATATGCCTCAAGGTGAGAAGTAAAATCAGTGAGATCGATAATCATGTTAGCAAAATGTGACGGAAATGGGTTCATGTATATCTGTAATTCATTATTAGCTTTTGCCACTAATTTGTTCATTTTTTGCTTACTTCCATCAAGACAGATAGTACCGTCCTTGATGCGATCCTGTATCTCATAACGCAGGCACATGCAACATTTGGTGTCATGTCCATTAACTCAATGGTACTGACATTATGTGTTTTCTTCATACCAATTAGGGTACAGTTCTCTAACTGGTTTAGGAGGTGGAAAGGTAAAGATCTTATCTTTCACCAACTTCTGCAAGATGAACGAATAAGATTTTGATAGCTTTGCAAACTTTCAGTCACGTCTAAGGTTGTTGTTATCCACAATGGCTACTACATTCACAAAATTTTTACCTCTTCTAGAGATCGATATGATAGATCTTCCTTTAGAACGGGAGCATGAGGGAGGACCCTCAAACTAAACTACCATCTATTGGTATTCTTGTAAAGTCACACACAAGTGTGCAAAAGAAAAATACTTCATAAGGGTGAAATTCTCTTGCCAAGGTCTTTGTAAGTTCCCAATGAAGACTTTTTGTACATCGGAGTCGGGTAACGGATACGAGATCTATGAGAAGAGTGCTTGGTACCATGCTATAAAGTCTATAATCTTCTCATTGTCCCCTTGTTTGCACCAAACAAGGTCTAAGAAGGTCATCTTTGGTCTGATATTGGCTTGGAATTGTCATAGGAACAGGTTCACAAGTTGATCGAATGTGAAGATGGAATTATCGGGCAAAGAGCAGTACCAATCCAATGTTGTATCTTTGAGGGATCGAGGAAATAGTTTTTTCATCAATGCATCATGATGGAAAAAATTTGTGCATAAGGCATTAAAGGCAAACACATGTGTCTGTGGATGCCCTTTGCCACTGTATTTCTCAAATTTGGGAATCTCCATCCCTTGTAGGTAAGGAGTGTTTAAAATTGTAATTGATAACGGGTTGTGTCAGAAGAAGGGTTGGAAAATAGGTTGGGTCGAAGCCTGGGAAAGGTTCGCCAACTGGTTCTACATCTTCCCCATATTCTACAGAAGGGTCATTAGAAGATATAGGACCACTGGAACCACCACCTAGACTGTTTCCGTAACCACCGCCAGAGCCACCACCAATGCCGCCACAACCATTCTGACTTCCATCGGAGCCACCACCATGACTTTCGTCAGAACTGCCTCCGCTAATGCCACCTCCACTTTCAAATTTTCTGCCACCAAAGCCTCCACCTATCATCTCGCCAAATCCTCCACCACTGGAGGTGGCGGAAGGGGTGAAGTAGAAACCCAAAGGGTTCTTGTTTACTTTGATAGTTTCAAAACTTTTAAAAGTAGCGGGTATACTGGTTGAAGGGACCACGTCAACCATATATACAGATGTAGGAGGAATCGACATCTCTAGTTGCCTCTCACATTCCTCAAAGAGGCCACCTCGTGTCATGCGACTATGGCTCGAGGGGGCACATGCTTCAAATAGACCAATGACACTAGCTAAGAGCTCTACACCTGTCTGGTCCTTTTCCACCATGTATCTTATTTCACTGATCACTTTAGCAGCCCTAGCCATCTTCGGGTTTCCTTCCAGGTGATTTTCCAATGCACCTAACCCTTTACCAAGGCTAATGATGTATTTGAAAGGGATACAGATGCCCTCATGCTCATTTACGGATGAAGAGGTCGACGATGCAAGAGGAGTAGGGATGCAATCAGTTTCATCAAGAAACCTAGATTTTCCTCGTGATACGTTCTCTTATGCAGATAGACCAACCGCAGAACCAGAGAAAAGGTCGATAGTGAAGCTAGAGGACACCTTCATCTTTTCCATCGGAAGGTGTCGTAGACTTATTATGAAAATATGCCTAGAGGTCATAGATTGGGTTGTGAATCTCATAAACTTTCACAACACACCAGGGTACAATGACCAAGAGGTATAAGAGAAAAAGTTCAAAACGCTGACAAATGGATAGACAATGGTTCATGTCGGGTTCACCAAAAATGTAAGAGAGGGGGACCAACCATTGCAAGGCCCCAGGTCATGAAAGGCCAAGAGTGGAAAGGCTGCCCTAACTTACCTCAATTTGAAGGATGGTTAGGATAGGAGGGATGAGAATGATGAAGACTATGAAGTCCTTCGACCACTCTGCAAACCCAAGAGTTGAAGGGGGACTAGGTGAGTTGCCTTTTAAAGTCAACTCTATGTATCAAGGAGCTATCTGTCTTAGGACTAAAGCATGATTTTGGGATGACAGCATGGTGCATTGGCGTCTCATAGGTGTGTTGGCATCTGTACAACCAGAAAACTAGAGAGACAAGGTTAAATCCTCAAGAAAGGACTACTAGCCTAGTCTAGAGATTTCTTGAACAACAAAATAAGATTAAGAAGAAAGAAACATGAATTTGGACATAATAAAATAAATATATTACCTCAAGGGTGACAAAGACAATTTTGTAGAACAATCCTCTCGCCATCTTGCTCTGAGATCTCTCCACCTGCACATAAAATAAGGGAAAAATGTTGGGGTTGTTTAGGGGCTTGCCTTAGTCAGACCTCCATTTTGGTGTTTCCACCTACACGAATAACCAAGTTTGCAATGATAGGAATGAAGATAAAGAGAGGAATACAAGCTACATAAACAAAATACACTACAAAATAGTAGTGTCTTACGATGGATCACGGAGTGTGATCCGAAACATTGATGGAAAAAATCTCACACAATCTAAGTTGGAAATCATTGCAAAGAACATTATGGATTGTGGAAAATTGATATCATTGAGTATGTGCTTACTCAACCAAAGATGATAGAGGAGATGAGAGGAGCTTACCACCTTTTTCAAAAGCACTCAAGGCTTGTGGAGGAGAAAATGAGAGGAACTCAAGCCTTTGTTGTAATGGTGTTTGTCCTGCACACGCACTATTAGAGTGATAAAGTGGTAGATTGTTGCAATGGAGTGTGAAGTGCTACAAAAAATCTTGTGGATGATTGAAAGAGTGGAGAAAATTTGAAGTGATGAACTCAAGATCTCACCAAACTTTTTCCAAACTTGAGAATGGATGAGAGAGTGAATATTATGGAGAAGAGGATGAAAAACAACCATATTCGAGTCGACCAGTCAAAGAGGAGAATTATACTTTGACTTTCAATTGAAAGTGTAACGTGTCTACAGACTCCAACCATAGGAATCTTCTAGGGATGTAAGCATATGATGTGGACATCTGCGTGTCATGCAGGCATCCCCAACAGAAATGCCTCCATCAACACACAAAACAGGTGCCAAGTGTGATGTGGACAGCGGGCTTAAGTGGAAATAAGCCTCTGCCTTAGGTTTTCTAAAGTGTAAGGGGGTAAAAGAGAATTTGCGTTAGGGGTGAAAATTCATGCTCATACACCCATCCATCTTCATTTCCAGTTTCTTTATCAGATTCATCATCAATAACACCTTCTTCAACATAATAACATTTCTTCTTCCAGAAACACCTACTATAGTAACAGAATAATTATAGGAACTCAAAAACTCATAACTTTCTTCAATCTTGATGCGCGCCTCTAAAATTTCTAGAGAACATACTAGATAGGCTTTGCAACAAACCCTTTAATATGCGACTTCTGAATAGTAACATACACAACTTTGCATCACTCTGATCTTCACAGCTTCACAAACTGCTTGCAACATATTTATTCTAATTTTCTCAATATCCTCGACATATACAGCCTTCAAAATCACCGGTGCTAATAGTGTTGACATCAATGACAACCACAACATCCAATAGTTGTTCCACTAAGTTTCACCTAGAATCTTTATGTGACTTCACAAGAGCTAAAGTTGATGATTGAAAGCATTCAAGAGCAGAATTATTAGAGATCTACTACAACAATCAAGATCTATTCATCATGTCAAAGTCTCTTGCATCATGCATGTTTTTGGAGCTAACATTGTGATGTAGGTTTCAAGATCTAATTCAAGCATTCAAAGCATTATTCAAGCATCAAGATTCACATCCATTGAATCCATTTCATGCAAGTTGTAGACCTTCCAAGATCTCCATTATCAGGGTTTATACAAGGGTTTGTTGAGTGATAACATAGCATTTTTCGTTCTTCATTCCCTCTTTCATGCTTTATTTCAATTCAAGGTTTGATTACCAAAATGGGGTTTGACCAAGGAAAGCCCCCATTCACAGAAAAAACAATTTTCCCCTTTTGTATGTGTGTTATAGATTTAGGTTGAAGAAGGATTGAAGACATTTTGAAGGTCAAGATTGGAAAATTTGTCGAAGTTGTTGTCAAATCACAAAATCTGACCTATAGATCTTATTTTTGACTTTTCAACACTGAAACCTGGAAAAATTAGAAGTTACAGATCAACATCAGATCCTCTCGATTTTTTTTTGAAATCCCTAACAAAAGACCCATTCACCCATAGGTGAATGAGTCCCACTTTTCCTTTAGAAACTAACTTTTGGTGATTGGTAAACACCTCTCTATCCTTCTCTAATCTGCAATTAGTTTTTTGGTTCTACTAATATTGAGTTTCATATTGCTATTTCAAGTTTGAAATGGCATAATTTGGTTGATTTTCTATTTTTAGTTTTTCTCCCAAAAGTTTTGTTTGAACTTGATCCACATCCTCAAAGTATAAGGAAATTTGAAGATTCTCACATTGAGTTGATTCACCTAGGGGTTTTTAGTCATTTTTTAAAGGGGATCTCATTTCCTAATGAAATAAAGGAAAATAGATCTCACCCCACAAGTCCCCCATATTTTTTGATGTTTCATTTTGGTGAACCTGATGTTTGAGCATCATAACTTGCTAATTTTGGAATCCGTTTTAAACCCTAGATCTAGGATTTGCGTCTCATTTAGAGTTGTTTGCTTCCATTAGTTTGCATCTTATTTAGGTTTTTAGGTTTGCACTTTTGCATGCTTTAAAATCTATAAAATTCAAAAATCTCAATCATTTTGCATAGTATTTATATAACATTGCATGATCAGTCATTTACATTATAAAATAGAATCAAAATTGCATCTCAAATTAGGTATTTTTTTGTCATTTAACATCATTTTGCACTTGCATTTAGATTTGATTTTCCACAAATCTAAAACTATAACCACTTGTCTGAAACCAAAATCTGGAAGGCATAAAAGTCAACTCAAAAATATGCAAATCAATTTTTAAAAACCATGAAGTGAGACCCATTCACTCATGGGTGAATGAGTCTCTGATTAGGCTTTATCTAAATTTTTGAGCATCAAAAACAATGTTTTTGCATTCTATGTTCTTCCATTTAGTTTGTTATTTCAGTTTCCAAAATTTCTATTTTCTGAAATTGTTCATATTAAGGTTAATTTGTCAAATTCAGTGCACTATTTGAATTCAAATTTTCCTTTAAAAATAACATCATTTGCATAGCATAATAAAAAATTTATCTTGTTTAACATCTGAAAATTTATTTTTACATACTTGTATTGCACTTTACATTCTAAGGTGTTTGTTTGCATTTTACCTATTCTCTATTTTGGGTGCACCTTGGGTTTGTGAAACTTGTATGAGATTCACAACTTGGTGTCCTATTTCCAATACTTTCATGAGACATATTTTGAGACTCGTGTCATCCCATAATACATCACTCGCCATAGATCTTGGGTTTTCTAACTCTTTTACTCATAGCGTTAACACTAGTCAACCCACTATGGATCATACCATTGACACTTCATTTCCCATGACCTCCCTACCCACAACCAATGTGACTAATTTTGACTCAATGGTCTCTAATTTACCTCAAGAGAACCTAAAGAGAATGGATAAAAGTTTAGAGAAATTGAAAATCTTTCTATGTTTTAAACATATTGTTGGTACTATTGTTCCCATCATAGATAACATGAGAAAGATGCTTAATAATGAACAATGAATAGAAATTTTTGTGTAGCCTTTCTTACATAATTAATCACCACATAAAAAATTATCGTATAAACCCTTCAATCAACCTCATTGAATTTCAACCGCATAAGGACCTAACCAAAATGCCCCTTGGCATTGCTTTCTTACAACATGACATAATTAAACATGCACCTAATGGCCCTCTTTACATAACTGGAAGAATCAATTACAAGCCTACTAATGTGATCTATTAATTGATCTTGTTTGTGTAGAGAATGTGATCACTAAAGAATTCTTGTTTGTGCATGAGCTTTATCAAGATATTTATGAAAAATTGAACGCATGGATCAAAACACATAACGGTTTTGCTTTCCCTATGATAGGTTCAATAAATCTCTCTTTTAAAGTTGGACCAAAAACATTAAGTGTCTCATTTTCCATCATCCCATCATCAAACCAATTTCATGTGAATTTAGGCTACCCATGGCTTCGCTCCATGAAATTCGTCTCATCAGTTGTGCATAAATGCTTAAAGTTTCCATTTGACAATGAGATCTTTACTATGCATCATAGTGGCTTTAATCCTATGTCTTCCCATGGGAATTTCTCATTCAATTTCTTTTGGCTCGAACCTATGGAACCTATTAGGCCTCATGAGGACTTCTTTTTTAAATCCTATCAAAAATTTAAGGAAAAACACATAACAAAATTATCCCTTAGCAATGTGCCTCAACCCACGATTAAGCCTCCTATCCTTGACGAAACCATGATTGAACCAAAATCCCTTCCAAGTAACCAAGACCAAAACATAGCAAATCCTCCACCCATTTCCTATAAGAGACCACAAGATAACCAAATAAGTCCCATTGTGCCTCCTGAAATCAAATAATTTTATAAATCTAAAGAGAAAATGGTTGAAAAACCTCCCATATTTCCTTTTGTTCCTCCCTTAAGGGAAGAAAAGAAACCTATGGTCGATAAACCCACTCCTACACAATCGCAACTTGAAAACAAAACGAAAAGAAACCAAAATGTTAGAGAGTGTAGGCATATACGTCGTGTTATTTCTCCTTTCTTGCAAGCAAAAGAAGAAAATAACAACATAGAAAATCTAAATCTAAACTTACCTCAAGAAATGCATGAAGATTCTCCACCTTTTCCAAAAGAAGAAAATCCTAAATCTCTAACACAAGAAGAAGAAGCATCTTCTATGGATATTATCATTAGACCTTTTGTTATGTTTAACTTGGATGATGATAATGAAATTGCAAAAATTGATGAGAAAGTGCATAAAGAGTTAAATTTATTATTTCCCTCTTCCATGAGCTTAAATGATAACAACCATGATGATCTCCTACAAAGAATGATTCACCACATGCTAAACTCAGTGATTGTCCTAGTTTGGCACTTTACATTGTCCCTTTGGCTAGTTGTTTGTCTTCTACATATACTTAACAAGATTAGGATGAAGATTGGGATGCAGACGACCTGCTATAGGTTAACTCACATGTGCCTTAATAGTCTTGTCTTTGTTTTATTTTCATGTTCTTTGTGTGATTGCATGTGTATAATGTGATCCCCCATATCATTCTATTTGCAATATCTTTATATTCATTCCTCTATTTGTATCTACATTCGTCTATATGTCGTAAACCTTTATCTTTTATTTTTTCTTGTGTTTTCCTTTTGGGGATGACGCAAGGCATTGAGACATTTAGGTCTCTTCCATGTTGAACCAAAATATTTTTATTTTTTCTTGCTCTCTATGTGTTATTCTTCCTGTTCCATGAGTTATTTGGGGAATGATGACAGTTTTTGAGCTCTATAATATCATTGTAGCAAAGACATATGCTAACCCTGAATCCATGGATCCCTTGTGTGTTATTTTGGGATTTCATTTGGGGGAATCCCTTTTCATGGTGCAGCTTCATTTGGAAGCATATGCTTGACATAGGGCTTTCCAAATAAGCTCTCATGTATTGTTTAGTATTTATCATTGGCTACTTTAAAGTAATTGCTCACAACATGGTGTTTAGAAATCTCTTTAAAATGGGGGTATACATTGGCATTATCATTTTAGAAATTTTTAATAATATCTTATGTTTCATTATGTTTCATAGTGTGGTCTTCTTACTTCTTATGATGTGTCTTCTCCTTGGAGGTATCATTGGGTTTGATGTCCTCCAAGAGCGTGACCTTTCTTGGCATATGGCATTCCTCTTAGTGGGGATGTTATGCATTGCATTCTCTAAGTTACAAATTTTTTATCGTATACTCATCCTCTTTTGGATACATTAGGCATGATGTTCCCTAAGGAGAGACCTTACATGAACTAATAAAAACCCCTTTGAACATGTCTTATCCTATTTACATTTTGTCCATAAGTGTTTAGCATAATGCAGCTTGTTAGCCTCATGAAGCTCAATGTTCATATTTTGTGGCACCTTATCAAAGTTATCAAAGGTATAGCTTTAGCATGGTTAGTACAATGAGAGCCTGTAGACCTGGCATGACTTTCTCACTTAGTCACTTTTGTGGGCTCACCTTGTGGACAGTGGATTTCACTAGCCCGTGTGAGTGTGAATTGTTGTTTGCATAGTGGGAAACGAGTTCCACTTGTAAACATTTTTGATAAATAGCTAAGACTTGATGCACATCGAGTTGGAAAAATAGTCAAAGTTTGATCCACCCCCTTTTCTTTTTCTTTGAGTCTTTGACATTGTATGATTAAGTATCTTATCATTGTTGCATATATATGTTTAACATAGGCATATGTCTCCCTGTGCCTTTGTTGGTTTTTCCATGAGATCTTAGATCTTGGGGGATTGATCATCCTCCTTGATCTTTTCCATCTTATCTTTCAAACAATTGTATAATTAGATATCTCTTTATTGTCTACTTTAGTGTGAGTTTGATGCAAGGTCATCTTCTCACTAAAGTGGGGGCTAAATGTAGTGTAGAAAAATGTATCCCTTTACATTTTCACACTTGTTTGGGCCCTTCTAATTAAATTGGACTTAATAATGCCTTAATTTTGTGTTGAAAAATGTACTCCTTTACATTTTCAAAAAATTTTGGGCCATCTTAATTAAAATTAGCTTAATTATACTTTAATAAGCCCTTGTATTCATTTACAAGCCTAATTAATTACATTTTCCAAAGGGGAAACTTGACAATAATTAATGCCAATACATAATACTTTACTTTGAGCAACGTGTGTTCCGCGAATAGGGAATTGGGACCCATTTGAACTTTGGACCTAAATTTAAAATATATTTTTGGCGGTATTTTAAGGTCCCCAAATCCATATTTCAATGTCAGCTTGTGATATTTGAATTTCGGGAAATTTAGGATACATACCTATAAACACAAGATTATTTCACTAAGTTCCACCTAGAATCTTTATGTGACTTCACAAGAGCTAAATTTGATGATCAAGAGCATTCAAGAGCAAAATTATTAGATATTTATTGCAGCAATCGAGATCTATTCATCATGTCAAAGTCTTCTTGTATCATGCATGTTTTTGGAGCTAAGATTGTGATGTAGGTTTCAAGATCTAATTCAAGTATTCAAAGCATTATTCAAGCATCAAGATCCACATCCATTGAATTCATTTCATAAAATTTTTAGACCTTCCAAGATATCCATTATCAAGGTTTATACAAGGTTTTGTTGAGTGGTAACATAGCATTGTCCATTCTTCATTCCCTCTTTCATGCTTTATTTCAATTCAAGGTTTGATTATAAAAATGAGGTTTGACCAAGGCAAACCCCCATTCACCAAAAACAAACAATTTTTCCCCTCTTGTATGTTTGTTGTAGATTTAGGTTAATTTTTCCAAGTTGTCAAAGTTTTCAAATCATGAAATCTAACCTACAGATCTAATTTTTGACTTTCTGACACTAAAACCTAGACAAATAAGAAGCTACAACTCAACATCAGAGGCTCTTGAATAATTTGGTTGATTTTCTATTTTTATTTTTTCTCCTAAAACTATTGTTTGAACTTGACCCCTGTCCTCAAAGCATAAGGAAATTTGAAGATTCTCACATTGAGTTGATTCACTTAAGTGTTGTTAGTCAATTACTTATGGGGATCTAATTTCCTAATGAAATAAAGGAAAATAGGTCTCACCCCACACATTTAACCACATTTTAGTCCCCCATCTTTTTTGATATTTCAGATGTTAATAGGTTGGGTTCACCAAAATAAAGCATAGAAAAAGAGGGGAGGGAGGTCCTAAATACAATAGAACACTAGGAACAAGACTTCCTTTTTCTAGGGTTTCATTAGGATGCAAATAAAAAAGGTGCTTAGATTGGCTTTCAACCATGAAGGTGAGTCAATCAAAATTTGATCTACATCTTTGCGGGCCTTAGGTATGAATTGGAATTGATTTTCCTTGACTAATCTAATTAGACTATGTGACCTAATATGAAAATGCTAAATTTTGACAATTAAAAGACTGTAAAAGAAATTTGCAAGCAGATCTAAGAAGGGTAGAGCTCTATGCACCTGTATCAAAAATTCAGATGGTTTGAATAGGAGGACATAGTCGCCCAAGGGCATCTATGTCCTTTTAGGGGTATTTTGGATCTATTTTCATAATTCTCTTATGTCGGATTTGAGATTCCCAATTCTACCTACAAATTTGTCAAAACATTGTCAAATAATTATGTAAGTGAGTTTTTGTGGCTTGAAAAGATGTAGGGCTTTGAATACAACAATAATTAATGGATCCTTAATCTTCCTTCAATCTTCTCCAAACCTAAAATCTACACATTCAAAGAGAGAAGAAAGGTTATGTCATTTAGGGGCTTGCCTTAGTCAAACCTCATGTTAGTATTTCCACTTCCAAAATGGCAATTTCAATGATAAGAAGGAATGATGAATCAAAAAAGTGTTGCAACTCACAACCCTTTAACGGCTTCCTTGAAGGAATAAAGTCATGCACATCATCTCAAGGTCTTGGATCTTGCTTGAATTTCTTGGAGACCTACAAAAGGGTTAGCATTCATAAACAATGATAACATGAACATGCATAAACTCCCATAGGATTTGACATGATGTTTGGATCTTGAATTGTTGTAATAAAGCTCTGAAATGCTCTTGACAATAATTTTTTGCTTCTATTTTTGTTAGATTTGAAATGATGCAATAACTAGGTATTCATAAGCATTTATTCAATTTCCTATAAATTAGATCTCGATAGTTGACATTTGCAACTTGAATTGGAAATGATAAAATGTCATTGACATATTCAAATTTGGGACTAGGAAAAATAGGGGGACACTATTGTCATAGGGTGTCTCTGTCCTTGCCCTATTTTTTGGAAAATAAGGTGTCAAGGGAAAAGTACCAAATAAATGCATTTGTATTTTTCTTGCAACTTTTGGTAATTGTTAAAAATAGACCATAGAATGCATCATTTGGGAAATTAGATACTCAATCAAATCCAATAAGTTAAGGGGAGCCAAATATAGTGTGAAATTGTTAAGGGTGACAATTTTCAATGCTACATTATCTATCTTTTTCCCATATGTTGATACAAATTTTAATATGATCTTCTCAGGTATTTACTCCTTCATATTTGGGGATTAGGTTGTATTTGCCTTCTTGTATTTATTGTCCCTTGATTAAGATCTGAAAGGCATGCCATGTGGGAATAAAATGCTCGTGTGTATGCCACCAAGTGACATTGCATACTAGAGTTTCTTAAAGGGAAATGAGCCTGGTGGTTTAAATTTGGAATGTTATTTCCATGTCCACTATATATTCTTGTACATCTCCTACTCTGGAAAACTTTGGTAGTTTGATATGTGATATCCCCCTTTGGATGTGGTTGATGTGTTTTGGATTTTCTATCCTTTTTGATTGGCTTTTTGGATGTAGTGGGTAAGTGGCTTTGTATCATAAAAACCCATATGAATCTATATATTTTATTTTATGACAATGTAATAGTGGAGGTTTTGGAAATAGAATAATCAGGCAATACTCTCTTTCCTTCTACGTAGTTTCTATCTTCCTTTTCTCTTAGTAGAATATGGACTATCCTATTATCATCCACCAAAGAGATTTTTTTTTTCTTGAGTCTACTATCACATTAGAATTAACAAACCATCTCAGTCCTAGCAACACTCTAAATGTATTAAAGGGTTCCTTCATCTCAACTACCTCAAAATTAGCAATTTTTTAAAGTCCTTTTATGTTTATTTCTACATTTTTCCATGTTCCTAAGGTCTCCACACCAAAGCCATCTTCAAAACTAATGTTCATCGATGTTCTAAATAGCTTGGGTCTCCCTAACTTCTCCCAAGTGGTTTCCAAAATAAAATTTCAGTCTACACCTAGATCTACCATTACATATTTGACTTTATTGCTATTAAGGTGTGTAGTGATTAAGAGAGGACCATTCTTCCAATTCCTATCTTCTACAATTTGATGAATTTGTTATTTTTTTTGTTTGTTCCAATATTTTCTCAACTATTTTAACTTGACTAATAGGTCCTCTTACTAGGTTAGAGAGGCTAAACTCTTTAGCATCATTACTTCTTCCATTGAAAAACATGTTATGTCATCTTTTTGTTCTTGTATAATTTGATACTATGTTTTCTCTACTATTTTATCATGTTGTTGCTTACTTGGCCAGAAGTAATCATATTATTTTTCTTCTAGTTCTAATTCTTCATTGATTTCTTCAATATCCCTTTATCTATTCCTATTAGTATTTTTTCCTTGTCTAGTCACTTGTAACTTTATTTTTCTTCGTTATGGATTTCTTCTTTTTCTTAATCTGCAATTGTTGTTCTTCTCCAAAATAGTCTTTTTTTGATGTATATGATGACCAGTTATCTATTATTTGACAAATTTTAACTCCTTGTGGTATTATTTTGATTACTCTAGCTCCTTTGTGGGCATATAAATCACCACTTTTGGAATGTGTTGTATTTTGATAATATTGTTGTGCTTTATCACATCTGAATATATCATGAGAATCATCTCCACAAAATGGAAATTTTCTTTTCTTTTCCACCCACACTTTGTGGCATAATGGCCTATCTTTTCATAGTTATAGTATGAGGCATCACTTCTTTGGCAATTCTTTCTACCATGTCTTCTTCCTACTCTATAGTTGGATTATTTGTTATCTCCCATGTAATATTGTAGTGGGTTATTTTGTAATGCATAATCACCTCTAGTATCTATCCATGGTGGTTGTATGTAACCCACATTATAACATGCCCATTATTCTACACAGTAATTTTTCTATGTTTTACCCACAAGTGAATAGTTTATGCATCTAACCTTTAAGTGTAATATTTTTTTTCTTTTCCTTTGAATAATAAATGACCATTTGAAACATATTTCAAAATTTCCCTTTGCATACAAAATAATTCCTTTCATTAGATAAATTAATACATAATTTCCATATTCATATTTACAAATTCCATATAGGTGGATACAAGTTGCATACATAGCTTAAATAAGCTTACAGAATATATAAAGTATAAATGGTCTAGGTAGTCCCCCATAAATCTTGGCTGCCAATTGATGAGGAGAAGAACCACTCAAGCATTTTTCTGCCAATCACGGACTTACTGTGGTCCCTTGCACATCTACCTAACTGATAATATGGCCCCACCCTTCGACGAAGAGATTGGCTTGGTAACCTCATAATACTAGCCTTTTCTAAGCTTGGTGTTGTGTCCTATATATCTAGAACTGACATACAATGGTTACAACTTACATGTATGAATATCCCTTGCCTAGTATGTAATCCCTGATCATAGTGAAACTAACAATGTAAACAATGGCTACTTACACTACATTGGCCAAAGTATTCATCACCCAAAACTTAGAGTGGACATCACACATTCACCCACCTTCCTAGCTCAATTTTATTTTATAACCATTCATACTCTAAAATACCTAGGTTACCCCCTTTCCCATGGATCAAACAAATCCTAGGACTAACCCACTTAACATCTCATAGTCAAAGTGACTTTACTATGAAAGTGATTATAGCAACTTCTTGCCTTATGTTATATACATCTAGTTTAGACATCCTACATATAGCGATAACAACTATGTATAGTATATATACGTTGCATTCATATAATATCCCATATACAGGGTACATACAAATATAACTATTAAGATAGGTTCTACAACATAATGCACAACCAAGAAACATGCAATCATAAACAAACATCACAACATATTAAAAAGAATTATTTTCCAACATAGTAACATAACTAATTAACCTTTCCAACATAAATGACAAAGGTATAGAAACTAGCATGCCTGTATAATTCTCTAATTGATTAAACTCCTTTCCTAGCTCTATTCCTCAAGCTTTATTGGTACTTCCTTCAAGATCAACTTGATTTCCCTCTTCTAAATTCTCACTAATCTCTCAACAATTACAAATACTAAATAGAAAAACAACTCTCAACTCACAAGCTATCAACTCTCTACTCAAAATTCACAACAAAATAACATCAAGATAATCAAATTGTTAAGTATAGCATTTAGTAGAATGAGCACCTCTATTTATACTAACTTGTGAGCAACAAAAGACTAAAAACAAGTTAATATTTTTACCACCTTTCTATCCTCATGCAGCGACTCATAAAACTAACTCATAGTTTTGCAACACATAAAAATCCTCTCCCTTTTAATGGTTGAGTTGACTTGCTATAAGGTACAACAAGACTCATTTAGTGAGTCAAATGAACAAAAAGCTCATAGGCAAGTTTCCTAATTTGAATTCCTTCACATAATGTTTCCAATTTTACTCTTGATTGGGTCTCAAAAGCTATTAATAGACTAATGTGTATTTTGCAAACTTCTTATACATTTCATACTCTACCAGATTGGCGCCTCGTAAAATAGTGTTGATTTGACTTCTTCATATGGATTCAAAACCTTATTAATTTCTCATTTAAATGTATACACAACAACAAGTAAAACTCATACGTGGCTTTTACTTTGGTTGACTTGGTCCAATGTTACTTCATGCACTAACTACTATGTTTCCATAGGCTGCGTCATATATTTCTTAAGCACTTTATTCACTCCAGCACATTACTTATGAATAGTGCTTATAAATTTTCACATATGTTTCCAACTTATATTATATATATATATATATATATATATATATATACTTAATTCATAAAGTTATCGAATACATTTGATTTCTAAACAATAAACATATGTATCAATATAATAATAAAAATATTATGTATATATATAATATATATGCATATACTTAATACCATTTCAATATCTTTATAAAGAAACTCATACTCATAACCATCGGTCAACATATACATGAAATATATATATATATATGTCACCTTTAGTCTAATCGATATTCCCATGCATACGATATTCCCATGCATATGGGTAATCAATCCATGAGCATGTGTAGGTATGTTTACCTACGTATACTCATGTACGTATTCACTCACATGTATGATTCTACTGTAGACCGTGTACATATATACATATATACATATATATACATATATATACATATATATATTATGCATATATCTCATCAATACCATAATAAGCACACAAGGAAGGACTTTTTGTTGAAGTGTTTAACTCAAGATCTTCAATCTGCAACAACAAATAACCTCCATAAGAAATAGAGAGAAGAAATAATGGAAGATGTTATTCCACCAAACAAGGATTGCAATATGATACAATATGATCAAGATGATCAATATAATATCAATATACAAGATGCAATACAAGCTAGAGATCCCTTGCTTATAAAGGCAATGATGAGAGATAAGATAAGACAAGATCATGACAAGTGTCTTAATCTTATCACATGAGACAACTAACTCATAACTACATAGGATGATGTGAAGTCTAGATAAGACAAATAAGACTTCTAGAAATAATCTTCTATCCTAAGTAAACTTAACATGTGAATTAAGTCCCCTAAGTCCCTAGTAAAGGAAAAAACTTGGTACAAGACTTATTCACACCAACACCCCCCCTTAAGTGCAACTTATGGAGGAACAAACCAATGCAAAATATGGGTCTAGACAACAAGGCATGATGAGGTACCCATGTACAAAACAAAAAAATCTCATAAACGGAGAAAAGGAGAAAAATCCCGTGGGAAAAAACTCCTCTCCAAAAGAGAAAAGGACACAAGAACATGAAGAACTTCACTAAAGTAGGAAGAATCTACAAAAAACTGTCAAAAGATGACTACTATAGTATTGTAACTAAAGAATCTCCTCTGAAATTAGGATGATCAGGATCAAGAAGACAACAATCTGCATGAGTGCCCCCAACGACACTACTCGAGCAATGATCAGATGGAAAAAAGGGAAAAATATTTGTCAATAAAAAATACAAATGGCACATGAATCTATACGAGTGACCCCAATGACACTACTCAACCAAAGTAAGTTGAAAATATAGGTGTCAATAGTCTGAAGAACACTGATCAACTAAGGATGAAAGGCTACCTCCACAAAATAGGAATGCAAGAGTGTCTATATGGTAAATGCTCCATCTCATTGAAATGCATAGCTAACCAGACGCTACATCTGCCTAGCACATAGGAACAAATACTAGATACATAGTTCATTCCAAAGCAAAACTAAGGAAGCATTAACATAAACAGTATAATACCCCCCATAATGCTGAATTGGGAGAGGTCTGACAGATCCACTAAAACTTTGTGTATCACCATGTAGTGCATGAAGGAGAAGAAACAATATCTGAAAGTGCAAAAGAAAGTACTGCAACTGAAAAAAGGGTGTGCAAAAATAAGGCACACACGCATGAGGCAAGAATCACATGGATTTATTGTTGTCTTGGAGGGATGCTCACTTAACAAAGGTGTGATGGAAAACAACAAAGGCACTACACGACCCCCATGGCACTTTATAATATAGTGTGAGTACAAAATATGGCACAACCTTATGTGCAAAATCCCCAAAATACATGTATAATAGTGTGGCACTTTATCTTAGTGTGTTTGCATATAAGAAATTGCTTGCAAATGATGCTCAAAATATCCACAAAGGACAAAATACTTAAAATACATATAAAGCAATGCAAATGAAGCCATCCCATGCAACCAAAAAAATTCCAAGTGTCAAAATATCCAAGTAATTAACCAGAGTGGTAAAACACAATAATCTGAATTAATTATACTTGGGGCCAAATCTGGAAAAAGTGCATGAGTAACTCTGAAGAGCTCAGAGAGACCTTCCCAATGCTGCAATAATCATAAAAAAATGGAGGAATATAGCAAAAGTTGTGAGCTCAAGAGTTAAAATTGAACATCTATCTTTAATGAGCAATAAATGCAGCCAACAATTTTTTTTTTGAAAAGCACCTGTACCGCTGAAAAGTTGAGCTCACCAGCTTTCCAATGATATTTTATTTCAAAAAAATTTCCACTTGGGTTGAAAGTTATGCAAAAACAAAAAAAAATCCCTAGAAGAGGGTTTTTCAATGCTAACTAGGGTAAACAATCAACACTAAAATGGTGCAAAATTTGGGCCCCTAGTCAACCCATATGTCCCTATCGCTAAATAAATGTTAAAAAAAAGGTATTTGCCTGTCGCCACCATGGGTGGTGGACGGACGGAGCGGGGGTGGTGCCTCAATGACCATGCCACCCCCCATTCATCGTCGGTTATTCACACATAGGTCGGCCGATATAATCAAAAGACAAAGTTTATAAAAAACTTTTATAAAAGCCTGCATACTAGCTGATTGGATGAGATCACTACACAGTACCCAGGGATGTGATCACCGATAAAGGGCGCTAGGTAGGTTTGATCTATCAACTACAATAAATTCAGTGAAATGAATGAAATAAATCAACTGATGAAATAAATGGAACCCCTGATTGTGATTTGCAGGAGGGTACAATGACTAAGCTAAGATCTGCAAAAAATGCAGCCAATGAATGGAGAGACAATTTATGCAGATCTGTAATGTGGAGCCAAACCCAACATGACAGGGGAATATGCCGATGGTAAAACAAATGTCAACTGATCAAAAAACACCCAGCTAGGAACCAACCAACAGAGAAATATGTACGCCTACAAGCTATGAAGACTGGCAAACCAAAGAAAATACTGATGAAAGAAGAAACACAGGCCAAAGTTCTAGATATTTGAAAATGTCGACAATAGATTAGAAAATGCAAGTGATTGGAGGTGATTTACCATCACTGGAAATGCTAACGAAAATTGCAGAAGGCCACCGAGAAAGGTACAAATCAGCGGATGAGGTAGCTTAGGCAATAAAGGATGACAAGAACAATGCTTGCAAACAATTAAAGTTCCGATGAAAATAAATACGGCAAATTTGCAAAACACAGCTGACCAAGGTACAAGAAATAGATGGCCAACAACGATAATAAAACCCAATGAGATCAAAAGATATCCCAATGTGTATTTGGCAAGATCAATGAATTGATGTATGATGATTGCAATTTGGATAGTGCAGATGTCGATTTGACTAGGCATTAACAAATGATAGCCCCCTATACATGGATATGATGTTGAATACGCAGAGATTTGTGTAAGGAGTATGCTGATCCAAAAAAAAATCCGATTACCACCGATGGCATAGACACAAGGATATGCCATCAACGGAGATGATGATTTCTCATAATATGTTAGGAATCAAAATATGTTGACCACAAATTTCATAACCCCCAAACAAAGACAACCCGTACTGATGATTGAGGATAGAGTTAATGTGGGGCAACAAAATGGAATATACCTTGAATAATTAAAAATTTTGCCTGAAAAAAATTTGAAGAATAGTTGCTCAATATTTGAAATAATTTTGCCCCAAAATTGAAAGAAAATACTGTAAATAAATATTTTTCATAATATTTTTTTTGTGAAAATTAAAAAATGATTGTACTGCTCAGGAGGTCGTATGGCCTATCCGAGCAAAAAAAAATTGCCTCAAAAACCAACTTTACCAAAAATGGATGAATTTACAATCAAAATTTGTTTGTGTAGCCTCCTGAATGTGATGGCGAGGTTTGATTTGACTAAAAATGCACTAGAATATTAGCTACCTCTCGTCTGAGCTTCAAAATCAAATCACAATAGAGCTCGATGGTGGAAACTCTCTAAAAAGGAAGGGGCTTGCCAAATTCAAAACTCTGATACAATGTTGAAGTGATCAACCCAAGATCTTCAATATGCAACACCAAATAACCTCCACAAGAAATAGAGAGAAGCAACAATAGAAGATGTTATTCCACCAAACAAGGATTGCAATATGATACAATATGATCAAGATGATCAATATGATATCAATATACAAGATGCAATACAAGCTAGAGATGCCTTGCTTATAAAGGAAATGATGAGAGATAAGATAAGACAAGATCATGACAAGTGTCTTAATCCTATCACATGAGACAAGTAACTCATAACTACCTAGGATGATGTGAAGTCTAGATAAGACAAATAAGACATCTAGAAAGAATCTTCTATCCTAAGTAAATTTAACATGTGAATTAAGTCCCCTAAGTTCCTAGTAAAGGAATAAACTATGTACAAGACTTATTCACACCAATTCTTTCACACAGCATCAAGATTTAATCACAACATTCACATCTAAACCAAATATTACTTACCTTTTCCCAAAATTGACTCGACTCACTAAGATCAACTAGGGAATGAGTGTGTGAATGCTCAATTAGGATCATTAAGGGTTACTAGACCAAGTTCTTCTCCTAAGTGATACTTCCTCTCTCTTCTGGAGGTTTGAACTTATTCCTGCACTCAACTTAGCACATCATTACAGTAATTAGTTGATCACAACATAATCATATGCATCATACATTTCATAGTTAGAATCTTTATAAAATATCAAATTACATAAATCATTCATTCATCATATTTACATTCAAGATTCATAAAGCACATTCATATAAATATTCATAAAATACATTCATATAAGGATTCATAAAACACGTTCATATAAAGATTCATAAACTTATTCATTTATTCAGGCAATTTAACCAAACAAGGTAATAGTAAATAAGTAATATCACTCGAGGTGTAACATATTTCCCCCTTGTGAATCATCGGATAATCAATATTGAAATGGACATAACATAAAACACAAAACACAAATCATCCTTAAAGCATCACATTACAAAACATTATTGTTTTCAAGAGTTTTCAAAATCTAGCAAGACTTGTGGAAACTTTTGCTTCATCTTAGCATAGTCTTCCCATGTGGCAAAATATGCATACTTATCCCATTGGACCTTTCATTGCAAAACCTCTCTATTATGTAAGTGGAACTTATGTGTTCTGAGCACCTTGAAAGGCTCAATTATTACCACTCTTGGTTCCTATACTTGTAAAGCATTCTAATTAATAACATGGTTATCGCCTAGTATATACTTCTAAAGATACGAGACATGAAAACATCATGCATCTTGACAAGAGTTGGTGGCAAAGCAATCCTATATGCAATAGGGATGATCTCTTCAAGAACCTCAAAAGGACCTACGTAGCACAAAGCTAATTTGGATGACTTTTCAAACTTGATAGAACTCTTATGAGGTTTGACCCTTGACAAAACCTTTTATCCTACTGAGAGATTTTTGGGTACCCGCTTGGCATCAGCATAACTTTTCTACCTATTATTAACTTCTACTAACCTTTGCTTAATAATACCAACTTTCTCCTCCATTTTGGATAACATCTCTAGCCTAAGGCTTATCATATCTTCTAGCTTGTCCTATCTTATAGGAGTTCAACACTTGTTGCCATATAATGCTTCAAATGGAGACATCTTGATCACAAAATGATAAGATTTATTATATGCAAACTCAACCAATGGTAGGGAATCTTCCCATTTGTATTGGTGATCCATTCAATACATCCTTAGTAGGTCCTCTAACACTTGGTTTACCCTTTCAGTTTGTCTATTCATTTTCGGATGATACATAAAACTTATATTCAATTTCATAAGTGTAAAAAATAGGTTTTTCCAAAATCTAGATGTCACACAAGCATCCCCATCAGATATAATCTTCTTAGGATCTCATGCAATCTAAATATCCCTTGAATAAACTTTTGAGCTATTGTAGGAGCTCCATCGATCAAATTTCCTAGTATAAAGTGAGCTACTTTAGTGAGCTTGTCAACCACTACCAGAATGGTATTGTGCTTAGTCCTCGACATAGGTATTCCTTGCAAAAAGTCTATTCTAATGACTTGTTACTTACTTTCTAGAACTGCATATGGATATAAAAGATCTGCAGGATGATGATGCTTTGCATTCACTCTTTGGCACTCTAAGCAACTTGCTACAAACCTTGCAACATTCCCTTTCATACCCTTCCAAAAATATAATGGCTTTATATCAGCCAACATTTTGGTTACACCAGGATGTCCTGAATAGGGTGCATTGTGAACTCCTTTCCATACCAAGTTCCTCAATTCTCCAAAATTAGGTACATAAATTCTACCTTTATACCTTAATAATTCATTAGATTCAAGGTGATATCCTTCGTACCTTTGATCTCGTGAATTATCCAAGAGTGCTTGCTTAACTTATTCATAGAACTCATCACCCTTGGATTCTTGCAATACTTGACCTTTAAAGTAAGTTTGGATCGATACCATCAAGGAGATATGCCTAGACTACAACTTAGAGCATTGACAACCCGATTCTCCTTCCCCTTTGTTATAACTACTATTGAAATCATAGTCAAATATGAGTTCCAACCACCTTCTCTACCTTGCATTAAGATTAGGTTGGGTAAACAAATACTTGAGTCCATGGTGATCAGTCTTGAGTTTAAAGGGTTTCCCCAACATATAGTGTTTCCACATCTGTAATGCATGAACAACTATCACTAACTATAAATCATGCAAAGCATAATTTTTTTCATAGAGCTTTAGCTTCCTTGACTCATAAGCTATGAATCACCCCTCCTGCATTAATACTCCACCCAAACCTTCTCTTGATGCATCAATGATAACAATAAAGTTACCATTCGGATCTGGTACCTTCAATATCAGAGTCGTGAACTTTTCTTTGAGTAGATCAAATGTTGCTTAACATTTCTCTGTCCACTCAAACTTCTTACCTTTCCTTTGTAAATAAGTGATAGGAAAAGCTATTCATGAAAATTTCACAAAAAACTTATGATAATACCCAACTAAACCCATAAAAATTCTAACTTTTGACACGTTCTTGGGTACCAGTCACTCAAGCATTGCTTTTATCTTCACAAGATCAATGACAATCCCATCAGTCAGAATTACATGACCTAGATATTGTACCTCTTTTTGGAAGAAGGTACACTTTGAGAGTTTCCCATACAACTTATGTTCTCTCAATTTTTGAAGCACGATCTCTAGATGCTTGTGATGTTCCTCTTCATTCTTGGAGTAGATTAAGATTTTTTCCAAGAAAACCAATACAAACATATCCAAGCAGTCCCTAAATACATTGTTCATTAGGTTAATGAATTCTACTAGTGTATCCGTGAGTCAAAAAGGTAGGACTGTGAACTCGTAATAACCATATCTAGTCCTAATTGTAACATTCCCATTGTTCTACACAGTAATTTTTCTATGTTTTACCCATAAGTGAATAGTTTATGCTTTTAGCATTATGAGCAATAAAAAAATTCTTTTCTTTTCGATAATAATGCACCATTGAAACATAATTTTTCTAACTTTTCCATTGCATAATCAAATAATCATTTCAATAATATAAGTTTGATTTCACTTTACATAAATATATTCAAGATAACATTTCATGTTTACAATTTCCATATAGATGGACACATGATTACATACATAGCTTCTACAAGCTAACATGAACTAGAAATATAAACTAATACCGATGTCACAACATTGGTGCATGCATTCTAGATGTCCCCTTTCCTTGGTGCATACCTTCTAGTTGTCCCCAATACTAGCACATCCATCTCAATTCTTGAATCACAAATACCAATGGTCCAAAATGTCCTTTCAAATCTTGGTCACCAACTACATGAGGAGAAGCGTCACTCAAGCACTTTTCTACCAACCATGGACTTACTGCAATCCCTCGCACATCTACCATACTTGGTAAGATGGCCCTCCCTTCGACAAAGAGATTGGTTTGGTAGCCTCATCCTTCAAATAGAATTTCCTGAGAATATTGATGTTTCCTACATATATAGAGCTACCATAATGTCTACTTCTACATGTATGATTACCTCAGCCTAGAATGTAGATTGGATCACACAGTGAACTAAAAGTGTAGACACTGGCTACCTACACTACTTTGGCCAAAGATTCATCACACAATAACTTCAAGTGAGGTCATCTGTTCACCACATTTAATTGCTCAATTTGTATTTCCCATTATTAATCTATTCAAAATCTATCCCTTTTTCTCATGGATTATCCTAACCCCGAGAATAACCTTCCTATTAACTCATATCTAAATGATATTGCTATTAAGTATCTCAAAGTAATTCTATATTACTAATCAACCATATAGATAAACATAATGTCTCAACAGTAAATGATTCTATTTCAAAGGTACAATCTCAATAATAAATTCTCCATTCAAGTGCATAATCTCAATAATAAATGACTCCCTTCAAAAGTATAATCCCATCAATAAATGACCTCCATCAAAAGTATAACTTTCAACAATGAATGACTTCAATTAAAAGTATAATCTCATCAATAAATGATCTCAATCAAAATTATAATCATCAACAATAAATAAACTCAATCAAAGATAAAATCAACAATCAAATGATCAATCTGATTATATACGTTAATCCCAACCTATGTGCTTTAATCAATAATTAAGTAAACATCCCAACCAAGTAGGTTATTCTCAACCTTGGGTTTAAATCAAAGTAAAGTAACGAACAAGTGATCAATCAAGTATAGATTATCAATATGATTTGCATGACATCACTTCTTATTGATGATGATATGACTAGTATAGACAAACTACTTATAGTGTTGACGACTACGTATAGTATCAATACTTCACATTCATACAAATTCCCTTATATAGGGTACATACACATCTATATATATGCCAAAACAAAAGGTTTCATCAAAATAATAAAAAACCATGAAACATGCAAGCATAAACAAGCATCTCAACATACTCTAAACCATTTCTTTCCAACGTAGAAATCATAAGTATTTAACCTTTCCAACATAAATGACAAATGTATAGAAACTAGCATGCCTGAATAAAAGCTCCAAATGATTAAACTCCCTTCTTAGCTCAATTCCTCAAGACCACTTGATACTCCCTCTAAGATCAACTTAATTTCCACTCTAACCTCTCACCAATTCTCTCAACAATCACAAAGTAACCCAACAAAACAACTCTGTCACTCACAAATCTCACCAATTCTCTCAATGATCACAAAGTAACCCAACAAAAAACTCTCTCACTCACAACTCTCAACTCACTATGCACGAAAATTGCAGCAGATTAGCACAATAAAATCAGATTGATAAGTATAGCCGTTGGTGGAATCTACGCCTCTATTTATACTAAATGATGAGCAACCAAAGGCTACAAACAAGTTAATATTTTTGCCACCTCTCTAACCTCATGCAACGACTCGCCAAGCTAACTCACAGGTTTGCAACACATAACAGTCCTTACCATTTAAATGGTTGATTCAACTTGTTACATGGGACAAGAAGACTCTTTTACTGAGTCAAAAGAACAACAAGCTCACAAACAAGTTTCCTAAATTGAATTTCTTCACATAATGCTACCAAGTTTACTCTTGAATAAGTTTAAGGCTATTATTAGACTTCATTTTCATCCCAAACACTTTCAATTTGGCACCACATTCATAAGTTGGCATCCTATGCTAATAGCATAGGTGAATGGTTTCCTTATTGTTTTAGAACTGCATTAACTTCTTATGGAAATGTATACAACAACTTACAAACTCATATGTGCTTTATAAAATTTGTTTGACTTGGTCTACTATTACTTTATGCGCTAGCTACTTTGTTTCCAAAGGTTATGCCTTGTATTCTCATACATGCCTTATTCATTCAAGTGTTGGATTTATTCTATTTGATGCTCGTAAGTCATTATCTTATCCATAAATATGTGTTTAGTTCACAACTTATAAGCTTGGTTTGTATTCTCACTTATATGTTATAATCATTGTGTTGCCCTTGATTGCATACAATTAGTGCTTTATGCTCATCTACTAAGATAATATCAATGCACTATGTTGAATATAATGGTGATGCTTCTGCATTATGAAATTATATATATATATTAGTGTATATATATATTCATTAAATCATTATTTGGTAATTAAATGTATTCACCATTATTTATATATATAATGTATACACATGAATATATGTTTCTTCTATATATATTATGTATTAACATATTTTAATATGACAAATATATATACACTTATATTAAGTATGTACATATGCACATGTGATGATTGATTACTCATATCAACAATGCTTACATGCATGCATATTTAATATATGAAATCATGCACATATAAGCACCCAAGCACAATCACTCAAATATCACAACTCATCAAAAGGGATTTCATCATAAATCAAATGTCAAAACTATCACAAAGAAGTCATAAACAATAACCCTATCATTCTATCAACTAAAGGAAATCAAATACCAATACCAAAGCCAATCAAAGATGACCATGCAATCTTTCCAATTTATCCAATACTTCAACTAAGGGTTTACTTACAAAATACTAACTGACTTGACCCTTCTAAACCAATCTAGGATGTGAGTGTGTGAATTCTCAGTTAGGCTCATAAAGGGTTACCAAACCAAGCTCCTCTCCTAAGTGATACTCCCCCTCTCTTCGAGAGGTTTGAACCTATTCCTACATTCAACATTGTACATCATAACAATAATTAATCATTCATGTATGTAATATATTTTCATCATAAATCATTTGTATTATCAAAGCATTAAAGTACTCATATCATAATACATATTCATACATCGCATTTCCATCAGTATTAAAACATATTTGTTCCTTCAAAAGTAATAAATATCTTAATGCTTATTCAATATTTCATTCACCTATTGAACATATTAAAGTTCATGATCTACATTTATCATCATATTTACTTACACGGTAAAAGCAACTTGGCAAGTAAGAGACAAGGTGTAACATTGAATGTTTTCTTGAAAATATCTTCGTCCTTGATTCTTAGTTGATGATTCCATAACGTAGATCAATCTTCGAAAACACTGTTGCTCCTCACAATTGATCAAAGAGATCACAATATATGGAAAAAAATACTTATTCATTACCATTGCTTTGTTAAGAAATTGATAGTTAAAACACAAGTGCAATGTACCATCTTTCTTCTTTACAAAGATCAATGGCGCTCCCAAAGGTGAAACACTGGGTCTTATTAGTCCTTTAGATAATAATTCTTCTAATTGTTCCTTCAAATCCATCAATTCTATTGTGGTCATCCTATACGGTACTTTTGATATAGATTCCAACCCAGGGACTATGTCAATGGAGAAATCAAACACTCTCTTGGGAGGCAATCCAGGTAGTTCATCTGGAAATACATTCGCAAATTTCCATAGGATAGGATATTTCTCCAAATCTAATTTCCCCATTTCCACCACTTCTCCTTCTTCAACTTCTTGAAAATCTTGAGATTCATAATACATAACATCATCCTAAATAATGAATTTCTTATATTCCTCAAGTTTACCCATTTTTAATTTAAACAGTTGATAACTTTTATTTTCACCCTATGCATTTGCACAACTGAAATCTATCATAGTTTCACTTCTCTAGGCGTTCCTTGCAATGACACTTGGTTACCTAGATCATATAAGCATTCTACAATTTTAACATGGGAATCCACTTTAGCTTTATGCTTCCATAACTATTTCATCCCTAAGATGACATCATAAGATCCTAAGGGGGCTATGTACAAATTCACCTTTGTAGAGAAACTTGGAAGTTCTACTCTTGCCTCAAATAGACATCGACTCACCATAGTTCTTGTCTATTTTGCATACTCCACAACCCAAGGTTTTTCCATAAAACCAACCTTTCTAGACATTTGACTTGCTATTCTAGGAGAAACAAAAAAATCATGGCATCAATATCTATTAAAATTGAGATAGGAATGCTAGACAAAGTACTTGAGACTTCTATCAGAGTAATTTGGTACTCAGCTTGTCGGTTGTCTACTACAACATGTCTCCTTTGTTGGAATGCAACTTGTTGCTGAGGAAGAGGATTCCCACGTGGTTGTGTTTTTTTCAACTTGTTATGACATTGATTAGCAAAGTGGTCTCCCCCACATGTATAACATCCTTTCATTATTCCCCTCTTTTTCGTAGGTCTTCCTGAGTTACTAAACTTTCCACCAGGATTGTTGTAGTTGTTGTTTCTTCCTCTTTGGTATCTTCTTGGTTCATTCCAATGTTGTTGGGGTCCCTTGCCCCCTTGATTCTTAAAAATTTAGCCTTCATTAGGCCTCCTTAGAGCTTGATTAGCTTGTGCCAAATTAACTTTCTATTCCTTTCCCAGTAGTTTGAAATAGACAAGCATTTGTTCATGTTTTAATAGATTTTTCATACACCAAGTCCATGGTTGTAGCATTGTGTACGTCTACTTCACCACCTATTTGGGAATTAATACCAATAATAAACTTCCTTATACAAAATTGCTCATCCTTTTGGTACATGGGTACGTACCTCAGGAGGTGAGTGAACTTTTCCCAATATTCATTCATTGAAGGATCTCCTTGCTTCATATTCTAGAAATTAACGAGCTTTTGATCATAGAAGAGTTGTGGTAACCACATTTTTCAAAAAGTCTCTACAAATTCACTCCATGTCAACCTCAAGGAATTGATCCCTAGCTTTATTTTCTTATTCATCCACCAGTTGGATGCTTCATCTGCCAACTAGAAAACTCCCCATATGCCTTTAGTAACTTCAGAGTAAATTATAATCTCAAAGTACTTTTCCATATCCATAAGCCATGCTTTAGCTACATCCCTGGTAGCACTACCCTCAAACTTTGGAGGTGTGATCTTCTTCATGTCACATGATAGCTCATTGGCTAGTCATTTCCTTTTAGTTCCATTTGACTTTGATTGTGACTCTTCATCCTCATGTTCACTAGAATGGGTGTGATCAAGAGAATTCTTCTCCTCTTCTTCATTGTTAGGAACTTCCTCATCATTATTTGGGACTTCTTGTTTCACTCTTTCTTTACCCCTTACTTCATGTTCAAGGTTTCCTATCCTTGTTCTTGTTTCATCCATTATAGACAAGATGCAGTCCAACTTAGCTTCAACATTATCAATACCTCATCTTACTTCTTGACTTCCCCCAATGTTAGTTCGTATTCTAACCATTTTTCTAAGAAAAATTATACATGAAGGTTTCATTTAATTAGATCTAAGAAATTTTACTTAATGTTCTACAAGAATTTGAAACAACAACCATTCATATAAGGAATTTCATAAAGAACTTATACACAAGTTTTGCTAAAATCATGTTTTTATTTGAGATTAATAAGGATTTCAATATCCTTGAGTTTACATAGAATGACTATTCAGATAGTCTAAGGGAGAATATCCCTTAGATTCACTTTCTGATACATAGCTACGTGGGGTATACCCCTCAAATTTTTTCTCATATATTTCATCAAAAGGAAAATATCCCTCATACCTATCCACTTATACATAATCTTGGAGAACAAATTCATCTAATTTTTCACTTGAGGCTATTACTATAATTTTAGCCTTAGGTATAACATGAGGGTTCCTAAATATCATTGCTAGACTAACACTACATTCTAAGGGCATATCTCTAGAAAGTGGTAAAGAGTATGACTTAGCTAGGGAAACAAAAGGTAGATGGTTGAAATTGGCAACCTCTATCATCCTTCTTTTTTATTGATTGATTTGTGAAAGGGCATGACTAAAATTCTTAGTATCACTCACCCAAATGGTGTTTTCATGATTGGTTCCCTCAATAGTTCAAACAAGGGCTTCTTTTTCCTTCTTGGCCTGTAGGTAACGCTCATTTTCGATCATTGACTTTCTTGCAGTCATCTTGAGATGCACCATCCTGACACAAGAATTTCCAAACATTAGACTCATATAATGTTGTATTGGAACATAGCTAGCACATAGGTTCTAGAGTTGAACCTGGTAGCTCTAATACCACATATAACATGCCCATTGTTCTACATCGTAATTTTTCTATGTTTTACCCACAAGTGAATAGTTTATGCATCTAACCTTTAAGTGCAATAAAAAAAAAAAATTCCTTTGAATAATAAATGCACATTTAAAACATATTTCAAAATTTATCATTGCATATAAAATAATTCCTTTCATTAATTCAAGTAATGATGATACATAATTTCCATATGGCATTTCATATTTACAATTCTCATAGATATGGATACAAGTTACATACATAGCTTAAACAAGCTTATAGATTATATAAAGTACAAATGGTCCCCCCTCAAATCTTGGCCACCAATTTATGAGGAGAAGCATCACTCAAGAACTTTTTCACCAACCACAGACGTATTGTGGTCCCTCGCACGTCTACCTAACTAGTAAGATGGACCTACCCTTTCACGAAGAGATTAGTTTGGTAACCTCGTAATACTAGCCTTTCCTGAGTTTGGTGTTGTGTCCTAGACATATCTAGAACTGACATACAATGGTTACAACTTACATGTATGAATATCCATTGCCTAGTATGTAATCTTGAATCACTGTGAAATCGATAGTGTAAGCAATGGCTACTTACACTACTTTGGCCAAAGTATTCATCACCCAGAACTTAGAGTGGACGTCACATGTTCACCCACCTTCCTAGCTTTATTTTATTTTATGACCATTCATACTCTATACCTAGGTTACCCCCTTTACCATGGATCAGACAAATCCCAGAAATAACCCACTTAACATCTCATAATCAAAGTGGCTTTACTACCAAAGTGATTCTAGCAACTTCTTACTTTATGCTACATACATCTAGTTTAGACATCCTATATATAGCAATGACAACTATGTATAGTATAAATATGTTTCATTCATATAATCTCCCATATATAGGGTGCATGCAAATATAAATAATAAGATAGGTTCTACAACATAATGCACAACCAAGAAACATGCAATCATAAACAAACATCACAACATATTCAAAAGAATTCTTTTCTAACATAGTAACAAAACTAATTAACATTTCCAACATAAATGACAAAGGTATAGAAACTAGCATGCCTATGTAATGCTCCGATTGATTAAACTCCCTTCCTAGCTCTATTCTTCAAGCTTGCTTAATACTTCCTTCAAGATCAACTTGATTTCCCTCTTCTAATTGAAAGGAAAAGAAAAGATGCGGAATATGCTTTCCTAATGCTAAAACCATAAAGAAGAAGAGAAAAGACCAATTTTAAAAGATTTAAGCATCTGAGATGAACAAACATGGTATAACAGGAAAGACAAAAAAAACAAAATACACAGAGATAACACCAGATATACGTGGGAAAACCCTTACGGGAGAAAAACCCACCACAACAAGCAAAATCACTTTGTATAATAGTAAACAGATTACATACAAAGTTACAGAATTCACTCTCTGATAGTTAGCTCACAACAATAGACTTTAGTTTGAACACACTCGCCCGCTACGATGCTCTTACCACATACAATACATCACCTTAGTCTCTCTGCCCATTTTTTCTACAACCAACAACTATTAGGGTGTAATTAATTACATGCTTCACCGACAAGTTTTCTCCATCTCTGACCAAACCACCCTGCAACATGCATCGGGCTCCCCCAACATTAAATTCAGTTATAGAGAATTACCTAGATTTGGATTTTGTCAACCGCCAAATCAGATCTTACAGTAAATGCAAAAATATCATTGTCAAAGAATAAAGCTTTTGGCCAATAATCGTTGATTTACAACAGCGATGTAAAATCAATGAATGAGATCGTGCCACATGTTGTCAGGCCATTCATCCATCACTTTGACTATTGAAATGGTCAACTGTGCCCCGAGCATCTCCTACTATGCTACCGTAGTATTTCCTAGCGACCATCGTGGTATGGAAATAACCGTCTGATCGCTAGACCGCTAGAGTCCACCAAGACACGCATACATGTCTTGTGTTGGGGAATAAAAAAAGAATCTACAATATTCCCAATAAGTTTCTCTAAAACAGCGACACATGCTCAAAGCCTACACACCTCGCATGCCGCCAAGTGTCAAACACTCAGACAATTTTGCTTGGTTCACAAGAGTTCATTGGTACTCACCTCGATTAAGCATGGAATAAAATGAGCACCATTGGATTAGCTAAATCTCAACTGTAGATCAAGATCCCCGTTCACCGATACACTATGCTATGGACCCCACCAAGTCCCTTCCAACTGCCATCGGTCCATCGGCGTAGCCTAGTGAAGGGTTCCATCGATGACCCCAAGTCACACCGATAGAGCATATCGTTCTATCATTGAGACTACCGATCGGGTTCCATCGATGACCCAAGTCTCACCGACACAACATTTATCACATATCGACATATTGGTGAGACATCACATTATCACTCATCGATATGTGATCATCCTATCGATGAAGCCAAGGTCCATCACACTACTTCCAAAGAGAAGAAAGGACTCCATGGTATGGAGGGTAAATTCATCAAGTCCTTAACAGAGGTTCAAGCCAACAAGTTGAGGAACATTTTCCAACACTAAATTCTCACTAATCTCTCAACATCCTGCCATGGAAAGTTGGATTTTTTGCCAAACAAATGGCACTCTGACTATCACAAAAAATAGTAATCTGTCCTGCATCAAAACCAATATCAGAACACAAATGACCAAGCCAAACAACTTCTTTGTAGGCATGAGTTGTTGCCATGTACTCAACCTCCGTAGTGGACAAAGCAACTACAACTTGTCACTTTCTCATCCAGCTAATTGTGCCATCATTTAACATGAAAGTATATCCACTGGTGGATCTTCTGCTATCAATGTCCCCTACCCAATTAGAATCCACATATCCATGAATGTTGAGAGTTCTTTGTAATCCAACCAAATTGCCATGGTAACACAGAGCACATTCTGAAGTCCCTCTCAGATATCTAAACACTCTTTTCACAGCATCCCAATGTGTCCTTCTTGGATTTTCCATAAATCGGCTGAGTACTCCCATTGCTTGGGCAATGTCTAGCCTTGTACCAACCAACGCATACATTAAACTGCCAACAACACTTACATAAGGCATCCTAGTCATGTCCTCTATCTTAGTAGTAGAGTTTGGACAGTCTTCAATAGATAGCTTTGTTCCCTGCAAAACTGGAACAACTAACTACTTGCAATCATTCATACTGAATCTCTCCAGAACAGTGTTAATATACTTACTCTAGTTGACCCAAAAAAATTTGTTTGTTATATCCCTAGTTATTTCCATCCCTAGAATATACCTTGTTGCACCTAGATCTTTCATTTTGAACTTTGCAGACAACTAAAACTTAAGATCAAAAATCATAGTCTTACTATTTCCTATGAACAACATATCATCCTCATATAGGGTAATAATAAGCACATGATCATTTTCAGATTTATAATACACACAATGATCAGATTTTGATCTCACAAATCCTATGTACAACACAAAAGTGTCAAACTTTTGGTACCACATTTTAGGTGATTGTTTCAAACCATACAGATATTTCTTTAACTTGCAGACCAGGTTTTCTTTACCTTTTTCAACAAAATGCTCAGGCTGGGACATATAAATTTCCGCTTCTAGCTCTCCATGGAGAAACACTATTTTCACATCCATCTACTCGATTTCTAAGTCATATGCGGTTGCAAGTGACAACAAAAATCTAATAGATGTCAGCTTAGCTACAAGGGAAAAATTTCTCCATAATCAATTCCCTCTACCTGGGAATACCCCTTTGCAACCAACCTCGCTTTATACTTTTCAACACTACCTTCTGGACCAGTCTTCTTCATAAATACCCATTTACAACCAATAGACTTTCATCCTTCAGGTAAAGGCACCAAATCCCAGGTTTCATTCTTCTTTAATGATTCCATTTTTTCATTCATGGCTTCCAACCAAGAATTTGAATCAGGAATATTAATCGCCTCTTTCACAGTCCTAGGCTCATCAGTGCTAGTAATCAAAGCATAGGCATAGTTTGAATCCAACATAGAGAAACCATACCTATTAGGTTGACGTCTTTCATGTGTAGACCTTCTCACTAGCTGAGGTTGTGGTTCTTCTTCTTCATAACTCTCAAAGATGCTAGAGCTCTCCTCAGTTTTAGGTACACTATGTAGTTCCTCTTTTTCTAGAGTTTGACGAATCTCAACTACATCATTCTTCTTTTCCTTTTGATTTGTCTCTAACAGTGAATCAGTTGTTGAAGGCTTCAGTTCATGAAATATTACACTTTTGTTATACAAAACATTCTCAGTATCAGGATTCCAAAGCTTGTATCCTTTCACACCAATGCCATAGCCGATGAAGATACATTTAACAACCTTGTTCTCCAATTTAGATCTCTTCTCATTCAGCACATATGCATATGCCTCATAGCCAAAGACACGAATATGTCTCAGAGAGGGATTCTTACCAGACCATGCTTCCAAAGGTGTTTTATCAAAAAGAGTAGAGCAAGGTGAACGATTTACTAGGTAACATGTTGTAACCACAACCTCAGCCTAGAACTTCTACTCCAGACCAGCACTGCTCAACATACTCCTTGCATTTTCCATCAACATCCTGTTCAACCTTTCAGCAACTCCATTTTGTTGTGGAGTATAAGGTGTAGTTTTATGCCTTTTAATCCCATAATCTCTACAGTATCTTTCAAAATCCATAGAATAAAACTCACCATCATTATCTGTCCTCAAACATTTGATTTTCCTTCTAGTTTTATTTTCTACCAAAGTTTTAAATTCTTTAAATTGACTGAACACTTCTGATTTACTTTTAAGAAATTATATAAATGCCCTTCTTGAATAATCATTGATAAAAGAAACATAATATCTAGACTTCAATAAGAAGGAACATTCACTGGACCAAACACATCAGAATGAACATAATATAGTACACCAGAAAATTTACGAGGACTCGAATAAAATGAAACATAATGTTTCTTTCCATAAATGTAGTGTTCACAGAAATCGAACTACAATCGACAAGCCCTTCAACAAGATTTTTATTTTTCAAGGTTTTTAAACCTTTCTCACCTATGTGACTGAGTCTATGATACCATAGCATGGTCTTCTCCACTGGGAGTTTCACCTCCAAGGAATTTGCACCCAGAGGAGCGTCATTCTTCTTCTCTACACGAGCAACTGTGTTTGACTTTACAAAGACATTGTTACATTGAATAGGACGTGCATCTAGCTTGTACAGAGTTCCATTTCATACACCCTTATCTAGCACCATTGCGCCTCTAGTCATCTTACAACCTCCACTCGAGAAAGAAACTTGCACACCCACATCATTCAGCTTACTGACAGAAAGTAAGTTCTAAGCCAATCCTGGTATGTGTAGTACATCACCAATCCCTTTGGTTCTTTTATCAGAGAATTGTATTTTGACTCTTCCACGACCAATAATCTCCAGAGTTGAGTCATTCACCAAGTACACCTTTTTGCCATCGTACTTAGTGAACCACTCTCTATGAGACGTCATGTGGAAAGATGCACCTAAGTCAATCAGCCAAACATCATCTGATGCTTGAGTCACCAAGGCTGCAATGAAGGAATTTGCATCACTCTGAGAAGAATCATTGTCCGAAGAGTCATTCTTCTTCTTCTTCTCCTTACAATCCTTTCCAATATGACCAAGTTGCCCACAATTCCAGCATTTCACCTTGGACTTTTTACCAAGAGACTTTGATCTCCCTACAGATTTGGATTTAGAATTCTTGTCCTTCTTACCTTTCTCCTTCGATCTACCCCGAACAACAAGAGCCTCTTTGGCTATCTCTAAAGACATCCTTCATATTTCTTCTAACAGCAGTGAAGCAACCATGTCTTCCATCTTGAAAGTAGCAGTCGTACTTCCAATATCCATTACTAGATGGTCCCATGTGTCAGGTAAGGAACATAACAAGAGCATGGGACGATCCTCCTCCTCTATATTCACACTCACAGATGTCAATTGAGCAACACTCGTATTAAACAAGTTCAGATGGTCTACAATAGATGCACCTTCTTGCATCTTCAAGGAGTACAACTACTTCCTCATAAATAATTTATTCACCAGAGACTTTCCCTGATAAATATCACCAAGCTTCTTCTATAATGAAGTTGCAGCCTTCTCCTCATGGACATTCAAGAATACATAATCGGCCAAACAAAGTATTATCAAGCCTTTAGCTTTTCTATCTACGAGATCTCAATCTTCTTGTTTCATGGTTTGTGGCAGAGTTCCAGACACAGCAATCCATAGGTCTCCATCCACCAACAGGGCTTACATTTTGAGTTTCCACAACTCAAAATTATCACCATTGAATTTTTCAATATCTACTCTTCCTGATGTACTCGTCATCTCAACCAATATTTGGTTCTCCTTCACAAGACTCCCACTAAAATAGGATTAGCACAAAAAACTAGCCCTACTAACAAGGATAACACAACTGGCCAGGCTCTGATACCACTTGAAAGGAAAAGCAAAGGTGTGAAATACGTTTTCCTAACGCTAAAACCATAGAGGAGAAGAGCAAAGACCCGTTTAAAAATATTTAAGTGTCTAAGATGAACAAACACAGTATAACAAGAAAGACAGAAAAAAAAATACACAGATATAACACCAGATACACGTGGGAAAACCTTTACGGGAGAAAAACCCACCACACCAAGCAAAATCACTTTGTATAATAGTAAATAGATTACATACAAAGTTACAGACTTCACTCTCTGATAGTTAGCTCACAGAAGTAGACTTCAGTTTGAACACACTCACCTGTTACAATTCTCTTACTACATACAATACATCACCTTAGTCTCTCTACCCTTTGTTCTACAACCAGCAACTATTAGGCTGTAATTAATTACATGCTTCACCGATAAGCTTTCTCCATCTCTAACCAAACCGCCTTGCAACATGCATCGGGCCGCCCCAACATTAAATTCAGTTACAGAGAATTACCTAGATTTGGATTCTATCAACCGCCAAATCAGATCTTACAGTAAATGCAAAAATATCATTGTCAAAGAATAAAGCTTTCAGCCAATAATTGTTGATTTACAACAGCGATGTAAAATCAACGAATGAGATTGCGCCATGTGTCGTCATGCCATTCATCCATCACTTTGACTATCAAAATGGTCAACTGTGCCCCGAGCATCTCCTATCGTGCTACCACAATATGGCCTAATGGCCACTGCGGTATGACGATAACTGTCCAATCGCCAGACCGCTAGAGTCCACCAAGACATGTGTACACGTCTTGTGCAATTTTGGGGAATCAAAAAAGCATCTACAATATTCCCAATAAGTTTCTCTAAAACAATGACACGTGCTCAAAACCTGCACACCTCACATGCCACCAAGTTTTAAACACTCAAACAATTCCGCTTGGTTCATAAGAGTTCATTGGTACTCACCTCAACTGAGCGCAAAATAAAACGAGCACCGTTGGATTAGCGAAATCTCAACCGTAGATCAAGATCCTCGTTCACCGGTACACTATGTTGTGGATCCCACCAAGTCGCTTCCACTTGCCATCGATTCATCGATGTAGCCCGATGGAGGGTTCCATCGATGACCCCAAGTCACACCAACAGAGCATATCATTATATCATTGAGACTATCGATTGGGTTCCACCGATGACCCAAGTCTCAACGACACAACGTTTATCACATATCGACATATCAGTGAGACATCACATTGTCACTCACCGATATGTGATTGTTCTCCCAATGAAGCCAAGATCCATTGTGCAACTGCCAAAGAGAAGGAAGGACTCCACGGTATGGAGGGTAAATTTGTCAAGTCCTTAACAGAGGTTCAAGCTAGCAAGTTGAGGCGCATTTTCCAACACTAACTTCTCACTAATCTCTCAACAATCACAAATATTAAATATAAAAATAACTCTCAACTCACAAGATCTCAACTCTCTAACTCATAAATCACAACAAAATAACATCAAGATAATCATATTGTTAAGTGTAGCATTTGGTAGAATGAGCACCTCTATTTATACTAAATGTGAGCAACCAAAGGCTACAAACAAGATAATATTTTTTGCCACCTTTCTATCCTCATGCAATGACTCATCAAACTAACTCATAGGTTTGCAACACATAACAACCCTCTCCATTTTAATGGCTAAGTCGACTTTCTATAACGGATACCAAGACTCATTTACTGTGTCAAATGAAAAGCAAGCTCGTAAATAAGTTTCATAATTTGAATTCCTTCACATAATGCTACCAAGTTTACTCTTGATTGGGTCTCAAAAGCTATTAACAAACTAATGTGTATTTTGTAGAATTATTATGCATTCCATACTCTACCAGATTGGCACCACATTCTCAAGTTGATGCCCCATAAAATAGTGCTAGTTTGACTTCTTCATATGGCTTCAAAACTATATTAACTTCTCATTTAAATTTATAGATAATAGCAAGTAAAACTCATATGTTCCTTTTACCTTGGTTGAATTGGTCTAATAATACTTCATGTGCTAGCTACTATATTTTTTATTAGAAAAAATAGGTCTTGAAGGGACCCCAAAACCCTTTACAACAGAGGAAAGTTGTTAAAAAGATAGAAACAGTACACCCACAACCCACAAAATTCAAAAATGCTAACAAAAGATAAATCTAGAATACCCATCAACAACTCAATAGCAAAACATCAACACTAAGGCTAAACAACCAACAAAAACCAAAAAAAACTACAACATTTTATCAAGCACTTTGGTCGAGTCCATATTGTCAGTGATGACCCTCTCTTACATCTCGACCACATCTTGAAGATCCTGGAATGAAATGGTTGCCCTTTTCTTAGTCTTGCTCCTCGTTCGTAGGAAGGGACTGGCCTTCAAATTCTTCTCCTCATAAGGACCATTATCCTCATTCTTATTCTTTAGGTTCATGTGGTTAACCTCAACAATGGTTGCCTCATGTTCACCCAAATCCAAAGACTGACTAGTCCATTTAATGGCTTTATCATTCAAAATAGACAAGCCCTTAACACTAGTTTTCAACAACTGATTACTAATTCAAACCATAGTCTACAAATCATTGTTGATCTTGCTCATTCTTTCCTCCATACTCATAGTCGCTCCTCATTGATCCTTTGAACAACAATTTCCAAAGAGGTCAACCTTCCCTCATGGCTTTTACCATGTTTGTCTATGTCCACAACTAATTTATCAAGAATCACATTCAAGGTCTTGACCTTACCTCTCACTGTCAATTCCTTTTGGTTGCAGTTCACTAATGCCACACATACATCTTTCCAATTTTTAAGCTTGGTATTAAGCTCCTTCACTTCCAAGAAAATCCATTTCACAAGTGAGAGTAGGTTACGTGTGTTGTCCTCTGCCATTCTAAAAAACAAGTCCATATTAATCTTCTCCCAATTGACTGGCTCAACAACAGGAATATCAACATTATCATTGGGTTCCTCCTGAACCCCATCTTTTCCCTCCAAATCCTCCTCTATAGGGGAGTCCTCAACTTTAGTTACCTCCACTTTCACCCGGTGCTTCTCAAGGATGTCAACCAAATTTTCCAAAATTTCAAGCCACTCCGTGTTAACATCAATTTGCTTAACCTACTCAACATTATTACCAATAGGAGACTCAAAATCATCTTGGCTAGGACCATCCATCTTGGAATTCACAAAACTCTCATCATCCTGCACAATGTCTACCATTGGCTACTCATTTCCCTCATAAACATCACCCTAAACCCCCTTAACAATGGGAACAAGAGAATCCTCCAAACCTTTCAACTCATCCACACCTTGCTTGACAACCCGCTTCTCCTTCTTAGAGCACCATTTCTTCCCCTTCAAATTCTTTTTCGCCAAAGGGACAACAATCTCCCTCATTTCAATATCTATTTCATAACCCTTAGACCATGATTTTGAGTACTTAGATTCATCGACAGACTCACCCTCACCCTCCAAAGATTCATTATAAATAGAGTTTTCTTCTTTAGAGTCCCCTTCCCACTCATTCGATGACTCACCAATTTCATACCCATTGTTACTGCCACCCTTTTTACAAGCATAGAGCTTAGGGATAATAGGTAACACCTTCATTTTAATGTGATCAGTTATAAGACTCGTGAGGCCATCATGTAGAATAGCCTTCTTGGGGTACTTTCCATGGTCCTCAATATTGATTTCCATGGATACAAGTAGGTAAAAAGGAAACGAAACCATATTGTTGTGGTAGAAGTGATTAAGTAACATGAAATGATAACCATAGATAATAGATTACCTACCCTCCAGAGTGAATAATTGCATAATTGTTGCACTGGCTACTATGTTTCCATGGGTTGCACCATGTATTTCTTATGCGCTTTATTCACTCCATTGCATTACTTATGAATAGCGCTATATGTATTGCGCTTAGAAATTTTCAAATATGTTTCCAACTTATATTATATATATGTATATCCATTAATATATACGTATTTCATAAAGTTGTCAAATACATTTAATTGCTAAACAATAAACATATGTATAAATATATAAAAAATAATATTACGTATATATATAATTATATAAAATATATATTAATATATATGTAACTATATCAATTTATACATATATGTTAACATATATAATATATATACATATAATTAATACCATTTCAATTTCTTTATAAAAACACTCATACGCATAACCATTAGTCGACATATACACAAAATATATATATACATGCCACATTTAGTCTAATCAGTATTCCCGTGTATATGAATAATCCATCCATTGGTATGCATAGGTATGTCTACCTACATATACTCATGCACATATTCACTCACATGTATGAGTCTATCATAGACATGTGTACATATATACATATATATATTATGCATATATCTCATCGATACCATAATAAGAACGCAAGGAAGGAATTTCACATGATGCCAAGACTTAATCACATTCCTCAATCACAACATTCACATCTAAACCAAATATTAATTACCTTTCCCAAAACTAACTCGAATCACTAAGATCAACTAGGGCATGAGTGTGAATGCTCATTTGGGCTCATTAAGGGTTACCAGACCAAGTTCTTCTCCTGAGTGATAATTCCCATCTTTTTGGAGGTTTGAATTTGTAGACACCTAAATTTGGACACTTGCATTTGTCCAAATTTATCCCTTTTCATCTAATATCCTCTTATTTGCATTAATTAAGTAATATCACTATTATTTAATTAATACCCTTAATTCTTCTAAATCCCTAAGGTATTCAATTAATAATTAAATACCTTACCCTTTATTCTCCTTTTCACCAAATGAATTAAATAAATTTCCTCACATGTCATATCATTTTCCTTAATCTTAATCCATCCTCTAATTTCTTCATTAGGGATGTGCACATGCCTAATCCTTGATTAGGATGTGTCACATCCTCCAAATTTTGCAAGTTGGCCTTTAATCTTCCTTAATCACTAATCATCTTCTAATCACTGATCAATTAAGCCTAATCAGTACCTTGGTCAACTCTCCCCATCCTCCAAAGAATTTTTAATTTTTTTTTATTCATCCAAGGCTCCTCTCTTCCCCATGTGAATTTTTAATTCACTTTTATTTCTCCAAAGAATCTTTTCTTCCCCATGCAAATTTTAGAACCTTTAACTTGTCACATCACTCACATGTGCCAAAGTCTTTTAGAACCTTTGACTTGTCACATCACTCACATGTGTTAAAATCCTACCTTTTTAAGGACCTTGTTTTATCCAAGGTACTTTCCACCTCTCTTTTTGGAACCTTGTCTTATCCACAAGATTCCCCAATAATGTGAATTTTTAATTCACTTTTATTCACCCAAGTTTCTCTTCTTCCCTATGTGATCATTGAGAGGTCACATCATCATTTTCCAAGGTACTTGTCCTTCATCCACATCATGTACCTTCCTTCCACCTCACTTCCACATCATCTCATCCTTGGCCATCTCACATTTCACATGTCAAGATGTGAGGGCTTGTGAATCCTCAACTCACCATAGCCCTCCATCTTAGCCTTATTGGTTTAATCTCAACCGTTGAATTCTCTAGAGAATTCAAATTGCTCTATAAATACCCCCTCCTTCCTCTCATTTTGGAGAATCATGCTTGTGTTACCAAACTCTTGTTACTTTTTCATTTGAACATTTCTTGTCTTCACCATAGCATTTGAATCCACCATTATCACACCCTCATTCATCTTACATCTCATCTTGCATCTTTGATCTCATTTTCTATCTAAGGAGCATACAAAGCACACAATATCAAGGGCCAACCAAAGAATTTGTAGCACAAAGGTATAATCACTTAATGTTTTATTTCATCTTGTTTCCTTGCTTATCATTCCTTAGGCTAATCTTGAGGTGTACTCTTTGTGTTATTTCTTTTATTGTTTTATTAGTTAGTTTTGCCTCATTCTAATTAGGGAAAACATTTTAAGGGATCACATTTATGGCTCGCCCGATGGGACCCACAAACGAGTCCCTTTGTTTCACGTTTGTTGTTGTTGAGTTGTTTGCAAGTCAAGGTCGTAGAGGGGTGGACTTGCCCACCCGTGTGTTGTAGAGAGGTGGACTGGCCCTCCAATTTACTGCAGAGGGGTAGACCTGCCCTACTGTTTCCACTTTTTTTGACATTTTTACTGCAGATGAGCAGACCTGCCCTATTGTTTCCACTGTTTTTGACATTTTTACCGTAGAGGGGCAAACCTACCATGCTGTTTCCACTTTTTCTGACAATTTTACTGTAGAGGGGTGGATTTGCCCTACTGTTTCCACTTTTTCTGACAATTTTACTGTAGAGGGGCGGACTTGCCTTGCTGTTTCTATTTTTTCTGACATTTTTATTGCAAAGGGACGGACCTTCCCTGCTGTTTCCATTTTTACTGCAGAGGGGTGGACCTGCCCTATTTTTTCCACTTTTTCTGACATTTTTACTACAGAGGGGTGGACCTGCCCTATTGTTTCCACTTTTTCTGACATTTTTACTGCAGAGGGGTGGACCTGCCCTATTATTTCCACTTTTTTTGACATTTTTATGCAGAGGGGCAGACCTGCCCTAGTGGTTCACTGTTTCTGACAATTTTACTACAGAGGGGCGGACCTGCCCTATTGTTTCTACTTTTTCTGATATTTTTACTACAAAGGGGCGGACCTACCTTGTTGTTTCCACTTTTTTGACATTTTTACTACAAAGAGGAAAACTTGCCCTACTGGTTCACTGTTTCTGACATTTTTTCTGCAGAGGGGCGGACCTGCCCTACTGGTTCACTATTTTTAATGTAGAGGGGCAGATTTTTCCTAAAAACACGTTTTGGAAGGTAAAAATAGGCTTTTTAGCTTTGTTTTTGCCTCATTTTTTTGCTATTTTGAGGTTCTAACCCCTAATCTTGCTTGTTTGAGGGTATATTTGAATTTCTTGCTAATATTTTCCCTATTATTCACACTATTTTCTAACATTTTTACTACAGAGGGGTGGATTTTCCCTAAACAACACATTTTGGAAGGTAGAAATAAACATTTTAGCTTCGTTTTTGTCTCATTTTTTTGTTGTTTTGAGGTTCTAACCCCCTAACCTTGTTTTTTTGTTGGTATAGTTTGATTTATTGTTAATATTTGGCAGCATACTTTCGTAATCAAAAAAGAACGGAAGATAAAACAACTAACATTTACTTGTAGGGCCATTTGTTTCTTCAAATTTTAAAACTTCTCCTTGTTGTTCTCATCTAGGCACATAGCTTAATTAGAGGGCAAGTAAAATTTATTGCTTGGTGTGTATTTTTTTGTGTTACCCAAGGGGGCACTAGTTTGTTTTTGCTTTCCCCTTGCACTCCATGTGATCTTGGGGAGTAGTTGGAAATGGTTAGTGCCTTTTTTTTAGAGGGACCTGCTTGGGGATTTCATCACCCCAAGGGACAATCCCACCACGCATACCGACGGGGTATAAAAAGGGGGGATAGCCAAATTTGTACCTCAATCTAGTCACGTCGTGTCTGGTGGAGCATCAAAACTAAGGTGATACCTAGATAGACGTGAAGAGTTGGTTTGAGCCCTTCAGTATCTCGTTGGGGTTCCCGACTCATGCTTGTGACAGGCTAGTGTTCATAGTCTAAGCCTCACGTACCGAGAGTATATCGAGGACTCCCTAGAAGCCTTGTATATCCTAGATTAAGACCTTTTGGCCACACCCTTAACACTAATAATAGGATTGTGCTTGTCTAAAGTGTCTTTTTGTGAGAAACCAGTAAATTTTTGATAAGTCAACCTCATTATTTCCATTTCAAAGTCCTTGTCATAGTCATTCTCATTCAAACCAAGTCCATATTTTCCACAGAGGGGTGGATTTGCCCTGTTGTTTACACTTTTTTTTTATATTTGACTGTAGAGGGGCGGATTTTCCCTCCTGGTTCACTGTTTTGACTGCAGAGGGGCGGATTTTCCCTCCTGGTTCACTGTTTTGGCTGTAGAGGGGCGGATTTTCCCTCTTGGTTCACTATTTTGACTATAGAGGGGTGGATATGCCCTCCTGAACATCCATTTAACCCTTCTAAACATATGTTTGACCATTTCAAGCCTCCATTTAACCTTTCTAAACTTTCATTTCTCATTCACATTATTCATTTCACAACTAGGGGAACCCGTTTCACCATTTCACCACGTGTGATCTAAACATTTGCACTTTATGGAAAGATCACTTTGACATCACCCCCCATCATATAAAAACCATCAAGATATCTTTAGTTTCCATTCATCTTCATCTTTCAACACAAAATCCCTTAAACCTTATTTTAGGAGTTATCACCCGAATTGACCAAGGCGTTAAGTTTGATCATTATCCTACACATCAATCATTGTCTTCAACCTAATCAATTTGCTTCTATCTTGAGGCATATTTGTGTTGAAAGTCAGCATCATTGGCCCAAATCAATCCCCTTCCATCTCAAGGTGGATTCGGCTCCGTGATCATTGGTTTAATCCTTTAATCTGATCAACCAACGTATTAAGTCACCTAGGGTGATTTATGAATTGGGTTTAGGACTATTGCCATCAACCAATCCTAATTCATCATCCAATCCAAAACAAACTTCTCCTATCATAGCCTCTGATTTAATCCCAATCTAGTTCTAATATGAGTGTTAATCCCATCATCCTAATCTAAGCTTTAATCTAATACTAATATGACCTTTAACCTAATCCTAATTTGAGCTTTCATCCAACCCAAATCTAAGCTTTAACACGATCCTGCTTCGAGAGGCTGTTCACATGTTCTGGGAAACTGTTCAACCATTTTGGCAATCTATTTTCCCATTTCGAGTGTTGTTCCCTCTGGGGTACCCATTTACCCAAGCTGACCATTTTTCCATCCATTCCAAGTATCCATTTTCTCATTCTGAGCAATCATTCCCTCTTTCTAACCAGCTGTTGACCTGTTCTGGGAAACCGTTCACTCGTTTCGGTAACCTATTTTCCCATTATGGGTGTTGTTCCCTTTTCTGGGTTACTCGTTTACCCAAGCCAATCATTCATTTGTCCATTCTGAGTATCCATTTGCTCATTCTGATCAATCGTTCCCACTTTCTGACCAGCTGTTCACCCATTTCGGCAACCGGTTTTCCCATTCTGAGTGTTCTTCCCTTATTTGGGGGACCCGTTTACCCAATCCTGACCATCCATCCATCCATTTTCTCATTCCAAGCAATCATTCCCTCTTTTTGACCAACTGTTGACCCGTTCTGGGAAACCGTTTACCCATTTCGGCAACCTATTTTCCTGTTCCGGGTGCTATTCCCTTTTCTGAGGTACACGTTTACCCAAGCCAACCATTTTTTTGTCCATTATGAGTATCCATTTTCTCTTTCTAATCAATTGTTCCCTCTTTCCAACCAGCTGTTCACCCATTTCGGCAACTGGTTTTCCTATTTCGAGTGTTATTCCCTTGTTCGGGGGACCTATTTACCCAAGCCAACCATTTTTCTGTCCATTTTGAGTATCCATTTTCTCGTTCTGATCAATCATTCCCTCTTTCCAACTAGTTGTTCACCCATTTTGTGAAGTTGTTCACCGATTTTGGCAACCAGTTTTCTCATTTCAAGTGTTATTCCCTTGTCCAGGGGACCTGTTTACTCATCCTGACCATCCATCCATCCATTCTGAGTATCCATTTTCTCATTCTGAGTAATCATTCCCTCTTTCCGACCAGCTATTCACCCATTTTGGCAACCATTTTTCTCATTTTGAGTGTTGTTCCCTTATCCGAAGAACCCGTTTACTCATCCTGACCGTCCATTTGTCCATTTTGAGTATCCATTTTCTTGTTCCGAGCAATCATTCCCTTTTCTAACCAGTTGTTCACCCATTCTATGAGACAGTTCACCCATTTCTCCTACTTCAGGTATCCATTCACCCATTCTGAGTATCTATCTACCCATTTCAAGTGTCATTCCCTCATCCCATCATTTGAATCATAAATTTAATCCAATATCCCAACTTGAGCTTTAGGCCACCTACATCTTCCTCCAATCCATCCTATTTATCATTCCATCATCTAGTCCCCTCCATCTTCTCAATCCATATCCATTTTGTATCCATCATGAATCCTTATCCCCCTCTTGCATGACCAATAATAGTAGTCAAAGGGAATCCTAACTATGTTGATGATGATAACGAAAGTCTTGTTGATCATGAAGAGTGTTATATAGATCCCCTTGATGTTATCATTACTAGAAAGCTCTCTCCAATCACCTCCCAAAATCCAACTACTTCTTCAAACTATCCCACCATGCCTTCATCCACACCTAATAACAACCCTTATGCTACCCTTGACAAGGGATATCCAACATCCTCACCATCAACATATTCATCATATCCCCCCTCTCAACCTCTATCATATCCAACATCCACATCCTCCTATCCTTATCATCATGAACAATCCCAATATCTCTACCTTAATCACCCATCCCAATCTTCCCATCCTAATCCAACACTCACACATTCCTATCACAATCCCCCATCCCAATATTCCTCTTATCTTAATCCACCATCTCAATCTCCTTATCCTAATCCATCATCCCTATCCTTCTATGCCAACTCACCATACATGTATTCCTATGGTGGTCCACCACCTCAATCTTCTTATTCTAATCCAACATCCATACCTTCCTATCACAATACCCCATTCCAATATCCTTACATTAATTCCACATCTCCCCATCCTAATCCTTCATCCACATCTTCCTACTATTACTCACCATCCCAATCTTCCCAATCTAATCCAACATCTGCATCCTCCTACATCACTACACCTTTCACCGCATTATATCTTAATCCTCCATCTAAACATAACCCACCTAGTCCTCCAACCACTCCTACTCCTCCATCTAGTCCCATCCACTCTGTTAGAACCCAAAATTTCCATAAAAACCTAAATGATTTTCCCATTTTGAACCTAATATTTTCACCATCTTTCTCATAAAAAATCATTTACTGTCTTTTACAATGCTAAGAATGGTTTTTAACTTTGCATCGTTACCTTATTTTTAGCCCATATAGCTCTTGCATGTTACTCCCATTAAAATTCATTGTCCTACCTTTGTCGTGAAATAATTCATTTATTCCCCCTTTCATAAAGCCAAATAATGACTTATATTTTATACCGCTTCTTTACATTTGCACCCTTAAAGGCCAACACCTTTTACCGCTATACCGTGGCCTTTTGCAAAGTGGCCTACAGTATGGCGGTAGTGGCTAAGGAACGAGCATAAAATTCTTACCGCGCCACCGTGAGCAATCAAAACATTGACCATAGTGGTGGTTAGCAACTAGTGAGGAAGCAGTTTGAAGAGTTATTGCGGTACCGCTAGCAATCAAGCTAGTGACTGTGGTAGTGCGGTGAGCAATTAGCAAGTGGCGACAACGAGGTGGATGGTTAAGGGAATGGTTGCCGCACAAACGCGCATGGTTAGCACAATCATCACGATGTGGCAATAGCAATGAGCGGTGATTGGTGTAATCTTTACCGCTACACCACAAATGATCACCAAGAAAACCGCGGTGGTGTGGTGACAAGGAAGCAGCGGCTAAGCAGTGGTTAGGAGGAGACACCGCGGTACTGTGGTGAGGCAACAAGAAGATTGCAGTGAAACGGATAGCATTGAAAGAACCAGTCAAAGTCAAAGGCCGCCATACTGCCAGAGGATGAAATGTTGAATGTGGTAAGGCGGTAAACATAAAGGAAAGCTTTGCAGAAATAAATGAAAGCAAAATATTAAAAGCGGGTAAGATATAAAGCAAAATCAAAGATAGAACTATAGTATAAAATATTTGATTTGCCGATAAGGCAACTTAATCAAATATTTTAATTTCTGCCATGGAATATTCAAAGGGATGTAAGAAAAACTGAAGGGTCACAACCCTTGGGATTTACTATATAAATGTATTAGAAAATCAGTTAACAAGAGGGGATAACAAGTGGTAGTTAGATTTTTCCAGAAAATGGACTGGGAATGCAAATAATGTACAGAGCATGTCCTGAAATAGAATCAATGGAGATAAATGTTTTTAATTGGTGATTTTATTTTTGGTGTCCAATTGTTATGATGTATAAAATTCATATTATTTATTTTGTTTGTCTCCAACTTGAGGTCTCTTAATCATTTAAATCAGCATATCAAGTATATCTCTGATTTATCAAAATGCACTCTCATTTTGTGTGATTTAATTAACCGGTGTCTGCAAGTCATAATTAAAATATTTTAATAAGTCACAGTGATTTATAGATTTATTTTGGATTGTTGAAGTAGAACCTGATAGAGAAACATCCCAACACAATTTATGCAAGTCATAAATTTACTGAGGTTTTATGCTAGTCATAGAATTTTCAAAGTGCCTAACAACTATAGTTAAGCCAGAGAAGGAAACACACATAATTCATTATTTTTAACTCCATTGCCCATGTGGATAGAAGGCACTGATCTACCTCAACCTAGAGATAAAATTTCATATCAAACAACTTTTTCAAATCCTTTCTTTTGTGTAGTAGGAGTTGGTATAGTTATAGTGATTTTGTCTATCCACTTCCATTTGCCATTGTGGGTAGATTGTTTCAACAGGAAATACATTTCAAAATATGCATCATTCATATAGGTACACCCGCCTAGGTCTTGCAGAACCTGAAGAGTAGAAGGTACAATTGCATCAATTGGCCTTGCACGTTGGCCAAAAGCGTTGTGAGAGCTTGGCAACCTCTCATGGTTCAAACCTACATTTTTGAGACCCAACAATTTGGTAACTCTGCTAGTGAATTACTCAGGAAATTTTTTTCAGCCTATCCATTTATTGAGTCAGCAAAGTTTTACATTTTTTTGGAGATTCTGCTGGGGCAAACCAAAACAATATAAAAAAAAAAAATCATTTTCCTACTTTTGGGAAAAGTAGGTGGTGACTCTATTTCATTTGATAAATAATGCATGGATGTTGTGAAGTAGTAATATTTTTTCAAGATGGCAAAAGAAGAAAGAAGATAGTAGTCAATAAGAGAGTTGAAGGAATTGAGACAACAAAGGCTACAATTTGAACAAAAAATGCTACAAGTGAACCAACAATTGCTGCAATTGGGAGTCAAATGTGCTCCAAGTACATCACCAAATAGGTCATCATGTAGTGAGAATGAAGACACAAATTCCAGGAGATCTTAGACACCACCAGTACCACATGATACAACTGAGAAGAATTTTGGTAACAAAGGTAATGTACTCTATTCACAGAAAAACACTTTTGATAAGTATATTCAAATTCAAGAGAGAGGTACAGGTCTTGTGGATGCCCTTTTTGACATAAGGAGATATAAGGGAGAATATGTAAACTCTTTGTACAATAGGATGACAGACATCTATATGCAATTACCTCCTCATTTTAGGCCTACAAGACCCACATTTGTTGCACAATTTCTAAGAGCATTGGAGCCTGAATCGATTTATTGGCCAGAATCTTCAAAATAGTGTGTCTTTGATGCAGTGAATAGACTTATTCATTCCATTCTTGGGACAAGGTATGTGGATACTACCAATAATGCTTCAGAAGCTAAAATAGAAGAAGGTTCCATGCCATCCAACAGTGAAGATATGGATATTTTCTCCTTCATAACAGATTGTGATTCAAATTGTGAGGGTGAGGTTATGGATGTTGATCTACAACAGGGTGATTATCAAGAATTTGGAGAAATAACAAAAGATCTGGATGAAACATGTTCACTCAGCAGTGAGAAAGTTTCAGATTTGTTGACTCTTGAATACCAGAAGTATGCACATAGAGATAATTATGAAGTTTTGGCTCCAGCATATATCTGCTTTGACAGTGAAGATACTATGTGTAACAATTCATATAACCCCATGTGCATCTCTCACAGTGATGAGTTATTTGAATTTGATCAAGAACCATTTGTGTCCAAGAAGCGGTATGTGATTTGAATAATTCTTGCCTGTAAGAAAAGGATGTTGGTTTGCATGTTGTTGATGATGAGTGTTCAATATTTGTTTATTCAAGTATGTATAAAGAAGATTGTATGGATCAAATGTATGTGTCAATGCCAACTGGTGATATGAAAGAAATGGAAAGTGATTTGATTGTTTCAAAAAATATTGATGAGATAGAATTTTTTGATTTCCAAGAAAAGCATTTAGATTTTTCGGTCCCAGTATAGCTGTTGGATCATTCAGCAACATATGACAGTGAGCATGCCTATGAATGTTTTGTCGAATGTGGATGCATTTTGTATGCTGAAGGGGATAAATATTTTTCATATGATAGTAGGAATGATAAAATGCAGAGTGGTGAAATGAATATGAATCAGGTTGAATACAATGATTTCCTAAAGGTTTTCAATGGCAGTGCATGTTGCAGGGTAGCTGGAATGGATAGTTTTAAGAGAAACCTGATGAGCTCACACTAGAATAAAGTCTATGACAAAGGAAAGTGCAGGCTTTTCTTTTTGGGTGGCATGGGGCCATCCTCTATGGTTTGATTTTTGAACCATAGTAGACACAAAGGATTAAGGATTGCCAGTGCATGGACAATTCTTAGCAATGCCTCTTTAAATACTCTTTTCCATGCACAGTAGTTTAGGAAGGGTTTGGGTTTGCCAATACATGGACATTCCCAGAGGTGCCCTTGTTGAAAATGTTTGTTTTCTTTCCATGTACAGTAGTGTAGGGTTTTCCATTCTCCATTTGCTCCATTTTTATATCATTCATTTGTTCATTACCTTCATCTGCCATTGCCTTCATTTTTCATTTCCTTTGCTTGGTTTGCTCTCCCAGTAGATATTTTGGATTCTTGCAGTGATTTTAAAAATCACTCATCCCTAATAGGAGCCACTATTAGAACCCAAAATTTCCATAAAAACCTAAATGATTTTCCCATTTTGAACCTAATATTTTCACCGTCTTTCTCATAAAAAATCATTTACTGCCTTTTACAATGCTAAGAATGGCTTTTAGCCTTGCATCGTTACCTTATTTTTAGCCCATATAGCTCTTGCATGTTACCCCCATTAAAATTTGTTCTCTTACCTTTGTCATGAAATAATTCATTTATTCCCCCTTTCATAAAGCCAAATAATGACTTATATTTTATACCGCTTCTTTACATTTGCACCCTTAAAGGCCAACACTTTTACCACTATACCGCAACCTTTTGCAAAGTGGCCTGCGGTATGGTGGTAGCAGCTAAGGAATGAGCATAAAACGCTTACCGCGCCACCACGCGTGTTCAAAACATTGATCACGGTGGCGGTTAGCAACCGAAGAGGAAGCAATTTGAAGAGTTATCGTGGTACTGCTGGCAGTCAAGCCAGTGACCGCAGTAGCGCAGTGAACAGTTAGTAAGTGATGACGACGAATCAGACAGTTAAAGGAATGGTTTTCACGCAGCCACGCGCGGTTAGCACAATCACCTCGGTATGGTGGTAGCAATGAGTGGTGGTTGGTGTAACCTTTACCACTACACTATGAATAGTCACCAAGCAGACCGTGGTGGTGCAGTGACAAGGAAGTAGCGGCTAAGCAACGGTTGGGAGGAGACACCGTAGTACCATGGTGAGGCAACAAGCAGACCACGGTGAAGCAGTTAGCATTGAAAGAACTGATCAAAGTCAAAGACTGCCATACCATCGGAGGATGAAATGTTGAATACGGTAAGGTGGTAAACATAAAGGAAAGCTTCACATAAATAAATGAAAGAAAAATATTAAAAGCGGGTAAGATATAAAGCAAAATCAAAGATAGAACTATAGTATAAGATATTTGATTTGCCGATAAGGCAACTTAATCAAATATTTTAATTTCTGCCATGGAATATTCAAATGGATGTAACAGAAACTGAAGGGTCACAACCCTTGGGATTTACTGTATAAATGTATTGGAAAATCAGTTAACAAGAGGGGAGAATAGGTGGTAAGATTTTTCCAGAAAATGGACTGGGAATGCAAATAATGTACAGAGCCTGTCCTGAAACAGAATCAATCGAGATAAATGTTTTTAATTGGTGATTTTCTTTTTGGTGTTCAATTGTTGTGATGTATAAAATTCATATTCTTTATTTTGGTTGTCTCCAACTTGAGGTCTCTTAATCATTTAAATCCGCATATCAAGTATATCTTTGATTTATCAAAATGCACTCTCATTTTGTGTGATTTAATTAAGTGGTGTCTGCAAGTTAGAATTAAAATCTTTTAATAAGTCATAGTGATTTAAGGATTTCTTTTGGATTGTTGAAGTAGAACCTAATAGAGAAATGTCCCAGCATAATTTATGCAAGTCATAAATTTACTAAGGTTTTATGCTAGTCATAGAATTTTCAAAGTGCCTAACAACTAGAGTTAAGCCAGAGAAGGAAACACACATAATTCATGATTTTTGACTCCACTGCCTATGTGGATAGAAGGCACTGATCTGCCTCAACCCAAAGATAAAATTTCATATCAAACAACTTTTTCAAATACTTTCTTTTGTATAGTAGGAGTAGGTATAGTTATAGTGATTTTGTCTATCCACTTCCATTTTCCATTGTGGGTAGATTGTTTCAACAGGAAATACATTTCAAAATCTGCATCATTCCTATAGGGGTAAGTGCACCAATCTGTGACACAATTTTGATGCCAAATTGCAAAAAAAACCTGTAATAGGCCATATTGCGCTCACCAAATTTTGAGAGCGCCAAATTTGGTGTGTGCCAAATGGCTTGAATTTTTCAATGAGTGAACAAGTGTGAGTTCTTTTTCTTTTTGCAATGAATTTTGGAATGCATTTTTCTAAACTCTTTTATTTTCGCTTTCTCTTCCAAAGAAACTATATACATGAAATAAACATTTAAGTATAAGTTTACATTTACATATGGACATTTACTTTCTTATACTTTAAGTTATATTACATATATATAGGAAGGATGTTTGAGAGTGGTTTCAGATCTCTAGGAATTATAATGCAAATTCTAGTTTTTGGAAGATTTTAAAAATTTCAGACTTAGTCAAATTTCAATAATCAGGAGATCAAATTTTAGTAGTCAACAAGTTGTATCAACTTTCTCTCTCCTCTCTACTCTCTATCTCTCCACTCCCTCTCTCTATCTCCCTTGCTCTCTCTATCCCCTCTCTCTCTCTCACCCCTCTATCTCCTCCCTACATCTGCCTCCCCCTCCCCTCTCTACTTCTCTCTATCTCTTCTCTCTCTACATCTCCTTCCCTCTCTACTTATCTTTATCTCCCCTCTCTCTCTTTACCTACCACTACCTCCATCACTTTGTATCTCACTTATGTCTCCCTCCCTACCTCTTTCCCTCTCTACTCTCTATCTCTCCTCTCCCTCCCTCTACCTACATCTCTCTCTCACTCTTTATCCCTCTCTTCCCCCACTTTCTCTCTAACTCTCTCCTCTCTATCTCATAATTCTCTCTCCCTCCCTCTCACTCTCCCCTCTCTATCTCTCTCTCACACACACTTAAACCTCTATATCCCTTGATAACACTCCCTCCCTCCATACTTCCCTCTCTACTTCTATCTATCTCTCCTCTCCCTCCCTCTCTCAACCTCACCCTCCCTCCACTTCTTTTTGTCTATCCTCCCAATCTCTCTCACTATTGTCCCTCCCTCCCTCCCCCTCTTTCTCTCTCAATTGATCTTTTTATCTATCTCACCATTCTCTCTCTCTCACTCACACACACACCTCTATCTCCCTACCTCTCCCTCCCCTCTATACTCTTTATCTCTCCTCTCACTTTCCCTCTCTATACATACCTCTCCCTCCATCACTCTCTCTCTCCATCCCTCTCTATCTCACTTATGTCTCCCTCCCTACCTCTTTCCCTCTCTACTACCTATCTCTCCTCTCCCTTCCTCTACCTACCTCTCTCTTTGTCTCTCCATCCCTCTCTTTCTCTCTCACTCTCTCCTCTCTATCTCTACCTATCACCCCCTCCTCTCTAAATCACCATTCCCTCTCTCCCAGTTTCCCTCCTTCCCTCTCACTCCCTCCTCTCTAAATCACCATTCTCTCTCTATCCCACTTTCCCTCATTCCCTCTCTATGTCTCACTTATCCCTTTCTACCTCTCCCTCCCTCCAACCTCCCTCTCTTTATCTCTATTTCTCATTCTCTCCTTACCTCTCTACTCTCTATCTCACCACTCTCTCCATCTCACTCTCCCTCCTTCCCTCTCTCCCTCCTATCCATCCCTCTCTCCTTCCCTCTCTACCTACCTCTCCCTCCACTACCTACCACTCTCTCCCTCACCCATCTTTCTCTCTTACTCTCTCCTTCCCTCTCTAATCTATTTCCCTCTCTCCCCCTTCCTCTGTCCCCTCATTTTCTCTCCTCTCACTCTCTCTCCCTCTCACACACACTCACCTCTATCTCCTCCTTTCCTCTCCCACCATCCCTCCACTCTCCACTTCTCTCTATCTATCATCTCTCTCTACATCTCCTTCCCTCTATATTTATCTTTATCTCCCATCTCCATCTCTTTACCCACTTCTCCCTCCATCACTCTATATCTCAACCGTGTCTCCTCTCTCTCTCTCTCTCACACACACACAAACCTCTATCTCATCCCTAATTTTCCCTCCCTCCCCTCTCTAATTCTATCTATCTCTCCTCTCTCTACATCTCCTACCCTCTCTACCTATATTTATCTTCCCTATCCATTTTTTTACCTACCTCTCCCTTCATCACTTTGTATCTCACCTATGTTCCCCTACCTACCTAGGTTTGAGGTATTAAGGTTCAAGGGTTGAGGGTTGAGGGTTGAGGGTTGAGGGTTGAGGGTTAAGGTTTGAGGATATAGGGTAGAGGGTAGAGGGTAGAGGGTAGAGGGTAAAGGATAGAGGGTTTAAGGGTCAAGAGATTAACGGTTGAGGGTTGAGGGATTAGGGTATAGAGTTTACTTGGGTTTAAGGGTTTAAGGGTAGAGGGTATAGGGTTGATGGTAGAGGGTATTGGGTTTAGGGTAGAGGGTATCAGGGTGAGGGTTGAGTGTTTAAGGGTTTAAGGGTTGAGGGTATAGGGTTGAGGTATTAGGGTAGAGAGGGAGGTAAGTATGGAGGGAGAGATGGAGGGAGAGATGGAGGGAGAAGTGAGATAGAGAGAAGGAGAGAAGAGGAGAGAGGGATAGAGATATATGAGGGTTGAGGATCTAATGTATAGGATAGAGGGTTGAGAATTGAGGGTATAGGATTGACGGTTTAGTGTATTGGGTTGAGGGTAGAGGGTAGAGGGTAGAGGGTAAAAGGTAGAGGGTAGAGGGTAGAAGGTTCAAGGGTTTAGGGTATAGGTTTAAGGGTATATGTTTGAAGGATTAGAATTGAGGGTCTAATGTATAAGGTAGAGGGTATAAGGGTTCAAGGTTTAGGGTTTAAGGGTTGAGGATTAAGGGATAAAGGGTTGAGGGTTGAGAATTGAGGGTTAAGGGTTTAATGGTTTAGGGTTTAAGGGTTGAGGGTTGAGGGTATAGGGTTGATGGATTAGGGTTCAAGGTCCAACATATTGGGTACAAGGTATATGGGTTGAGGTTTTAGGGTTAAGGGTTTAGGATTAAAGGTAGAGGGTTGAGGGATGAGGGTTTAAGGGTTAAGGGTTGATGGATTAGGGTAGAGAGTTTAATTGGATTTAAGAGTTTAAGGGTTGAGGGATTAGGGTTGAGGGTATTGGGTAGAGGGTAGAGGGTAGAGGGTTTAGAGGTTGAGGATTTAAGGGTTGAGGGTTGAGGGTTGAGGGTTGAGGGTTTAGGGTATAGGGTTGAGTGTTCAAGGTTTTAAGGGTTGAGGGTATAGGGTTGAGGGATTAGTGAAGAGAAGGTGGGATGGAGGGAGGGAGAGATGGAGGGAGAATCTTGAGAGAGAGAGGGATTAAGTAGGAGAGAGATAGAGGTTATATGGTTAAGGGTAGAGGGTTAAGGGTTTAGGGTTAAGTGGAGAGGGGAGAGAGATAGAGGGAGGGAGTGAGTGAGTGAGTGAGACATAGAGAGACCTAAGAGAGGGAGAGGGGGTAGGAGGGAGATTCTTGAGAGAGAGAGGGAGGGAGTGGGAGAGAGATAAAGGGTAGAGGGTTAAGGGTTCAAGGTAGAGGGTTTAAGGGTTAATGGTAGAGGGATAAGGGTAGAGGGGAGAGAAATAGGAGTGAGTGAGAGAGAGAGACTTGAGAGAGGGAGAGGGGGTAGGAGGGAGAGGGAGTGGGAGAGAGATGAAGGGTAGAGGGTTTTAAGTGTTTAGGGTTTAGGGTTAAGGGTAGAGAGAGAGAGAAGTAGAGAGGGAAAAGGTAGAGATATTAGAGAGAGAGAGGAGGCAAGGAGGGAGAGATAAATAGGTATAGAGGGACAAATAGGTAGAGAGAAGTAGATATGAAAGAAGAGATAGAGGGAGAGGTAGGGATGGAGAGAGAGGTGAGAAAAAACAAAGAGAGGTCTAGGTAGATAGAGGTGGGAGGAAATAAAGAGAAGTAGAGGGTAGAGTTAAGGGTAGAGGGTAGAGTGTTTAAGGGTTTAAGGGATAAGGGGCTATGGTTTAGATTAAAGGGTAAAGGAGAGAGAGATATAGAGAGTTAGTGAGAGACAGAGAGGGAGGGTAGAGGGTAGAGGGTAGAGGGTAGAGGGGAGAGAGATAGAAGGAGCGAATGAGTGAGAGAG
>CM021101.1:535548261-535691541 GCA_007115665.2 Sequoiadendron giganteum
AGAGAGGTGATAGAGATAAGTAGAGGCATAATGAGGAAGGTAGATAGATTGAGAGAGGGAAAAAGAGAGGGAGAGAAAAAGAGGTATATAGGGGTAGGCTAGATAGAGAGATGTAGAGTGAATTTTGGTGGAAGAGAGAGAGGAGGGAGGGATAGGTAAAGATGGATAGTTGAGGTAGATAGAAGGATAGAGATATAGGTAGAGAGAGGGCAAAGAGATATAGAAAGAGGGGGAGGGAGAGAGGAGAGATAGAAAGAGGGGGAGGGAGGGAGAGATAGAGAGAGTAGAGAGGGAGGAGAGAGATAGAGAGAGGTGATAGAGAGAGAATTAGAGAGGGAAAGAAGGTGGAGATATTGAGAGAGGAGGCAAGGAGGGAGAGAGAAATAGGTATAGAGGGAAAACTAGGTAGAGAGAAGTAGATATGAAAGGAGAGATATAGGGAGAGGTAGGGATGGAGAGAGAGGTGAGACAAAAATAGAGAGAGGTCTAGGTAGATAGAGGGAGGAGGAGATAAAGAGAAGTATAGAGGGAAGGAGAGAGGAAGGAAGAGGTAGGTATGGAGAGAGAGAGGTGAGAGAGATAAGAGAGAGGAGGGAAGGATAGGTAGGGAGAGAGGGGTGAGATAGAGAGAAAGAGAGTAGAGAGGGAAGTGGAAAGAGAGAAGTGAGATAGGTGATAGAGATGTGTGATGGAGCTTAAAAGTAGAGAGATAAGGAGGAAGGTGGAGAGATTGAGAGGGAAGGATGGGGGAGAGAGAAAGATGTATAGAGGGATAGGTTAGATAGCGAGAAGTAGAGATAAAAGGTGGGTGAAAGGAAGAGAGATGGAGAGAGAGGGGGGAGAAAGAGAGGTGAGATAGAGAGAAGTAGAAAGGGAAGGAGAGAGAGAGAGGGAGATAGAGAAAATTAGAGAGGGAGGGAGGGAAGGAGAGAGAAGTGAGATAGAGAGAACTAGAGAGGGAAGGAGAGAGAGAATGGGAAGATAGAGAGTAGAGAGGGGAGGAGAGAGTGAGGGAAGCAAAGAGAGAGAAAGAGAGGATAGGGAGGGAGGGAGGGAGGGAGGGAGGAATAGGTAGGTATAGAGATTAGAGAGATATATATAGAGATAAAAGGAGAGGGATGAGAGATAGAAAAATATACAGAGGGAAGGAGGGAGGGAGATAAATATTGGAGAGGGAAGGAGAGAGATGGAAATGTAGAGACATAGTTATTGAGCTCAAGGAAGATATTGCTAGATAAAGGGATGGAGATAATGAGAGAGAGGTCTAGAGAATAAGAGATGAAAATGAGTGAGATAGAGATAGAAATATGAAATTTGACCTCCTGAGTACTAAAATTTGACCTCCTGATTACTGAAATTTGATTAAGTCTAAAATTTTTAAGATCTTTCAAAAACTAGAATTTGCATTATAACTCTTAGAGATCTGAAACCACTCTCAAACATCCTTCCTATATATACATGAAATATAACTTAAAGTATAAGAAAGTAAATGTCCATATGTAAATGTCAACTTATACTAAAGCAGGCCATTTGGCGCTCGACAAATGGCTCATCACATTTGGCACACGCCAAATGACTCATCACATTTGGTGCACGCCAAATTTTGCGCATGCCAAATGTGATGAGTCATTTGGCACTTTCCAAATGGCCTGCTTTAGACATGTTAATTGCCAAATTTTGCCAAATTTTCTCATATTTTCATCTGTTCTCCCTGTCTCATTTGCACGTATTTCAATGCAAGTTTATAAAAAAACTGTGATAGCGTTAATCTCTCTCTTAGCTATCTAAATATATATAAAAAAAATCATTTTGATTTAGTTAAGGTTTTGATCCATAGCTTCTATTGTAAATGCCTTCGTTTTTGGTCAAAAACCAACATGTGCTAGGTTTAGGATAGATTTTTACACGTTCATCGAAACGTAAAACAAATTACGTTTTTTGAAACTAGACTCCATTCTACACATGATGAAAAAAATAGAATCAATTTTCGATTAGTTTGCAAAAAATTTGGGGGGGAGCACGCTCAAATTTCAGCTTTTCAGGATGTGTCCACTTTGAAAATTCATAAAATATTATATATTCATTAAAAAAATTATGTGAAAGAAGGAGGATAAACTACATGGTGTTAGCTAATTTCTCACCGTTGGGATTTTTGAAATTCTAAAAAAAAGTTAACCAAAAAAGGGGGAGCCCTCGGGCGCTATGCTATTTTTTTTATAAAAATAGGAGTTGTTTTGGGACCCTCTTTTTGAGACCCTTAATATTCATTAATTTCAAAAAACAATAGTAGCTTAGAAACTAGACTCGGAGCACTTCAACTTTTGTTCTTGCCGCATCTTGAAATTTTGAGCGTAACTATCTTCATTTTCTCGTGCAAATCAGATTTTGCTGATTTTAGAAAAAAAATGGCATCTTAAGAGCCAAAATTGTGTCACAAATTGGTGCACTTACCCATAGGTACACCCACCTAGGTCTAGCAGAACCTAAAGTGTAGAAGGTACAATTGCATCAATTGGCCTTGTACGTTTCCAAAAGCGTTGTGAGAGCTTGGCAACCTCTTGTGGTTCAAACCTACATTTTTGAGACCCCACACACTCATCTAATCATAATCCTCCATCTCCTCCTAGTTCTACATCTAATCCTCATCCACCCATCCACTCATCTAATCCTCCGATCCCTAACCCTAATATTCCATCTCCTCCTAGTCTTCCATCCATTCCCATCCCTCATCTAACCCTAATCCACCAATCCCTAACCCTAATCCTCCATCTCCTCCTAGTCCTCCATCCATTACCATCCCCTCATCTAACCCTAATCCACCAATTCCTAATCTTAATCCTCCATCTCCTCCTAGTCCTCCAACCATCCTTAAACCTCCATCCATTCCCATCACCCCACCTAATCCTACATCCCTTCCAACTGTCATTCAAGGACACATGACAAAGAAGACATTCCCCACTCCACCTTTTGAAGTCGTGGAACCATGCCATCCCAATCCGCCATCCATGGTCACTAGTGATGGGACCCCTCTGCATCTCACACCTATTATTGATGCTACCACCCCTAGCACCACTCAAATCATCAAAACCAACACATCCTCTGAATCCACTAAGCCCCCTTCTCCTACTTTGAGATCTATCGAGCCCATCAAAGATAACCAAATTCAATCCACTCCTCCTACACCTAGATCCTCCCAATCCATCATAGATTCGCAAGTCCAATCCACTCTTCCCACTCCTAGTGATGACACACAAGTCCCATCAATTCCTTCCATTCCTTCCACTCCTAGTATCACCGATATCCCTTCCCTTGAAATTCATGAATCCTCCATCCTCCCCTCTCCCCCACCTAAGGAGTCCCTCCAACAATCCTCCATCGTGCCTCCCACACATGTTGATTCATGCCAAGAGCTTGATCCAAAGCATACAAGCATATCCCCTCCTCCAAATCAAGATCCTTTCATCCCATCTACTCCATCTCAAGAACATAGTCTTCCATCCATTCAATCTCATGATCCATATCCTTAACCAAGTCATGATCCTATCCTCCCATCCACCCCATCTCAAGATCACACTATCTCATCCACTCCATCCCATGATCCCATTTTCATTCATGATCCAATCACTCCATCTCATGAGCCCTTATCATCCACTGCCATAAATCCAAATCCTATCATACTCCCTAATTCCTCTCTTGATCCCTTATCACCTTCTCCTCCCAATCAGGATTTTGCTCTCCCCTCATCTCCATCGCATGATCCTCCATCGTTGCCTACCATCCCAACACCACTTTTTTATCACCTCGATAACATTACATATGTCCATGGTGGTCTTCTTGTGGAAGAAAAACAAAGTATATGCACCACCCATCCTCCTTTACCTAATAATGGACTCACATCATGCTTCCAAAAGAATAAGCATCCTACCATAAATCACATGCTACATAACATGAACTATCAAGGAAAAGGTTTAGGCCTTCATGATCAGGGTACTTTAGAGCCCATCCAAGTCAAAGAACATCCAGGCACAAATGGTCTTGGATATTTCTCCCAAAACTCACCCTCCAACGATGTTGGTACAACCTCCGTACATCCTAAATGATCCTCTTCTAAGGGCACATGAGGTACTTTCCATCGTTCTAGGGTGATCCCACAATAGTGGTTTACAATTTTTGGTCAAACTGGACACTTAAATTATTATTTTTAACTAAATCTTCACATTTGGGCACCTATAGCGGCTAAACCGTGATGATTTTGAAGATGATGCAAACTAGAGTCTTGTCACCTTTTGTCTTTAGATTCTAAAAATAAGTTTTTCAAAATTTTTGGAATCAGATTGCACTTCTTTTTCCATCTCCCACGAAAACTATTTTTTTCAGAAAATAACATTTTAAAAAAGTGACGCACACCGTATAATGCATAACATTTTTTCCATGAAAGATAAAATTCTAATTCTTTAAAATTTAGATTTGTAGCTCCGATATCTAGTGCTTCCACTTGGTTAGATAGTTTTTATTGAATATTTTTTCTTTATTCAAGTTTTGAAGTCAAACCAATTACAATTCAAACATAGCACGACCGTATAACGCGTAACATTTTTTGTATATATCAAAATTCAAAAAAAAATTGTTGGATCAAGGACTTCAATATCTAGTGCAATCATATTTTTCAATTTTTTTTTTGATAATCAAATTTTTTTCCACATGTGTAGAACAAAGACCTTCATTTTTGATGAAAAACCTATGTTTCATAAAACTAAAAAAATAAATACATAATAAAAATAAAACATATTAAAATTATATTCATTGGATAGATCGTTTCAAGGACTACCATAATCATTTGAAATAAATTTTAAATGAATTTATTTGATCCCCCAAAAGGTAAATCAAAAGTGATTTTTTATCAACATTTTGATACGTGTAAAGGAAACTCATTTATAGGTATGGTTTAAAACTAGTGAGGTTCTATCCAAGGGGGTTTGATCTAAGGTGGTTTGATCGAATCCTCTTCAATTGGAATCATTAAAATGGAACTTTTTAAGGATTAAATCATTATATTTTCTAAAAATATGTGATTTAAACAAAAATCAGTTCCTCTCAGAAATTGTAAACCAGCTTTGTGGGATCACTCTCTACCAAGTCATTTACCGCCATCCCCCCTCCTCCATCATATTACCTCAAAACAACAGTCCATCTTCCTCCCTCATCCTCTAAATCCATTTTCGGTCCTTATGTCCCTCCATCCATCATTGCTCATCCTCCATCTACTATGGGTTCTTATATCCCTCCATCAAACCCCACACATCCTCTATATACACAATCTATTTTGGGTCCTTATATCCCAAAATCACCCCCTCCATCTTATCCTATTCATTCATTCATTCATCCACCCCTATCCCTCGTACAACATAAAAATCCTACCTTCATAACCCCTAATCAAGATCAACAAAGGCACCCCTCCATGCATGCTATCTCGCATCCTCCATCCACACTTCCTCATCAAATGCCTACTTCTATCACTCCATCCACATCCTCTCCACATCATCCATCTCCCCATACCCATCCCATTGCTAATAAAAGCACTTTGGATTCTAAAGCAAAAATATATAAATCCAAATTTCCACATGAATCTACATCTCCTCATGTCCCCTCCACAGGATATGTTGACAAAAAGAAAAATCGAATCCAAAATCCACATCAATCCAAACGGCCACAAAGGCCCACCAAAGAAAAAATCAACACCATGTGGATCCCAAAGAAAAAAGAGACAATGCCTTCAATTGAAAAATCCATGATGACATCCAAAGTTGCTATTCCCAAAGCTCATAATTCACATCCTCCATCTCCTAAATCTATTTTGGGTCCTTATGTCCCAAAATTCACTATCCCAACACCTCTAGTCTTGCCACATTCTGCATCCATCAACCCTCCTCTCATTTTACATCCACCACATGTGCCAATGTTGGTCCTGAACACCTTCCCCTATCACACATCCACTCCATTATTCCATCCATACACTTTCCAACACCCCATCCACTATCCCCCCTATCTCCCCCATCCAATCCCTTTGATTCATCCTCTTGCATAATCCATTTCTCCTACTAAGGTTGTACCAACATCCAATGGTCACTTTACACATGGGCTCTTATTACCTCGTATGGAAATTGATGCTTGAGTCCTTTCTCCATCCCCTTTATCACATATTTTTGAATCCATTTATCCCTATCTTTATCCATCTTCGTCCACATCCTAGTCCAAAAATTCAGAAAAAATACAAAAAAAAGAAAAAAATAGAAAAAATAGAAAAAAAAATAGTAAAGAGAAAATCATTCGTCCAATGGTGAAAACTTGACAAACAAGCACCTTGGATAAGTACCATGATGAAAACTTGGAAAACAGGCGTCATGCATAAATCCCCCATCTAGTCTCCTTCCATGATTGGGGGCAACATTCACTTACACATTCCTTTCCTCCATTTCCTACATCTGTCTATCTTTTGCATCCTATCCATCCTCTCCCATTTATCCCAGTCCCTCCATCTTCCTTGTGATCTTGATAAAGATAGGGACAAACCTATCTACATGCTTTGGACACCTCTTGGCATATATTCCCATCATTCATACACTATCATATTCCTTATCCACCTCTATCTATTTTCCATTGTCCCTGCATCCTATCCACCTCTATCTATCTTTCATTGTCCTTGCATCCTATCTACCTCTATCTATCTTCCATTTCCCATCTCACTCCCTTATCCACCTGCCTCATCCTGCATGACACATCTAGAGTGGGGACATCTCCTTATTTGCGATAGAGTCCTTGGAAACATCATCCAACCATCCCTCCAGGTAATCCTCTGCATCTCCCCCTTCTTCCCATCCTTACCTCCCCATCCATTTCTCTATCCAATAATCCCTGCCATCTACCATATCCTTATCTTCCTATATTCTCATCCACTAATCCTTTTCCATCTTTTCATCCTTATCCATCCAATAATCCATTCCATCCTTCCAATTCCTTATCCCTCTATCCACCTATCCTCGCATCTTTCTATCTCCCCATCTTTATCCATCCATCCATTTACTTCTATTTTTCCTCCTATCTCATAATCCATTGTCATTGGTATCTAGCTATAGGCTACCCCCATTCACTCCAATGCTATTAATCTCACTATCATCATTCTTATCTATTTCCCACATCTTTCTCATATCTTCATCACTCATTTATACATCGACTCACCTTCCTAATTCATATTCTGATGAACTGAATAACTATCCCATCCCTGAGCTTCACATAATACATATCAACCATCCCATCTGCACGGCCTATCCTGGTTCATCATATCCACTCCATCCTTTTATCCATTTATCATGGTCATCTCATCATCCCTTATCCATTGTCTGTCGCCGGTCTCTTTTCAAACTACATTGCCCCTGCGCTTTCACATAGGCAAGGTCGATCATTTGATCCACCCCCGAGGCTCTATCTTTTATCTATCTTGTCATCTTCCATCATTTGTCTTTGGCCTTATGTCAAACTACGTTGCCCCTATGCTTTCACATAGGCAAGGTCGATCATTTGATCTGCCCCTTGGGCATTTGTCCATCTGATCATTGTCGTCCATCCTCTATCTTCATCGTCCTCTTTCTGATTTTTCCATGGTCTTTTCCTGAACTATGAGGGCTTTGTGCTTTCACATAGGCAAGGTTGATCTTTGATCAACCCTCGAGCCCCTAGGTCTTTAGGGTGTATCTATTTTGTTTCCTCATCATTTTTTCATCTTGTCGCCTTATGTCTCATCGTCTTTTCGTGTCATCAAGTATGTCTTTATCCTAGCTAGTGCTTAAAAAACAAAGGTCTTTAGTCTCATTAGATCCAATCAGTTTCAGATATCCTATGTCATGTCGATCAACCAATCTATCCTCCATTTTTGGTCTCAACAGGATGTATCCTTCCTAACAGACCTCATCAATCCCATCCACCCTTTTGATCCTATGGCAAAGGACATTTGAAATTTTCTTGTGATCTTTTAATTCTTTTAATATTTTTTTTATCATTTGAGCTACTTATCGTCACTTGTCAAGACAGCCATGATCTCTCATATTATGGTGTGTTTTGACTAGTTAACATAGGGGAATATCTTGATTTTTCTTTTATTTTTTGTCTTCTTAGTTGTCCCACGTAGTACCCACCAAGACCCCTATGGTCTTGTGTTACGTTGGGACATCCTTCTATGCTTGTGGTTACCCCAATACCTGGCCTGACCAAATTCATCACGAATTTGGGGTGTTGGGATAGCCTTCTTGTTTGTTGTATTTGTGTATGCATTAGACACTAATCTGCCTTGGTTCCACATACCATGGTATCTAGTGTCTTATGCTATAGCAAAAATCAACACTCCAAAAATGGAAAATTGCATCTTCCATTGCATTGCATCTTTACCTCCATCATCATTCCTTTTAGTCATCTCACATCTCCATCCACTCCTAACCCATTCAATCTAGCACAAATCATCTAATCACATCCTTGGTTTTGTCCTCAGCCTTGTTACAAGCCTTGATCCAATCATAATCATCCTCACCATCATCATCGTCATCCTCGACATATACCTTTCCCTATCCTTTTGTGTTGTTTTGGGATGTATCCTTCCCTCATCAACAACACTATCATCATCATCATCATCAACAGGATGTATCCTTCCCTATCCTTGTGTTGTTCTAGGATATATCCTTCCCATATCAACAACGCTTTCATCAGGATGTATCCTTCCCTATCCTTGTGTTGTTCTGGGATATATCCTTCCCTTATCAACAATGCTCTCATCGAGATGTATCCTTCCCTATCCTTGAGTTGTTTTGGAATGTATCCTTTCATCATCAACAACACTCCATCAACCATCCACCCAACATGGCTTGTAGCTTGACTAGGGCAACATCATATTTGTCCTGGAATCCATTTGTGCTTCTCATTATCTCCCATCGCTTATCATCCTTTCTCATCCATCATTTTGCATTGTCTTCCCCATCTACCCTTTCATCCTCTCATCCATTTCAAGAGAAAACCCGTGTTCTCTTGAACTCGCATATCCTCTCAAGGGGGCATCCTCAATCCCTAATCTTCATCTTCACCCCCATCATCTTTCTTCCTAGTCACTACTTTGAATGACTGGGACATCTTTCCCAATCTAACCATTTTCTTCTGGGTTCTACGTTTTAATATTCTTTGAAATGATGTTATTTCATAACACCGTCTCAAAAAGGGGCAAAATGTAGACACCTAAATTTGGACACTTGCATTTATCCAAATTTATCCCTTTTCATCTAATATCCTTTTATTTGCATTAATTAAGTAATATCGCTATTATTTAATTATTACAATTAATTCTTCTAAATCCCTAAGGTATTCAATTAATAGTTAAATGCCTTACCCTTTATTCTCCTTTTCACCAAATGAATTAAATAAATATGAAATTTATTTAATTCCTCGCATGTCACATCCTTTTCCTTAATCTTAATCCATCCTCTAATTTCTTCATTAGGGATGTGCACATGCCTAATCCTTGATTAGGATGTGTGACATCCTCCAAATTTTGCAATTTGGCCTCTAATCTTCCTTAATCCCTAATCATCTTCTAATCACTGATCAATTAAGCCTAATCAGTACTTTGGTCAACTCTCCCCATCCCCCAAGGAATTTTTAATTCCTTTTTATTCATCTAAGGCTCCTCTCTTCCCCATGTGAATTTTTAATTCACTTTTATTCTTCTAAGGAATCTTCTCTTCCCCATGCAAGTTCTAGAACCTTTGACTTGTCACATCACTCACATGTGTCAAAATCCTACATTTTAAGGACCTTGTTTTATCCAAGGTACTTTCCACCTATTTTTTTGGAACCTTGTCTTATCCACAAGATTCCCCAATCATGTGAATTTTTAATACACTTTTATTCACCCAAGTTTCTCCTCTTCCCTATGTGATCATCATCACATCATCCCTTTTCCAAGGTACTTGTCCTTCATCCACATCATGTACCTTCCTTCCACCTCACTTCCACATCATCTCATCCTTGGCCATCTCACATTCCACATGTCAAGATGTGAGGGCTTATGAGTCCTCAACTCACCATAGCCCTCCATCTTGGCCTTGTTGGTTTAATCTCAACCGTTGAATTCTCTAGAGAATTCAAATTGCTCTATAAATACCCCCTCCTTCCTCTCATTTTGGAGAATCATGCTTGTGTTACCAAACTCTTGCTATTTTGTCATTTGAACATTTCTTGTCTTCATCATAGCATTTGAATCCACCATTATCACACCCTCATTCATCTTACATCTCATCTTGCATCTTTGATCTCATTTTCCATCCAAGGAGCATACAAAGCACACAATATCAAGGGCCAACCAAGGAATTTGTAGCACAAAGGTATAATCACTCATTTTTTTATTTCATCTTGTTTCCTTTCTTATCATTCCTTAGGATAATCTTGAGGTGTACTCTTTGTGTTCTTCCTTTTATTGCTTTATTAGTTAGTTTTGCATCAATATAATTAGGGAAAACATTTTAAGGGATCACAGAACCTATTCCCGCACTCAACTTAGCACATCATTACAGTAGTTAGCCGATCACAATATAATCATCTGCATCATAAATTTTATAGTTAGAATCATTATAAAATATCAAATTGCATCAATCATTCATTCATCATATTTTCATTCAAGACTCATAAAACACATTCATATAAAGATTAATAAAACACATTCATGTATTTAGATTCATAAACTTATTCATTTATTCAAGAAATTTAACCAAACAAGGTAATAGTAAATAGGTCATATCACTCGAGGTGTAACACACATCCTATAGGGGTACTTTCGTAAGTCCCTTAATATATGTCATTTTTATGTCTATATTTATGTCACAATTATAGTTCATAGGGCATCTCAGATTAGGATGATTCATTATGTTTCAGATTTCAAATTGCTTTGCAGGATAGTCCTCAATGAGGTGACTATCCCATTCTTGGAAAGTTCCACAATAAACTGAGTTTGTTTTAGCCAGTATTGTTTTCAATTCTACATGTAGTGCAACTGCAATTATTTCTCCTTTGGCTTTAGGACAATCATTCTAGAGGTGGCCTTCCCTTGAACAATATTTGCACCAAATTTCTTTACCTTTCTTTGTTTCTCCTCTTGCCAAAATTCCATTGTGTATAGTTAATTGCTCTTAATTGCTCTATTGCCAATTGTAATTTCTCAAGGTTCCCTTTGATATCATCCTTCTGAGGTTTGCACCATGTTTGGGCTTTTATGTGGTATGCAATTGTGACCAAATCTATATAAGAATTGAATATTATTCTATCTAGGGTGACTCATATCTTTTTGTAGTTCAAAAATGAACCATTCAATCTTTTGTCGCTCTATCAAGTGTTCTTCTAATTTGTGGCATACTTATTTAAATCTTTTGTCATACTCTTTCACCGATTCTTCTTCTCCTTGTACTAGGTCCCTCATTTTGCTAACACATTTTATGGGAATGTTCAGAGTGTCAAATTTTGCTAAAAATTCCTACTTTACTTCATTCCAACTTTCCCCATGTTTCAAATAGGTCTTTTGTACAAATCTATTACTTCCTTCATTAGTGATGATACAAAGTCTAATAATTTTGGTTTGTTTTCATTGATGTCCTATCTTTCCCATAGATATTCCAATAAGAAAATATATATTGTGGCTTTTGTTGTGTATTTTCCAAACACTAGGATATTGATTGAGGATTACATATTATTTTTTCTACTTCCAATTCTAAATTTTTGGATTTGTTGACTAGGCCTTTCTTCCTTTTTTCTTTCTTAACTTTCCTAACAGTATAGGGTTTTTGCTCTCTACCCTTATCTCGTTAACTTTATATCAAAGTATTATTTCCCAATTTATTTCTTCTCTTTATTTCTCTCTTGTTTTTCCACTTTGTGGTATTTCTTCTTTCAAAATTTTCCAACTTTTATATGGCTGAGGGGATGGATCCTGGTCGAGGCTTTGTCTCTTTGAAATATCTTTTCACTTTCTAATTTGTTAGTGATAGTTTGTTTGTTTGTGAACATAATTATTTACTCGAATTCAATCTACTTTGTTTTCCTTTTTTTCTTCTTCTTTTAATTTCCTTCTACTTCTATTAACTAACTCTTCTAAATATTCCACTTGTATTGATGGAGCCTTCTCCAGAGTTTTCAAAAATTCCATAAATTTATCATCGAGATTAATGGTTAGGTTTGAAAGATCTAGTTCGATTGCTAGATTGTTGAAGGTTGTGGTGGTATTGAAGTCTTTATATTATTGTAGGGCCCTAATAGCAATCTTTTAGATTCTTCATAATCATCAATTTTCTTCCTAATACTGGCTATATTTTGTCCTACATTTTCCCAACATAGTTCTATTTTTTTTTGGAGTCTTCCATTCTTCTCTATCACCTTTTCCTTTGGTAGCACCCACTTTGGTGTGCTCAACAACACCCTCATTGGCACACTCACTTCTTATTTTCTTCATAATTTCCATTCTTTTGCAGTGTCTTTATTCTCTCTCAATCATCTATTGTTGTCTTCTCTCTTCTCCATTCGGGCTTCTCATGCTCACTTGTCTTGCTAATTTAATTTGTTCTCTAATCTTTCTTATGGTTGTCTTATCTCTTTTTTCCATGGGTGTTTTTGATTTGGGATTACATTAATCCTTTTATTGTTTCACATGGTATTTATTTAGAATCTTTTCAAGGATTCCTTTTTAAATCCCCCTCTTTCCATTCTCCATCCCCTTGGTGTCTAACCCCCTCTCATAGGGTAAGCGCCAAGAGGATATATTTGCAAACTTTCATACCTTCATTGATTATCTTTTAATTTTTGTGTCTGACTAAAATTTAAAATTTTGGGTGTTACTATTCTTTATATCACCTAACTAGGGTCCCAACAATGAAACCAATGTTAGCCAAAAAATTGGGGAAACACATATCAATGTTCTAAGCCCCAAGTAATTTTTGAGTGTTGTAGTTTATACCATAGACTCAGTCATATAAAGGCAATACTAGTTTGTTCTAGATGAATGATTAACTAATTAATTATATATTCATTGAATGGCATATAATATCATATAAATAAAATTTCAGTAATCATTATATTAATCACATCAAAAGAGTACATCCATATATCTTCCCCTGTACTTTACACATCTCTTTCCTTTCTTTGCATTTAACCTTTTATATATTCATTCTTATAATTATATCTTCTTACATACAATTTCATAAATAGGCTTCTGCATATATTCCTCTTACATATATCTACATATTATTATTCATATATTTTCCTATACATATATCTATGGGATGGGACCTGACCTATCTATCCTACTCCTACCCTAGATGGTATATTTTCAATCTCAAGGTCTACAAGATCTTTGTGACAAGATGTGGTAGGATTTGCTTGATGGAGTCTGTATTGTTGCTCTTTCCTACCAACATATGCAAAGGATGATTATTTATGCTAGAAGCTAGTCCCACACACACAAGGACCATGCATGTCATAGAAATGAATCAGAAAATTTCATAAACATAACATACAAAAGCAATGACCTTGCCCCATTATTGCTTTTCTAATCATTTTAAATATCCTCAAGGAACGTTGGAATAGGAAAATATGACAAATCAAGCAATAAAAAGACTCATGGACCAAATAGATCAACAAGCATCAAATTTTCTTGCCAGAAGGTAGTTGCTTAAAGTGGATAATGCTTATTGTAGGAAGGATGCATCTGTTAAGGCATGATTGTTTGGATAAGTTGTCGAAAGTGAGTTTGACAACTAATCAATAGATTGTAGATAGTTTAGCACGAGTCTTTGATTTGTGGATATTTTTTGAATGCTCAATTTCTTTGAGTATTGCATAGTTTATTTTTGCTTGAATCTCTTGTGTAGGCAATTGGCAATTTATTGTGGTTATGGTGAGTGACTATGATTCAAAATTATTATGTGATGTTATGAATGAGTTTATTTATTATGGATAGTGTAAAATAATGCTACAGTGTTTGTGAAATGTTTTTATCCTAATCCATTGTCAAAGTGACTATGATTCAAAATTATTATGCGATGTTATGAATGGGTTTATTTATTATGGATAGTGTAAAATAATGCTACAGTGTTTGTGAAATTTTTTTATCCTAATCTATTATCAAAGATCAAATATAAGCACTATGTTGAGGAAATGCCCCCAATTAGCTATATGCATTTATTTATTATGAGATGGATGCTGGTGTAAATAGGTGTTTTACCTATCTAGGTCCTATTTACATGTTAAGTCCACTTAGGTCCTAGGAGGGAATATTTCTAGTTAATCTTAATTGTCATTAGATCTTAGATTATTTTTTGACATTTAATGCTTGTGTCCTAGGTTATTTAATAATTTTCAAGGTATTTGTCTTGTTGTACATGATTAAGACACATTTCATGATCTTGTATAGTCCTATCTCACAAATTGTCTTTATAAGAAATCCATCATATGTACATCATAATTCAATTTGGTAATCTTGCATCCATAATCATAGAATGATATTTTTGCCATTTCTCTCTTGTGGAAGTTATTGTTGTCTTGTAGGTGATCCAGGGGTGTTGAGGAGTTCACCATAAACTCCTACAATGGATGTTGAGAAAATTGTGACATAGGATTGAATGGGTTTGACACTAAATATTGATGATCATAAGCCATGATAGGGATGGTAAGGTGTATCAAATGTATTTATTATGAGAGAAATATATTGATCACTAATAGATGGTAGGTAATGATCTCTACACATGGCACCTGTAAATAGGTTCTTAGCATCGTACTTATTGAAGGTGCCACCAAAGTGGTTTTCACCAGAGGACAAATTATTTCTCTTTACTTTTGTATTTTTTATATTTTATATTTTTTATATTTTTATATTTTTTGAATTGGGATACTTTGAGGATCATGCAAAAAAACTTAAGGTGAACATTGTTGATATGATCATCTAGTGGTTAATCTTCAAGTGTGGCAAGTTGGTATGCTCTTGATACAGAGACTCTTGTAATAACAAAGGGTCCCAACTAGTTAGGCTCAAATTTCCCTTTATTTTCATGATCTTGTTGGTTCTTTTGATTTTTCTCTAAGTACTAGGTCTCCTATCTCAAACTTGCATGAGATAACCTTCTTATTATAGCTACAACAAAGGTAATTTTGATAATCTTGTAGGCGATTGAGTGCATTGAGATACCTTTTTCTAGCAATTCCAAGTCATGTAGATTGGAGATTTTGTATTATTTATCATTGATGACATGCTATAGAGAAACTCTTAATGACAGAAGCTCGACCTAGATAGGTAAAATTGCTTCATCTCTAAAGATTGGGGAATATGGGGTGGCTCTTGTGGGTGTATAAATACAGGTTCGATAATCCCATAAGGTAGGATTCAAATGGATATATCAATCATGAGAAGCTTAATTGACCATATTTTTGAGGATTTTAAACATTGTTTTATTTGATGACTCATCTTGACCATTACTTTGTGGATGGTATGGGGTGGAGAAATGGTGTTGGATGTTAAATTTGTGGAAAATCTCACAAACATCTTGGTTTTTAATTGGTCGACCATTTTTAGTGACAATGGCTAAGGGAATACCATATTGAAAGATGATATAGTTTAGAATAAACTTAGTTATTTGATTTCCATTGATGTTAGTGAGAGGAATGGCTTCCATCCATTTTGTGAAATATTTTGTGATTGGGATAATGAATTTATGACCATTAGATGATGAGAGTGGATTTTACCTACAAATTTGAGTCCCCACTATGAAAAAGGCCATAATATGGCAATTGCTCGAAGTTCTTGTGCCGGTGCATGTATAAGGTCTCTGTGTTGTTGACACTTCTGACATATTCGAGAAAACTGGTGAGCATCTTGTTCTATTGTAGGACAATAATAACCAGTTCTCATTAGTTTCTTTGATATATTTGGGCCATTAGAGTGTGCCCCACAAATACCATCATGTACCTCCTATAGGGTAGTTTGGGCTTCTTTCAAGTTAAAGCACCTAAGGAGAGTACCATCAAAACTCCTTCGATAGAGTGTATCACCTAAAATGAGGAAGCAAGATGAATGTCTAATGAATTTTCTGTCTAGTTGGTAGATAAATTAGATGGAAGGATTTGTTGATGGAGGTAATAATATATGTCTTGGTATCAAGGAGAGTTGGGACAAATTATTTCTCACACAAGTTCAAACTTTAGGACATCAAATGCAAGGATCGAGAGCTATTCCGCTAATAATTCACAATGTTGAACATTGTGCGAAATGTCTAAGAGAGAATCAATGGTTATAATGGAATATTCTTTTTTATTGTTTAACCTAGGGATTTGCTCAAATATTATGTGAATAAATTATTTTTTGAAACTATCCACCATCTTTTTGTAGGGTAGAAGTTTTCATCTTTGGTTTGATATTCATCATTCACCTGTTTTACAACCAATTGGGAATCACCATAGACCTATAGTTCCTTAAGCTATTACCATCTTGAGTCCAATGATTAATGCCTCATACTTGAGGATATTATTTATACAAGGAATGCCAGTCAGTATGATTTCATTATATAGTCGCCTTATAGAGTGATGAATAGTATACCTGCTCTTGATCCATGTTGAGTATATGATCCATCAATAAAAAGCTTCCATGTCTGAGTGAGGATTATCATTAATATACCTTCATCTAGGAAATTTGACACTAACTAGTGGGTGATTTGCAATAATGGGAGCATTTGCTAATTGGTCTGTGATCACTTGTCCTTTAATGGCCTTTTTATCTACATACTCAATTCAAACTCACTCAGTATCATCACCCATTAAGCCAATCTCCTTGCGAGTGTTGTTTTATTCAACAAATACTTAAGTAGGCCAGTATTTGAAATTAGTTTGTTTAGATGGTTTAGCATGTAATTTCTTATTTTTTGTGAAGCAAAAATAATTGCTAAACAGGAACATTCAATAGGTGTATAATTAAGTTCACAACCAACCAGAGTAGAACTGATGTAGTAGATGACCCTTTCTTTACCAGAGTTATCGTGTTGTGTGAGGAGAGTACTTGGTGTTGTTGATGTGGCATATATATAATAACAATGGTTTCCCCGAATTGGTGTCATTAACATTGGAGGAGATGCAAGATAATCTTTCAACTACTAGAAAACTTGTTAGCAATTTTCATCCCACTCTAAGGTAGTACCCTTATACAAAATGTAATTGTAAGTGTGAATAAGTAAATAAGTAAAAAAAATAGAAACACTTCTTAATGAAACATTATATCAAGATTTAACAACAATTAACTAATTTAAAGCACAAAAAACTTGAAAGTGTCTTATTGTTTCCTATCTCCAAAGATTTATTAAATCACAAAGGGCTCTCAGATTTGGTAAGCACTTGTGACTGTTAAAATGCCAATCTAGAGAATGGAATGATGTTAAATGAAATTATGTAATGATTGATAATAATTTCTAAAATCTATGATGTGATCTTTTTGATGAAAATGACATGAAACAGACAAATGAAGCTACCGTAAACTAGGATGAATCTAAATGGAAAGCATGATTATGATTCTACTGATTGCTATATGATTCTATTGCTATATGCTCAATTGCTTGAATGCTAAGATGATTGATTGCTTTTCTTGCTAAGTAAGATTGCACAAAGATGGGATCCATTTCTTGTTGAATGAGGTTGTATTTATAGATTCACGTCAACACATTTTGCAAAGGGGTAGCACAACAAAGGTCTGGATTTGATCTTGAGGATTGAATGGTGCAGGATGAAGAATCTTGAGCTGATCATGGGGATTGTTCCTGCCCATAAAAACATTTGGCTAGATGATAGGAAGAATCGGTGGAAGAAGATTGAGAGATTGATTCCAATTTGTCTCCCAGGCTTTCCCGTGAAATGTCAATTGAATTAATTTAGACATAAATTAGACATATAATATCCAATTTGATATGTGAGATATGATTAGTTGTAGAATATGTTTTTAATTTGAATATTTTGGATTTATTCAAATTTAGAAAGAAATAAGATATTAAATTTAATAAAACAAATTATAGTAGTCTATTTATTAAATTAAATATGGAATAAAATGAATAATTAAATAAAACAAAGTATGTGAACCTGTTTATTTATTTTAGATAGAATGATGTAATTAAGATAGAATAAACAGGGGAATTTGATAATTAAATAAAACAAAGTATTTAATTTTGTTTATTTGATTAAGATGAAATAATAAAAGAATTAGAAGAATTTTAATAAGAATTTAAACATGAACTATATAAATAAATATTTCTATTTATTTAATAGAGGATGAAATTAAGATTAATTAATCAAATAAATCGTATTTAATTAATTAGATTATCCAAACCATTTTTAGGTGTATACATTTTGCTCCTCTTTGAAGTGATGTGTTTACACATTGCTTCAAAGAATTTTTTGTTGTTGCTACTAGTATCGATGAAAAAATTTCAGTATGCCCCAGACGTTTGATTTTTAGGTGATGATGGATATATGCTCCCTCGGGAGATAAATTGATGATTTTTTTATTTTATTTTTATTTTTCTTATTTTTGCAAAAAAAAATCATGATTTTCTGATGTTTTGACAATTTATCTCCCAATAAAGAATACTGATTCCGCCAATTGATTAAATGTTGCCCTGCTTTGCCTCCTTGTGTTTGATGATTTTCGATCATGTCAGCCTTTGATTTGATATTGGTTGTTGATCCTAATAGATTAAAATATTATTGATCTCATGATAGGTGAGATTCCACGATTGATTGATTGATTGACCTCATGATAGGCAAGGATCAATGATAGATTGATGATTGACTTCATGATAGGCGATGATCAATGATAGATTGATGATTGACCTCATGATAGGTGAGGATTCATGGTAGATTGATTGCTTGACCTCATGATAGGCAAGGTTCAATGATAGATTGATTGATTGACCTCATGATAGGCAAGGATCAATAATAGATTGATTGATTGACCTCATGATAGGCAAGGATCAATAATAGTCACTCACGAGATTTGATCAAAGTATCACTAGAGCCGATTAGATTGATAGGCTAATTGATTGATAATATTGTTGATTTGTGATAAGTTATGTTCATAGGAGGATTTTAGAGTTCTTCCCAAATATGATGAATGAATGATTTATATGATGATATTTCTAATGTACGATGTATGATATGATAATGCAATTTGTAGTTGATTTGTTTTTTATTTTCTCTATGCAATTTATAATAATGCAATAGAAATGATTGTGCAAATATATGATAATTATGATGTTTTTGTTAATGTCAAGTATACTCAATCCATTAATAAGGAAAGTTAACATTATTAGGAATTGGTTACCCATCTTTGGAACAAAATACTCTGCAAATGCAAAAATAATCATAAATGCTATCTAATTTAATATACAAAACTACATGCAAATATTAGCATCTTAGCAGTCCATGTATTGTGCTTTTTATCATCACTGAGCTTTTAAAATGTTGAAAGTGAGTACAAGCATCAATGGTATATGTTAGACCAATGACGACCTGAGTACTACTTTCATGATTTTTGATATTGCAAGTGAACACAAGCATCTAGGTATAATTAAACCGAGATGACCTGAGCATTTCTTACATAAACAAACAAGAATTGAATCATTTACTATGTAAATTCGGAATGTCATCAGTGATACTTTGTAGAGCACATCTTGCGACAATTCACACAGTAAATTATTAATTCACAGACAATAGTCAAATAAAATATCATTCTTTTTCCTCACTTCTCTAGTTCAATACATCATCGAGTTGCTCCAAATAAATGATAACAAAAATCAAAGTACAACAATTTAACTTTTGCTTAAAGTATTTCAACTATTATTCAGATTAGATCATCCATATTGATACTGATTTCAATGTTTGATACAAATGGTTGATGGAATGGTTTCAATGTTTGTTGTATGTTCAATGTCAAATATTCCTATGATCATTGTGTTTGTTGTGTTTGTCATACTGTTGTTTGTCCATTTGACTAAGCTCAAAGTTTATTGCCCCAAGTGAGTTCAAGATTTTGCCCCCAAGCTAGGGTGAGACACGACCACATTTGTCAGGATATGCACATGAGATTTTATTGCACCTTTTTTATGATTTTTTTTTTTGGATTTTGTAGCTTTTTTCCTTTTTTTTGTGGTTTTTCTGATTTTTGATATTTTTGAATTTTGCAACTTTTTCTTTTTTGTGGTTTTTCTGATTTTGCAACTTTTTTCTTTTTTTTTGTGGTTTTTCTGATTTTTGATTTTTTGGATTTTGCAACTTTTTTTGGGGGATTTTTCAGGATATTTAAGATGAAATAAGATGATATGATTGATTGAAGGAACAAGATGCCCCACAATAGGGGTAATTCAACCATGGATAAATGATAGATCAAAATGAAAGATTCATTGCAAAACATGTCACAGAAGCAACATATCTCTTGTCAAAAGATGATAACGGTTGATTGATTAAGATGCGAGGAATGATTGATTCCATAAGACATGATGATGATAAGTACTTAGGATCACTAATTTCCTCTAAGTATGATAAGATTGATGATTGTTGATGATTGATTGACAAAAGATATGAGGATTGGATAATGTTTTGTAGCTAGGCTTAAATATGATTTGCATGATAAGATTCAGGGTTGCAAAGGGACATGGTGACATGTATTTTGATAAGCTAGGAGATATGTAATGGAAAAAAGGAAGGATAAAAATAATGAATGGTATGATCAAGATCAACTAGATAAGATACAGACACAAGGCCCAAGTATTTTTCCCCTATTCCTCATCAAGACCAAGGAAAGGAAGAAAGGATGTATTTAGTAAGAATGATGGAATATGGATAAGATGAAAGATATGGTATGGAAGATATGGATAAATTGTATATGATAAGATATATGATGTTCAAGAAGATCCTTAACCTTGTCAAGATCAAAGGTGGAAATGTAAGGAATGAGCATAAAAAGGATAATGACCATGAATGATAAAATGGACGAAACTTGTCCCTAAGTGTAGAGTGCAAGAGGAATATGGAAGATAGGATATGGATGATAGGGATATGGAGGAAGGACTTAAGAATCAAGTTTCACAACCAAATATACCTCTAATAAACCATGGAAAATGGGAATTAGACTCCTAAATGTTGGTAGATTAATGATATGATGGAAGAATCTAAGGACTTATGCAAAGGTTTGGATTAAAGGAGAATGATGGGGGATGAATGTTGGATAATGGATAGGAGGTTGGAAGGCCTTTTGATGGAAAGGATGGAAAGATCAACGTTGGCACACACCTTGAAGGGTGGAAGAGTGATGGAGGAAAAATGGATTTGGAAGGTGATAGGTTATTAGATAGAAAATTGGAGGAAGCTTTTGGATTAGCAAATTTGGATTCCAATTTAGATTTTATTACTTCTATGAGACTTTTAGGAATCCACATAACTTTTGAACTTGATTTTTGCTTTGTGGGCCTTTGTAGCCTTTGAAATTTTTCTTTTTGATTTATGGACCTTTGTGGTCTTTGAAAATTGCCTTTTTGCTTTGATGGGCCTTTGTGGCCTTTTAGATTTTTCTTTTGATTTTGGATCAATTTTTCTTTTATTTTTGCATGTCTCTTCAAGCAGACGTGTTGATCCTTTGATGCATGTGGATTTTGATATAGAATCTTTTGATATTTGGCACCCAAATTGCTTCCAAGAGCAATGGGAGGGGTGGATTGAGATGAATGATATGGAGGTATTATGGATGAGTTAATGTGGGTAGAATTTTGAAAGGGCGTCAAGGATGTGTGCCTTTGTTGTTCTTGAGAAATAGGATATGGACCTAGGATAGAGGGAAGGTTTGATGTACTAGGATGAGGACCTAGGATAGATAGAATGTTTGATGAACTAGAATGAGAACCTAGGATAGATGGAAGGTTTGATGAACTAGGACAATTAGGCTTATAATCGAGGTTGTGTTGATATGGGCTTCTTTGAACATAAAGGGGTTCTAGGATACCTTGCTCATGAAGGCCTAATCCTTTTCCTTTGTAATTCATACTTTGACACATTCATTTACCAATGGGATATGTATTGTTTGTGAAACAAGATGCGAGTCCATTTTGGGGAGGATATGATATGGATGAGAGGATAGGTGTTGGAAGAAAACTGGAATGGATAAAGGTGGAGGATCCCAATTTATAGGTGTGGGGTTCATGGGTAGCTTGAATAGGTGTGATAGGCTCTTGACATGGGGATGATGGGGTGTTTTGATCTTGAATTGGAAAAGAATTATGAAGTGGTATGAAAGGCATATCTTGATCATGAGAAGGATAAACATCTTCATGGGATGAAAGGGTATCTTTGAATGGAAGCATATCTTGATCTTGATGAGGAAGGGAATCACAAGATTTTGTAGAAAGCATGTCTTGATCATCAGTTGGCAAGACATCATTAGATAGGATGGAAGAACTATCATGCTCTTGTGATGCAATAGAATCATGAGATGGTATGGATTGATTAGATGATGTGGAAGAAGAACTTGGAAGGATACTTGTCTCTTGAGATGGAAAGGAATTATTTTGGATGAAAAGTGAAAGGAGGGGATCGTCATATGATTCTTGAGAAATGGGATCTTGATAAAAGATTGGAAGAATTTGTGGAATTTTGATATGATTGGATGGAGTGGAAAGAATATTTTGATCTTGATGTGTAGGGGAGTCTATGCTAGCATACTTTGGATTGAGAGATTGACATGAATCATTGGATGTTGAAGATATGATAGAAGAGGATGATTGGATGGAATTGTTAATTTGAGTGAAAGAATCTTGAGGTTTATTTTGGCTTATGGTGGATGGAGATAAATGCATGACATGATAGGATTGCTCAATATCATTTATGTTTGAGGACTGAGATTTGGGCTTTTGATTTGATTTTTTCAAAAATTCAAAGATATTGAACTTGGATGATGTAGTTGTTGGTGGAGAGGCTGACATGTCGAGATTTTTGTCAGAGGAATAAGAACAAATGTCTATCAACAAATATCTCTTTGTGGTTGTTTCCCTTTGCATATCCCAGATTTGTTGTTGAAGGTTTTTTATTTGTTGAGTTAAAGCATTCAATTGATCCTCATCTATTTTAGCCATGGTGGTTTGAGTTTCAATTTCCTTTTTCTAGGAGTTCTTGTCTTTGTAACCTTGTTAAAATAGGCATACAAGTGTTTGGGTTTTCACTAAACTTTGGTCTTTTTGTTTGGATGAGTGCCAATGGTATTAACTTAAGTCAAATAGAATGATATATTCTATTGATGAGACCAAGTTAAAATTTGATTATTGTGTTTTGTTTCATGATTGTAGGATGAAAAAAATCTTGATGATGAAACTTAACCCAATAACCAATATTTGTGTTTGATAATTGGACACTTTATAATTGTAAGATCTAGGTTTAACTTGAAAGAGCTTTGACTTGTAAGATCCTATTTGTTTCAAGTTTTAAGACACCGTCTGGACTAAGAAAATGTTTATGTTCTAATAAAAATCTAGATTTTGATGTTAACTGTCTGACTGATGGGAAAAATAACTCTTTGGTTTTTGTTATCTAGATGTGCTATAATAGATCTCAGACGTGCTAAAATACTGGTAAATTTTGATTGGTGAGTTTTGATGACAGACAACAAATGCACTATAAGATTTGCCAAAAGCGTTGAAATAGACTATAAAAGTGCTATTTTATCAGCAAATGGGCTAAAAAAATAGGTGCAAGCGCTAAAACAAACTTTAGATGTGCTATTTTGGGACTTCCCAGTGTTGCTTGTTTTTTCTCAGTGTTGGGCATTTTGACGGGATATCTTTGTTGGTAAATCTCTGATTTTTTGACAACAAGCCTATTGTTTCCAAGTTTTATATATTGTAAGAATTGATCAGGCCTGTTGGAATATTGTATGGTGGGTTGTGGGATGGAAGAATGATGAATGGGTTGACTTATGATTATGTTTTTGTGAAAGAGCTCTTCTTTGGAAATAAGCTTGTGAACATAAAGGCTCTAAAGTATAATCATCAGTATATCCCCTAGAAAAATTGTGAAACCTATGGATGAAAGTTCTATGTTGAAGCAAGACTTTCCTTCTTTGATATAAAAACTGTCTTCTTTCCAAAAGTTTCTTGTAACTAAGTTGTCTCTTTGATTTCTTGACTCTTTTTGTGAGGGATTTCTTGAAAAACATTGTGGATTTCCAATCCCTAATCATAAATTTCACCGTTTGATTTTGTTTGACTCTTTTGTGTTCTTTTGGATGATCTTTATCTGAATTAATGATTTGAAAACATAATGAGCAATTGTAGAACTATTGTTTTTAAGACCTAGAATCTAAACAGTGTATGTTTAAGAACCACGTATGGTCCTATTTTCACTGGTTTGTTTAACAAAAATGCACTTCAGATAGACTCACTCTTAAGGTCAAAAACGCCATCGTTATACTCAACAACCCACATCTTAAAATTGCATTGACTCACACAGCCATGTCACCCCCTAGAGGGCGCCTGTGTTTTTGTCTTTTCTAGGTGCGTACTCAAAGTTAGATTTCTCGATCCCTTGAGCAAATGGTCCTTGGAAATTATATGGTGAGTGTCTTGGGGGTAGGTTCTTCCCTCCCCTTGCATTGTGAGTATTACAATGTCTAGTTACTGACTCAGTTGGATTCTACACTATGGCTCGTAGATAGGGTTTTCGTGCGTTGCAGAAAATGATAAACTCCCTCAGGAGACCTTCCAACCTTTAGAACAAAGGCTTTGGGGATGGTTATCTTGCACACTACCGTCAAGTTGGACTTTCATCAACAACTTGCTTTTGATTATAGTGGGTTGGAATCCTTGGCTTTAGGCATTCCTACTTAGGTCGTTCCCGTAGTGTGAGTACTTTTTCCCACTACGGCAGGCCTTCTAAAGGATTTAAAAAAGCATAAATTGCATGAAAATAAAGGACGAGTCTGGCATTTTGATCACCCAATTAAGAGGAGAGCATAAGCCTATCACCACACAAGCACAATAATCGATGTTCAATTTTTAAGCCCAAAAGACAAATTGCTATTCTAGGTGAAGATATTGCTTCACAAAAGACATGATGTTCATTTTAACCGAGATAGAAATGTATGATGACTACCCTAGGATTGATTCATTTTAATCCAAATGACTACCCTAGGATTGATTCATTTTAATCCATATGACTACCCTAGGATTGGTTCATTTTAATCCAAATCCAAAAACCGATGAGTTTCTAATGTTCTTTTTAACCAACTTTGACAAAGCTTATGTAGATGGTTAATTTTAAGCCCAAAGTAATGCTAGTTGATCCTAAAGCATGAATGAAAAATAACATATGATGGGTTATTTTCCCATGAGTGTTTGAAAATACTATTACAATGGATATCAAATGTTTTTTTTTCACTTCAATGCTCCATGTTCCTCTTAAAACCTGCAATAAATGCTCAAAATGTTAAATGAGATCAAGAAATAAGAAGATATAAGGGTTATATGAATGATTAAGCATAAAAACCCTAAAATTTAGACCAGGTTATAATGTGACTTGACTTTAAATATAAAATTGAAACTTTTAACTCTACAAAAATTGATAAATACCTACACCATTACATAGCTTATGAAATTCTACCTCATTTAAAAAACATATATTTTGAAAAAGACCTCTGTATGACCAAGATATGGCCATTTTGAGATTGATTGTTAAAGCGCTAAAACAGATTGTATAAGCGCTAAAACAAACTGCAAAAACGCTAAAAGATAGTGTAGATGCGCTATAATTTTTGGTGGAAGTGCTAAAATAGTATTGAACCTAAAACAGTCAACCAACCTAAAAGATTTTTGGTGGAAGCGCTAAAACAGATTACAAAAGCACTATAACTTTTGGTGGAAGTGCTAAGACTTTCGATGGAAGCGCTGCAAAATCTTTCGATTGCACTAAAAGAAACACACTTGTATCCTACACAAACACTTTTATAGAAAAAATGTTAAAATATGGGGTTAGGGCCCCACGGTGGGCGCCAAAATGTAAGTGTGAATAAGTAAATAAGTAAAAAAAAATAGAAACACTTCTTAATGAAACATTATATCAAGATTTAACAACAATTAACTAATTTAAAGCACAAAAAACTTGGAAGCGTCTCATTGTTTCCTATCTCCAAAGATTTATTAAATCATAGAGGGCTCTCAGATTTGGTAAGCACTTGTGACTGTTAAAATGTCAATCTAAAGAATGGAATGACGCTAAATACAATGATGTAATGATTGATAATGATTTCTAAAATCTATGATTTGATCCTTTTGATGAAAATGACATGAAACAGACAAATGAAGCTATTGTAAACTAGGATGAATCTAAATGGAATGCCATGATTATGATTCTACTGATTGTTATATGATTATATTGCTATATGCTCAATTGCTTGAATGCTAAAATGCTTGATTGCTTTTCCTGCAGAGTAAGATTGCACAAAGATGGGATCCATTTCCTATTGAATGAGGTTGTATTTATAGATTCACGACAACACATTTTGCAAAGGGGCAGCACAACAAAGGTCTGGATTTGATCTTGAGGATTGAATGGTGAAGGATGAAGAATCTTGAGCTGATCATGGGGATTGTTCATCCCCGTAAAAACATTTTGCTAGATGATAGGAAGAATCAGTGGAAGAAGATTGAGAGATTGATTCCAATTTGTCTCCCAGGCTTTCCCGTGAAATGTCAGTTGAATTAATTTAGACATAAATTAGACATATAATATCTAATTTGATAGGTGAGATATGATTAGCTGTAGAATATGTTTTTAATTTGAATATTTTGGATTTAATCAAATTTAGAAAGAAATAAGATATTAAATTTAATAAAACAAACTATAGCAGTTTGTTTATTAAATTAAATATGGAATAAAATGAATAATTAAATAAAAAAGAGTATGTGAACCTGTTTATTTAATTTAGATAGAATGATGTAATTAAGATAGAAAAAATAGGGGCATTTGATGATTAAATAAAACAAAGTATTTAATTTTGTTTATTTAATTAAGATGAAATAATAAAAGAATTAGAAGAATTTTAATAAGAATTTAAACATGAACTATATAAATAAATATTTTTATTTATTTAATAGTAGATGAAATTAAGATTAATTAATCAAACAAATCGTATTTAATTAGTTAGATTATCCAGACCATTTTTAGGTGTATACAGTAACATGCCCATTGTTCTACCTAGTAATTTTTCTATGTTTTACCCACAAGTGAATAGTTTATGCATCTAACTTAATGAGCAATAAAAAAATTATTTTCTTTCTAATAATAAATGCACCATTTGAAACATAACCTTTCCAAACTTTTCCATTGCATAATCAAAGAATCATTTCATCAATACAAGTATGATTTCACTTTTCATGTATTTAAGATAATATTTCACATTTACAATTCCATATAGATGGATACATGATTACATACATGGCTTCAACAAGCTTACTGAATTAGAGATATGAAGTGGTCCAAATGTCCCAACATTGGTGCATACATTCTAGATGTCCCCATTCCATGGTGCATATATTTTAATTGTCCCTAATACTGGTGCATACATCCCCAAATCTTAGCCACCAACTGCATGAGGAGAAGCATCACTCAAACACTTTTTCTGCCAACCATGGACTTACTGTGGTCCTTCGCACATCTACCAAAACTTAGTGAGATGGACCTCCCTTTGACGGACCTCCCTTTGACGAAGAGATTGGTTTGGTAACCTCATAATTTTCTTGGCCTTTTTTCAACATAGTGATGTGTCCACCATATCTAGAGCTACCATAATGTGGCTATAACTACATGTATGGTATTCCCAACCTAGAATGTAAATTGGATCACAATGAACTAATAGTGTAAACCGTGCCTACTTACACTACTTTGGTTAAAGATTCATCACCCAATACTTCAAGTGAGGGTCATCTATTTCATCACAATAATTGTTTGATTTGGTTTTGACTATTCATAGGTTATCCCCTTTCCCATGGATTATCCTAACCCCAGGAATAACCTAATTAACCATACGGTATTCATAATGTCACATAAATCTCAACAATAAATGACTCCATTCAAGAGTATATCTCAACAATAAACAACTCCCATCGAAGGTATAATCTCATCAATAAATGACCTTAATCAAAAGTACAATCTCCAACAATAAATTACTTCAATCAAGATATAATCAACAATCAAATGATCAATTAAATGATATAGTTTAATACCAACTTATTTGCTTCAATCAATAAACAAGTAAACAACTCGACCAAATAGATTATTCTCAACCTAGGGTTTCAATCAAAAGTGATGTAAAGATCAAGTGATCATAAATAAATCACAAAACCTCTCTTTCCATATACCTAAAATATTCACATTTACAATGTTCACTATAATTGAATATAATCTAGAGGACATTAACCTGAGAAGGGTTTGTGCTTCTGCACCTTCAAGTCCTCTTCTCAATATGACTTTGGGTTGCTGGAACATATGTCCTCTTCAATTATGTGAATACAAATAGACTCTTAATTAAAATAAGATATTACTATAACCAAAAAATACATTTCCTCTACCCTACTGTAGAATATTGATATAACCATCAAGTTCATACCCTAACCCTAGGGACAAGACTCACTTCCTACTTTCAAGGAGATTCAAGTAATCAATCAAGAATAGACAAACTTCACATAGTTTAAATAGAAACACCATCATATAAATTCCCATATAGGGTATATAAAATTATTAACCCAATAGACAATTTCCACCAAAGCTAAAAACTACTAAGAACATGCAAGCATAAATAAGCATCACAATACACTTTTAAATCATTCTTTTCCAACTTGGAAAACATAAACAATTAACCTTTCCGATATAAGTAACAAAGGAATGGAAATCAACATGCATGTACATAAGCTCCAACTGATAAATTTCCCTTCCTAGCTCAATTCCTCAAGTCTGCTCCCTACTTCCTCTAAGATCAACCTCGTTTCCACTTCTAGTCTCTTACCAAATCTCTCAACAAATACTAACGTAGAATAACAAGCAACCCATTAACTCTCAAGCTCTCAACTCACTCAAGCAATTTTTTTAACCAAATAACAATAGAGTAACTAGAATGAAAACTGTAACAAATGGTAGAATGAACACCTCTATATATACTAAAATACGAGCAACCAAAGGCTAAAAGCAAGCTAATACTTTTGCCACCTTTCTACTCCCATGCAACGACTCATCTAACTAACTCACAGATTTGCAACACATAATAGTCCTCACAATTCAAATGGTTGAGTCGACTTGTTTCAAGAGATAACAAGACTCTTTTACCAATTCAATGAACAACACAACCTTTTAGCAAATTCCCTACTTGATTTGCAAGTCAACTACCCCTCTATATTGTTACTAACTTACCATTGACTGAGTTTATGCACATCTACAGGTTTAAGACTTCTATTTGCACTCAAATACATATTCAACATTGAACTTTTCCCCATATAAACTAGGCATAGCATTTCACATTTTAACGATGCTTTAAATGAAGTGAATGCCTTTTAACATGGCACATGCTTTTAACAATTAAAATAGAATTTTATTAATGCTTTAACTCCCACACTTGGTATTATTTCCACCCCTGTGCTTTACTTATTGCTCAACATTTTAGTGTAGCATATTCATTATGTTTGTTGGCTTTTATTCTTGCTAAACCTCCACTATGGGATGCGCAATACATATGCACCCCATGTAATTGCAAGCATTTTAAAATGTATTAACATTTACATTTATATATAATTTGTATATATTATAATATTTGTCATTATATAGTATATATATACATTAACATAATTAACTATTTGATATTAAATATATATTTATATATACAAACTAATGATTATATATACATATATTAATATGAACGTTTATTTCATATCTATACACACACACACACATATATATATCTTCATATCTTTATATCCACACTAAAACATATATTTACATATTCATGTACAGTGTATGTGTTTATGATATGTATATATATATATGTAAATACATTTGTTATTGTGATCTTTTTAAAATGTCAAGTCCTAATGTGAGATGCTAAAATGATGCAATAAGAAAGAACTAACATAAGAAAAGAGCACCTCAATGATTAGCCTAAGAAATGGTAAACATGAAAGCAAGATAAGATAAATTGATTGTTGATTATACCTTCATGTTGCTCCTTCCTTGGTTGGCCCTTGATCTTTGGATGTCTTGTGTGCTCCTTGGATGACAATGGAGTGAAGTGGATGCAAGATGCAAGATGGATTTGATGAGAAATACTATGGAAAAGCTAAAATGCTACAAATGACAATTTGGCAAGAGTTTGGTAGCAAAAGGTTTGATCTCTAAAATGAGGGAAATGAGGGGGTATTTATAGGATAATTGGAATTCTCTAGAGAATTCAACGGTTGAGATTGATCCAACAAGATCAAGATGAAGGGCTATGGTGAGTTGAGAACTCACAAGCTCTCACATCTTGACATGTGGAATGTGAGATGTCTTAGGGTGGAATGAGGTGCAAATGAAGTGGAAGAGAAGTACATGAGGTGGATGAATGACAAGTACCTTTGAGGTACCTTGGGGGATGAGAAGATTTCCTCAAAAAGGAACTTCTTGTCCCCAAATGAAGATGAAAGAGACATTTGAGGAATTTTAGAATTCCTCAAAAATCTCCATGGGAAAAAGGGAAGTGGTTGGAAGAATAAATGCAAATTAAAAATTTACATTCATTGGAGAGTTTATTGGGTAAAATAAGGTCTCCAAAAAGCTGGAGATTTGTCACATGTGGGTGATGTGACAAGTCCAAGGTTTTAGAAGTCCTTGGCACATGTAAAGTGACAAGTCAAGCCTTCTAGAACCTTGCATGGAGATGGGGAAGACCTTGGAAAAATAAAAGTGAATTAAAAATTCACATGGGGAAGAGAGGAGCCTTGGGAAAATAAATGTGAATTAAAAATTCACATGGGAAAGAGAGTCCAGGCTAAAAATGGTAAGTGGGAAGGTTGACCAGAAAAGGTAACCTAAATGTGGCTAATGATTATGATTAAGGTTGTGCAAACACAGGATTAGGATAATTAATGAGAGATTAGAGGCAAGTGGGAGATTATGGAGGATGTGACACTTAATCAAGATTAAGTGATGCACATCCTAATTACAAATTAATTAATTTAATCTGGATTAAAAGACGGTTATGAAGAATGTGACAAGGAGAGAGAAAAAAGGGAATATAAAATTGATTTTAATCCAAATTAGTTAAAAGATTAAATTAAATAACTTGTCATATTTATTTAATTTAGAGAAGAAAAGGGATAAGGTAAAGTATTTAATTTATTTAATTACATACTTTAAGAACCTTAGGTAGAAAATAAAATAATGATTAAATAAATTATTTAATCACTATTAATGAAATAGATGAATAGAGTAGACGATTTTGATCATATGGAAGTGATCAAATTTAGATGTCAACAGTTATCATTAATATAATGACCTTTACAAATATATGGATGCGTATATATATATATATACTATATTAAATACATACATATGTATACATATCGATCGATCACACATGTACTATATTTATGTGTAGGTCATTGATTGTATTCCTTTATACTTATTCACAACCTTTGAGTATCTCAAACTATCAAAGACATTCAACTTCAATGTCAAGACAAACAAAAGGAAACATAAGCAATTAACTCGAAACTTCCTATCAATCAAAAAGATCAACCACGTGGTTTAACACATGCCAACATTAATTTTCCCCAGAAACTAGGTCAGAGGTTTCCTTATCGAAACTCAGACTAACTCAGCTCAACTTGACCAAACCAAAATGTGAGTGTGTGATAGCTCAAATAGGCATATTAAGGGTTACTAGACCAAGCTCCTCTCCTAAGTGATACCTCCCCTCTCTTTTGAAGGTTTGAACCTATTCCCACATTCAGCTTAGTGCATCACAAAGGTAGTTAGTTGTTCACATTGAATCCATTTATATCATAAATCATTTGTGTCATCAAATCATTAAAGTAATTGTATTACAATTCATATTCATTCATCACATTTTCTGTAAATATAAAACATAATCATTCCTTCAGAAGCAATAAAATTTGAGAGCAACCACCTTTATACCTTCTCTCCGAGGTGCAACATAGGAGAACAATGAAGCTAACCTAATGTTGTTATGTGAGGCTTGTGTGTGCAAGTTTATTGTATTCTTTGTTTTATAACTTTATTATGCTTATTAGTGCGATTCATGAGTTTGATTATGAATTGATTTTATTTTTTTTATTATTCACTTTCATAGTTCATTTCAAGGTCATACAAATATTATAATCATGTTATCATTATATTTAATCTTGTATTTGAGATCATTTTAGGTCCATCCTTATATTATTTAGATGTGGCCTTGTAATTATAATCCTTGTAGATGCTAAAAATGAAAACCTTAAATTCATAAATGCGAATCAAATGCATTCAACATCACATCAATGAAGTATTTACAAATGAAAACAAATGCAAGAAATGAAATACTAATTACTAAGAAATCAAACACATGCATTCAAAAGTAAAATCACTCAATTGTTATCCTATCTACAAGATCTTGTCTTTGCTCTTATATTTTTGTAGCAAAAAGCACAAGAGGCTATGTAGAACGGATTTTGATCAAAATGAGATTGGAGTTGTTGTTTAAAAAGCAAGGAGGAAGCGAGATTTTATAGATGTCCTTGTGGGAAAGATCCGAATTTTGAGAAGAATGTGGGATAAATGATTATTAAAATTGTTTAATGAAATTGGTTTATGAAATGGACAAATGCTCATGCAAATATATTTATGAAATGCATTTATGATTGTGGAAATATGATTATGTAATAAATATAATGATTTATGTATAAAATGTGTAATAGATGTATTTAAATGATTATGGATTAATGATTAATGAAATGGATGAGTTAATGATTATGCAAAATGGTGTAGGAGGAAAATATATTAATGAATTAATTAAATAGATAATAGAACCTATTTAATTAATAAAAGAAAATAGATTATTATAAGGACATTTTTATGTGTCTAAATTTTGCCCCTCTTTGAGAAAATGTAGCCTATCACGTTGTTTCAAAGAAAAAAGAATTGATTAACTAGTACCTGCCTTAGGGATATCCTGGTAAGGATGATGATAATGATGATATGCCCCCTCGAGAGATTGATCGAACAAGCTATGATAAGATTAATCTCTCGATAGATCACGAGGAGAAGATTTTGATAATTGATAGTGCGCGAGTGATTAAGCAAAGATGTACATTTGATGAAAATGATCGATATAGTTGGGTTGATAAGTTGATTAAGCTGATTAAGATTGATGCTAGCACAAAACAATGATTTGATAATAAATTGAATGATTGGGGAGCAAATTTATTGATTTGATGTTTGGATTAGAAGACAAGCATCAGTTAGATAAACCAATTAATCATTCTTTGAGATTAGGAGCATGAAGAAAATGAAATGATGAAGGAAATGGATGATGGAAGAAATGATAGATGAGAAAGAGATATGAATGAAATGAAGGTGATGAAGCTTATTGTGCTTTACATAGTGCTTTATGATCATAGAGCTTATTATGTTGCAAATTAGTATAAGCATCTAGATAACTTGAATGTCTAGACGACCTGAATACTGTTTATATTTTTATTTAGCAATGAAGTATAAGCATCTAGGTACAAGGACATTAGATGACATAAATACTTATTGCATGGAAGACACTATCAAACAAGGAATGCTCTCATCCACACTAGACTCATAGGTTCTCAATGATTTTAGACAACCATGTCTTAAGACGAGTCATCATATGAATAAGAAATAATCCACAAACAACAAACAAGTGAACATGCCCCATCCTCCTCTCTCTAGTCCAAGAAATCCTCGAGAAGCTATAAGACATGCCACGAAAGATAAAATCATAAAATAATCAAAGATCAACAAACAAACATGTATCAAGCTTCAATGTAGAATTGATTCTTGTCACAGTTTATGTGTTTTGGTTGGATTTGAAAGATAGAGTGGTATGTATGTTTCAATGTTCATTTGATTGTCAATCGTGACGTGTTATGATTTTGTTGAATTTAAAAGTTGTATGGTGATCTAAAAGTGTCACTTGTTTCTAGATTTTCTAAATATTTGATTTTTTTGGATTTTTTTGAGGGGATTTTTTGAATTTTTTAAGATGGAGTGAGATGAAATGTGATAGATGACTAATTGAAGGAATAAGATCTTCCATAGTATAGGTAATGCAACCATGGATAAATGATAGATCGAAAGGAAAGATTCACTACAAAACATGTCACACAAGCAACATATATCTTTTGTCAAAAAATGATAATGGTTGATTGATTAAGATGCCAAGAATGATCGATTCCATTAGTCATGATGATGATAAGTACTTAGGATCACTGATTCCTCTAAGAACAATAAGATTGATGATTTTTTATGATTGATTGGAAAAAGATATGGGGATTGGATAATATTTTACAGCTAGGCTCAAATATGATTTGCATGATACATGATAAAGATGTGAACTATGACATAATGGTAACGCATAAGGATATGAAAGGAAATCCAAAGTATGCATTTGTAATTTTGCCCCTAATCTCATCAAGAACAAAGGAAGGAAATGGAACATAGATTTTGATAAGCTAGGAGATATGGAATGGAAGAAAGCAAGGATAAGGATAATGAATAGGATGATCAAGATCAACTAGATAAGATATGGACAAAATGCCTAAGTATTTTGCCCCTATTCCTCATCAAGACCATAGAAGGGAAGAAAGGATGCATTTAGATAGGATGGTGGAATATGGATAAAGTATATAGGATAAGATATATGACGTTCAAGAAAATCCTTAACCTTGTCAAGATCAAAGGTGGAAAGGTAAAGGATGAACATAAAGAGGACAATGGATATGAATGATAGGATGGATGAAACTTTCCCCCAAGTGTAAAGTGCAAGAGGAATATGGAAGATAGTATATGCATGATAGGAAGATGGAGGGAGGACTCAAGCATAAAGTTTCACGACTAATATCCCTTGAATATGTGCTCTAATAAACCATAGCAATGAGGATTAGGCTCATAAACGTTGGTAGAAGAATGATATGATGGAAGAAGCTAAGGAATTATGCAAAGTTTTGGATCAAAAGAGGATAATGGAAGGCTTGTTGATGGATAGAAGGGAAGGATGGAAAGATCAATGCTGGCACACACCTTGAAGGGTGGTGGAATGATGGATGAAAAATGGATTGAATATGATAGGTTTTTAGATGGATGATTGGAGGAAGCTTTTGGATTAGTAAATTTGGATGCCAATTTAGATTTTATGGCTTCTATGATACTTTTAGGAATCCACATAGCATTTGACTTTGATTTTTTCTTTGTGGGCCTTTGTGGCCTTTAACATTTTTCTTTTTTCTTTGTGGGCCTTTGTGGCCTTTGAATTTTTTCTTTTTGATTTATGGATCTTTGTGGCCTTTGAAATTTTTCTTTTTTCTTTGTGGGCCTTTGTGGCGTTTGAATTTTTTTCTTTTGACTTTGGATCAGATTTTCTTTAATTTTTGCATGTCTCTTTGAGGAGACATGTTGATCCTTTGATGTATGTGGATTTTGATATGGAGGATTTTGACATTTGGCACCCAAATTGCTTCCAAAAGCAATGGGATGGGTGGATAAAGATGAATGATATGGAGATATTATGGATGGGTTAATGTAGGTATAATTTTGAGAGGGCATCAAGGATGTATGACTTTGTTGTTCTTGAGGAATAGGAGATGGAGGTATGTAGGGCCCCGATATGGATGGAAGGGTTGATGAACTAGGGTTTGGATGATAAGAACCAAGGATAGATGTAAGGTTTGATGGACTAGGATAAGGACCTAAGATATATGGAAGCTTTTATGGACTAGGATACTTAGGTTTATTTTGATGGAATCTAGACTTACGATGGGTACCAATGTCTTGAGCGTGAGGTGTATAGCTAAGGCCATGATAATATGGATTTTCTTGGATATAAAGGGGTTCTGGGATACCTTGTTCATGAAGACCTAATCCTTTGCCTTTATAGTTCATACTTTGACACATTCGTTTTCCAATGGGATATGTATTATTTATGAAACAAGATGCAAGTCCATTGTGAGGTGGATGTGATATGGAAGGAATAATAAGATCTCGGACTAAACCACCTTGGATAAAAGTTAGGGAACCCATTTGATAGGTAAGAGGCTCATGGATAACTTGAATAGGGGTGATAGACTCTTCTGGAGGATTGTGATCATGAGGGGAATTAGGATAGGTGATAGGATCTTGACATGGGGATGATGGGGTACTTTGATCTTGACTTGGAAAAGAATCATGAGGTGTAGGAGATGGAGTAGCTTGCTCTTTATTAGGTATGGAATCATCATGAATTTGTATGAAAGGCATATCTTGATCACGAGAAGGACGAACATCATCATGGAATGAAAGGGTATCCTTGAATGAAGGTATATCTTGATCTTGATGAGGAAGCGAATCCTGAGATTTTGTGGAAAGCATATCTTCAGATGGTAGGACATCATTGGATATGATGGAAGAACTACCATGTTCATGGGATGCAATGAAATCATGAGATGGTGTAGATTTATTAGATGAGGTGGAAGGAGAATTGGAAGGATACTTTTCTCTTGAGATGGAAGGGGATCATCTTGGATGAAACAAAAAGAGATGAGGGGATCATTATGAGATTTTGGAGAGATGGGATCTTGGTCAAAGATTGGAAGGGGTTGTGGAATTTTGGCATAATTGGATGGAGTGGAAAGAATACTTTGATCTTGATGTGTAGGGGAGTCTATGCTAGCATGTTTTGGACTAAGAGATTGACATGAATCATTGGATGTAGATGGTATGATGAGAGAGGATGGTTGGATAGATTCGTTAACTTGGGTGAAAGACTCATGAGGTTTATTTTGAATTATGGGGGATGAAGATAGATGCATGACATGGTGGGATTGCACAATATTATTTTGTATGAGGACTTAGATTTGGGTTTCTCATTTAGCCTTTGCAGAAAGTCATGGACATTGAACTTGGATGATGTAGTTTTGAGTGAGGATAAAGGCTTTACATGAGATTATTGCACCATTTCATTTAAATGTTGGGATTCTAGTTGTTTTTCAAGCTCTTTCAAATGATGATCTAGAGATTCAATCGTTTGGTCTCACTCATAGGTCAAGATGAATATGGAGGATTGAGATTAGAGGTTGGAGAATAAGTGTATGTGTGCGAAGGATAAGAGGAAGACATGAATAATGGAGAGGATGGTGCTTGGACTCCCTTAAGTGTGATTATTGGATTAGGTGGTGGAATGTGATTAGGGGCTCCCTTACGTACAAATTTTGGTTTTATTGGAGGAATGTCATTAGGGACTCCCTTAACTGTGATTTTTGGTTTAGGTTTAGATGAAGATTTAGTAGAAAATGATGTGGAAGATAGGGATGAAGACATGTTTGGCTTCAAGAGTTTTTGAAAGGGGATTATAAATGATATTGGAAAGTTTAGAAAGGATCTGAAGAAAGTTTTGGGATGTTTTGAGGATGTTTTAGGATGACAAGTGAATGTTTTGAGAATGTTTTGAGATGACGGGAATTTTTTGTGATAAGAATACAGTTCACACACGAAAGCACAATGTCTGAATGTTTTGACTTGACTCGAAGACAAGTACAACCTAGTTATTCAAAAAGGTTTGTATACTTAGTATAGCCCATTGAAATACCCCAAGATCAATGTGAAACACTTCTCTCTTTTGAGAGCAGATAGCTTAGAAGTTTGGTGGCACTGGCTCTTACATACACGACACTCACTTCTCGGGTGCACCAACTTTGAACTCCCAAAGAGGAATTTGCTATCTCTACTCAAGGGAGTCAATAGTGAGTATCTTCGAGCATGATACTGTACCCTACACTATACCAAGTAATGACCGAAAGACTCATAGGCTTTTAAAAATAAGAGATGTCTGGTAAGGGCTTCCGATTTAGGGGATACTATGATAAACTCCTTCAAGAGGTCTCCCAACCCTTAGTTTAAGGGATTTTCACATCATAAAGATACTGGGGGAGAGCTATCATGTACCACTTCTTGTTGTTTGCAATCTTTCCTTGCAACCACAAATTAATATAGCAGTTCAAAAGGACTTGGCTTTAGCCTGTTATCGCTTGGGTTGTTCCCACCTTTCAAAGCAGGGTGGCAAGCCCTCTGAGGGATTAAAAACATAAAGAGATGTGTTTGGTTTTCTTATCACCGAGTTTGCACAAGGTGAAAGCATATACCTACCATCTTTACAAGCACAACAAATAGTGATTTATTTATCCCCTAATTAAATCCATGTGAAAGAAGACAATTATTCTTTTTTAAGCACCAAATTAAATGTTATCTACTCTAAAACAAACAAGATTTGGTTGTTTCAGAATAAAGTCTTGGACACATGAAAACCCACAAAACCACCCATTAGTAGTTTCTCAAAAATGTCTTGGAGCAACGAAAAGCTGCAAAACCCTAGTTAGCATAAGAGGTTAGAAAAAAAAACTAAATTTAGAAATTAAAAACTAAACTAAATTAGAAATTAAAAAAACTAAACTAAATTAAGAATTTAAAAGCTAACTGAATTAGAAATTTACAAACTAAACTAAATTAGAAAAAAAAACTAATTTAGAAATACAAAGAGAAAAAAAAAAAAAAACTTAAAAGAAATTCTAAAAATTAAATTAAAAAAAAACCTTAAATTAAAAATTAAAAGTTAAAAACTAAAATAAATTAAAAGTTAAAAAAAAACTTTTATATTATATTAGAAGTTTAAAATAATATAATTATTATAAGTTTAATTTTTTATTATCTTAATATAAAATTATATTATAATAAATATAATAATTATAAATTATTATATTTATTTAATCTAGTTTTTTTTTTCAATTTTTCTAATTTAGTTTAGTTTGTAAATTTCTAAATAATTAATAATATACAACCTATGTATTAATATTAATATAATTAAATATAATTTACTTTAATAATAAATTAAAGTAAATATGAAATTAATTAACTTTAATTAATGTCATATAATAATTAATTATATTAATTAATTAACCAATATTATTATTAATTAATAATAATAAATAATATTATAAAATTAAATTAAATTATATTTAATTATATTAAATTAATTATATTTAATAATTAATATAGATTAATATAAGGTTGATTTATTGGTTCTTCTTTTAATCTAGGTTGATTAAATATTTAAATTATTTAAATTAATAATTAATACTAATTAATTTAATTAGATTATTTTATTTAATCTTAATTATAAAATTATAAAAGTCTAATCTTAATAACTTAATATAATTTACTTTAATAATAAATTAAAGTAAATATGAAATTAATTAACTTTAATTTCTAATTATTTTAATTATGATTTATTAAATAATTAGAAATCTAGATTATAATTTATCACATATTAATTATAGGTTGATTATCTTAAACTATAATCAACCTGTGTATTAATATTAATATAATTAATTATATTAAGATCTAATTAATATAATATAATCTTAATTATAAAATTATAAAAGTCTAATACTAATCTAAATTTAATCTAATATTAAATTTAGATCAGTATTAGACATTAATACTAAATAATAAAAAATTAGAATCTAAACTAAATTGGAAAGTTAAAAAAAAACTAAAATAAATTAAAAGTTAATAAAAATCTTAAATAATTAGATTTAAGATTTATTTAAATCTAATTATTTAAGATTAGAAATATTATTTAATTTCAATTATTATTTTAATTATATTTTAATTTAATTATAATTAAAATATTATAATTGAAATTAATATAATAATTTAATATATACAAATTATCTTTCGTTTTGAATTTAATGTCATATAATAATTAATTATTATATGACATTAACTAAACTATAATTAATTATTATATGACATTAATTAAAGTTAATTAATTTCATATTTACTTTAATTTATTATTAAAGTAAATTATATTAATTATATAAATTATAGATTTTTTTATTTAAATAATAAAAAAATTATATTAATCTAAATTAATAGATTAATTTAGATTAATATAATCTAAATATTATATTAAGATAATTAATATAATTAATTATATTAATATTAATACACAGGTTGTATATTATTAATTATTTAATTATTTAAAAATTTACAAAGTAAATTAAATTAGAAAAATTGAAAAAAAGTAGATTAAATAAATATAATTATTTATAATATAATAATATTTATTATAATATAATTTTATATTAAGATAATATAAATTTATTATTATATAATTGTTTACTTTCTTATTATATTATTTATTATAATATAATTTTTTTATTAAGATTAGACTTTTATAATTTTATAATTAAGATTATATTATATTAATTAGATCTTAATATAATTAATTATATTAATATTAATACACAGGTAAGTAAAATAATAAAGTCTAATTTTAATATTTTATTAAGATTAGACTTGTATATTATTAATTATTTAATTATTTAGAAATTTACAAACTAAACTAAATTAGAAAAATTGAAAAAAAACTAGATTAAATAAATATAATAATTTATAATTATTATATTTATAATATAATAATATTTATTATAATATAATTTTATATTAAGAGAATATAAATTTTTTATTATATAGTTGTTTACTTTCTTATTATATTATTTATTATAATATAATTTTTTTATTAAGATACTAAATATAAAAATGATGAATTAAATAAATAGTTAAAAATTATTTAATTAATAGAGGAAATGAGGTGATTTTGATGAAAAAAGATGAAAAATGGTGAAAAGTGACGAAGATGATGAGAAATGATAATATAATTAAATCTAATAATTATTAATTATTAGAAATTTAATTATATTATCATTTATAATATAATTAATTATATTACTAAAAAATAAAATTATTAAAAAAGTCTAATAGTAAAAATTAATAATAAAATAATAATTAATACTTATAATAAATAAGTAATAATTATTAAAAAAAATAAAATAATTTAATTAAATTATTTAGATTATTTATTTTATAATATTATTTATTATTATTAATTAATTAATTGGTTAATTAATTAATATAATTAATTATTATATGACATTAATTAAAGTTAATTAATTTCATATTTACTTTAATTTATTATTAAAGTAAATTATATTACTAATTAAAGTTAATTAATATATAATAATTATAAATTAAAGTAAATATGAAATTAATTAACTTTAATTAATGTCATATAATAATTAATTATATTAATTAATTAATATTATTATTAATTAATAATAATAAATAATATTATAAAATTAAATTAAATTATATTAAATTAATTATATTTAATAATTAATATAGATTAATATAAGGTTGATTTATTGGTCTTCTTTTAATTATTATTAATTATATTATTAATATTTTAATTTATAATATTTAATAATTAATTAATATAAATTTTAAATTTAGATTAAATTAATTAAGTTTATTAATTTATTGATTTAAACTTTATATTAATTAACACTATTAAACAATTATATTTTTTACTATATTAATTATCTTAATATAATATATAGATTATATTAATTAAATAATGACATTAACCTAATTAAATCATATTAATTATTTTAATAAATATTATATTAATTAATTAATAAAATATAATTTAATTTAATTTTATAATATTATGTTATAATTATTAATAAATTATATTAATTATTAAGTAAATAAATTTTATAAATTTATAGGATTTTTTTAATTATAGTTTAATTAAATATTTATATTAATATTTTAATTTAAATAATTAAAATATTTAATCAACCTAGATTAAAAGAAGAACCAATAAATCAACATTATATTAATCTATATTAATTATTAAATATAATTAATTTAATTTTATAATATTATTTATTATTATTAATTAATAAATTTAATATAATTAGTTATATTATAACTAATAATTATAAAATAAAATAAAATAATATGCCATTATTAAGATTAAATATAATAATACTTTTATATTATATTATAGGTTAATTAAAAGAAGAAATTAAATATATAATATATAATTAATATGTGATAAATTATAATCTAGATTTCTAATTATTTAATAAATCATAATTGTTTATCATAATTATTTATATTAAGATAAATTAATTATTCTATAATTAATTATTATAGAATATTAATAAATTTTAAAGTAATTTATTAATTACTTTAAATATCATTATTTATTAATAATTAGATTTAAATAAATCTTAAATCTAATTATTTAAGATTTTTATTAACTTTTAAATTATTTTAGTTGTTTTTTAACTTTCCAATTTAGTTTAGATTCTAATTTATATTAGATTATAAATTAATCTAATATTTTAATGTCATTAAAAATAAATAATATTTATTATCTTAATCTATAATAAAACTAGCATACCTATATTTAAAAAATATATGTAATGTACGCTGAGAGTTATCTTTAGTCACCTATATTATAAATAAATTTTAATATTCCTTAAATAGTAAAAAGTGAAATAATGGTTACATTTTGATGAATATGAATTTGAACAACAATCCTTGTTTGTTTTTGTCATTATTGATTTGTATCCTTATATATGACAGTATACATTCAAATTTGAAATTTTCCCAAGTTGTATATTACAACTATCAACTAAGAAGAATAAATGTACAGTTAGGATTTTTCATCATTCATTTGATTTATTATTGACAACATCAAAGAACAATATCACGTCAAAATGGCATTCAGTAATCCTTATATATGACAATATACATTCAACTTTGAAATTTTCCCAAGTTGTATATTACAACTATCAACTAAGAAGAATAAATGTACAGTTAGGATTTTTCATCATTCATTTGATTTATTATTGACAACATCAAAGAAAATATCACGTCAAAATGGCATTCAGTAACTTTGAGATTTTTTTATTTTTTTTGAAATGTTTGAATACATTGTCAACATTATATGCAGTAAAGCAATTGAATTTTCATGAAACCTATAGCTTTGCAATTTTATCCATTAAAGCTTTGCTAGATGAATAATCGAACTTTGTTGTTTTTATTACTGTGCATTTCGTCCTCTGTTCATCATTATAAGTCTCTCTTTTGACTTGAATTTTAAATATGTATTTGTTGAATAAGGCCTTTTGTATAATTTGTGCAAACTTGACATCATCTTGTTCTTCATGCTTCAAAATGTTCAATTCTTTTGCTATAACGCCCATTATTTCTTCTGCCGCTTCTTCAAAAGTTGTTATCCAAGTGAATGATGTATGGTCTTGCAGTTTGCATTGAAGTATATATTTATAATCACATTCAGTGAACGCTTGTTCACATCTTCCACAATACCACTGTCCATTTTCATTTGTGTTGACCTTTTTTTTGCAGTGCCTATCTCCAATTTTCAAGGGGCGAGTTGTATAACAAAAATTGTCTAGCTTAATAAAAGATAAGGTAGCTTTTATTAGTATCCAATAAGGTTTACCAGAGTTTGCAATTTCGTGATCCTGTATTTGTGAGATATTTATTAACATTTTTTCTTCTATTGCAGATGAGATTTCCTTTGTAATCAAATGAGGTTGGAGATTCTTCCCTTCTGTTTCAAACCACAATCTCAATTTGTGTGAGTCTGGAAGATCTGGATTTATCTGGAGTTGTGTTGTTGTTATTGTTCCCACTGATTTTCCACCAAAATCACTAATTCTTGCAGCCTTTATAGCAATAATGGGAGAAGTTCCTGCATTGCACATTTCTTGGAGTACTTGACCTTCCTTATTGCAAATATCACCCCACATTGTTAAGTCCACCATACAACCTGACATGTCTTTTAGTTGAAGTGTTCTTTTTTGAACTTGTGTGGCATTTTTTTTGAATATTGTGTTTGGTGTGTCGATTGAGAGAACAACACCAATGATATCAACCAAAGAATTGGTTTTCATGTTTTCAATTTCTCTTATTGATGTAAAATGGAATTGTTGTTTTGGTATAGAAATATCCTCCTCCAAACACAACTCAACAGTTGAATTCATTTCTAGGAATATTTCCCATGCATTGTGTAATTGGTTGAAATTCTTTTGTGCGGGTTTGAGTCTCCCTTTTGAGATGAGAAACACTTTCCCAATTTGAATGCGTTCATAAAACTTTTCTGCAACTGCATTAAAACATGTTACTCTTATTTCACTACCATTTGAATCAACCAAGTCACAAGTAAACACTTGGCTATCTCCTTTTGCATTGTTAAAATGACGAAGTTGACCCTTTCTCGTAACTCTTGCTTTTATTGACCATCTATTCTGGTATGGATTGAGTGCTGCAATTGGAATTGTTCTTGTATGCGGTTCATTTTTTGCAGCAATTGGGTGCATTTGTTGATATTTTGTAGGATCCATGCCTGCATCATCATATAACATAAATTTTATTCAACAGATTTCAAATTGGGTACCAGTAATGGAATAGTAATTGGAAACATTGATAATTTGTTATTTTTTCATATAGTAGATGAATTGCATATAGTAGTAAACCTTTGATGATACACAAATATTACTTTTTAGAATTTGAGGCTCATGGCATAAACATTGAAGAAATTAAGCATGTTACATCAAGTATTTAGGTTCCTTTTTTGAAGCAATTTGGTGCTTATGTGGATTGTAGGTTGGATCCATGCTTGCATCATCATCTTATAAGAAAAATCATATTTAATAGATTTTGAAATGGCCCAACACAATGGCATTAACATACACATATATTTTTATTTTGAATTTGAGACTCATGGCATTAACATTGAAGTAAGCATGTTACATCAAGTATCTTCTAATATTTTCAATCTGTTTTCCTCAACCTTTCTTTTGGCAAGTTGTCTACCATTTTTCATTTTTTCATAACGGTCATATGTGAATGGTGGCATAATCCTTAAGCCTTCGATGCATTTTACGCGGGATATCGCTACAAATGTCAATCCTGTTCTTTCTCTTGGTCCTATATCAATAGTAGCTTTTGATAGAGTCAAACCTTGTGATTTGTGAATTGTCATTGCCCAAGCCAATCTTAATGGGATTTGGCTTGTTCTGCCCCTTTGTATTGTTGTGATTGGAATTGTTTTTGGGTTATGTTCATCAAATGCGATCCCTGAGTAGCTGTCAAATGCAACCATTACATATGTTGGTGGTTCTAGTGGACCGGTTCCAGGTTTGTATACAATGTTTTGTATATATCCTAAAGCTCCATTGACAAGACCTGCATGTATTAGTAGATTTGAGGTTAACATAACCCTCGCATTTTTACATATCAATAATTCTAGATCTAGCTCATCATTTGAGCATTCTTCTCGTGCATTGCTACTTCCTGATTTTATTGCAACACTACGTGCAATAGGATGTTGCAATGAGTATAACATTTTCTTGTTATGCTTATTAACATTTTCATTTGTGGAAAATAAATGCACTTGATTGTCGAAGTCATGATTGCTTGTTGCATCTAATGTATTATTTGTTCTTGTCATAAGCAATTTCCAATCATCTATTGTGGGGTTTGCTTCTCTCAGATTTGTTAAAAGTTGACGAAATCTTTGTTGATTGATGTTTTGTCCATCTTGTCTGAATATTTTTTCCAGAGTAATCACAGTTTTAAATTCTTCCCATAGCAACTTAGCTCATGCGTTGCTATCATATGCTAGTCTATCATTAACAGGAGGTAACTGACCTAAATCTCCAACAAAAATGATAGCTATCCCTGGTAGAACATTGATAACAATTATTGTCAATACCATATTTTATTTTCTTTTTGTATACCTATATGAAATAATTAATTTGAATAATCAGATTTATATTTACCTCCAAATTTTTGATTTGCATTTTGTGGGAACGCTTGTCGTGGGCGAGAATCAATGTTTTGTAGCAAGTTTTGACCAATGAAGCTCATTTCATCAATTAGAATGTACTTGATGTTTACTATTTCTTCTTGAAAACTTGTGAGTCTCGATCCTTCCAATTGAGCAAAGTCTTTGATTGGGATTCAGAGTTTTGAATGAATGGTGGATGCTCTTATGTTGAATGTTGCAACTCCAGTTGGTGCGAGTAATAGAAGAGGAGAAGGTCAAGGATATGCTACATTTTTCATAGCTTGACTAATAGCACCAATTAGATATGACTTTCCTGTCCCTGCTGTTCCTTGAATTATCATCAACAAGGGTGTTGCATTTTGATTATTATGGTAGTGTTTCATGATTATGTTCAGTGCTTTTTTTTGTTTGTCACTGAGGCTGGTGTAGTCCATGAGTTGTGGTATTTCATTTTCTATGAGGCATCGATTTTCTCTCATGTCACTGATGAAGTTCACTGCTTGATTCATATAGATTTCTCCTCGATATTCATTACACCAATCTATTTGTCTATCAAAATCTCTCCTGCCCAACATATCTATTTCTGAAACTTGTATAGTTTGACCATGATTTAGTCTTGATAGTATTTCCCATTCATGCTCGGTAGTATTTCTTTGAAGAGTGTCATTGTCTTCCATTTCAGTATCAGTTATGTTTTCATCATGTTGTTCAATTGTTATTCGTTGCACGTGCCATGGGTTATAATGGAATGACTCCCAAATTTGTGTGATTGAATCATCATCTTGACCAATATCTCTATTGACATCACGAAAAGGTTTGTACAACAATAATTCTGAATAACAAAAATCAATCCATTTATCTGACTCACGTGGAGGAATGGATAGAAACTTAGGATGCACTCTAACAATGGCTGCTTTTTTTCTTGGCTCCCATTTGTTATCTCTTCTTCTGTTTGGATTATATATCCACATTTTTGCTGCATCAATTAGTGTAACATCTTCCATAGATAGAGGCCTTAGTTTATATCCTTGGATGAAAGTTGTTGTGTGTTCTTCATTATTTTGTTCATCATTTAGACTTACAGGTTTGAAGACCTGGCGTGAGACATTTAGATTGATAAATCTCCTACTACTCTCTACCAATGGAAGTTCCAATAGCATGTGGCATGCCTCTTGAGCTCCAATGTCTCTTTCTATGACAGTCTCAGTTAGAAGTCTTCTATATGCTTTTGCAGCCAAATCATCTGGATTTTCCATGTTTGCAAGTCGCATTAACATCTGCTGGTATGTTTCTGAACTTTTTTCTGCTTTTGCTGCATATTTTGCAATATATTTGATTACAACATGTTTGGAAAGAACAGGTTGCCAGTCTATATTTACTCTCCACAATTGCAATATGTAACGATTGTGTAAGTTTAATCTGTCATCATTCCTTGTTGCTTCAAATTTTTTGTCACCTGTTTTTGTGTCTTCATATAATTTGGATTCCTCCATATTTAATGGCCAAGGTACTTTATACCTATTATGAATAAGAATACATAGTCTTTTTTGTTAGTCTAGTAACATATGATTGTTGATTTGAATTCATGTATTTTAACTTATGGAAATTGTTACCTGCAAACCATTATTCCTCTTTTTTTTCGTAGGCATGCACCCTCCCTATAGACCGTGTGTCTTTCTACAGAATTTAGTAGCTCTTTGTAGTCATGGATAGTATTGATCTCTTCAAGTTGTCTTGTATTTTTCAGACATGGATGTTGAGCAAAATTTTGGAATGCCTACAATTGTATAGACAAATCATTTGATTAGTTCTGTGTTAAACGAAAAATCATTTACGACATATATGATATGCATTTTTTTTGAAATTGTGTACATGCCTGGATGTTTTGTTGATGTTGATCTTGTCTAGGATTCCATGCTTGAACTATTGCATGGAAGTATCTTTCTGCCCTTTTTCGTTGATCTCGATTTGACCAATCCAAGTTGTCCATATTTGGTGCATCGTGTATCCAAATGAATCCATGCACATGTGGTGAGCCCCTATGTTGCCACTCATATCTAGACCAAAAATCTTTAATTTTTATTCCTTTTTCTAATATTTATGTTCTGAAGATGGAATGGCGTAAATGCATGTACTTTGTGACTATATGAGGATAGTCAATAACATTTTGTTTTCTCCATATTTGAGCCTCTCGTGGTGTATTTGGCGATGTTCCTGGCATTAGTGCATGCAAATCTGGCCAATACAAATATGTTGCACTTAAAGTGAAAAAAATTATCGGAGATCCTATTTGATGAAGCATGTCAATCAATTCTGCACAACATTGTGTCCAGTATGATCGTGTACACCTTAATGTTGTTCCAAATCGCATTAACCTGTCAGCTAGATGGGATTGTGGCATGTTTTCCATATGTTGACGCAATTCGTTGATGGTGATTGGCATGTATTGAAAGCTTCTTTTGGAAAATACAGCTGATGAATGTTGTGCACGGTGTCTCATTATCATGTTCATCATAAAATATCGAAATCTTGGATGCCGACCAAAACGGTGGTCCCTATAACACAATAGATGCTTTACAAACTCATGCAGATGCACTGTTTTTATTCGTGGTTCTAACCAATCACATTTACCATCAGGGAACAATGTTGGGAATGCCATATCAAGTAATCCTGGAGTCACATATTCATTGATAGGAGATGAACCTATTTGTGGCCAATCAATCAATGTTGCTAGATTTGTTGTAGGGTTATTAACCCATGCCTGAATCAATTCCATTTCTCTTCGAGGATTAGGTGCTCTCAAAGCCATTGATGTTGTGTGCTCAATTATATTTCCTTCATCCATGTCCATGATTGGACCGGCAAATATAATTTCATTTGAAGCAGCATCAAATCCCATATGCACTGTTTGTAATTTGTTGAATATATTTTCATCTGAATTTCCTATGAGATCATTGAGAGAATTTTCATTGATTTTGACATTTGAATAAAACTTGTCATGGTCTACTTTGTATTTTAATGCCTTATACACACGATCCCTATTTACTGTGAAGTTATAATTTGTGCCACGTCGATCTCTTCTTCGAACAATGATGATTGGTAGCTCTCTTATTGTTCGTGGCAAAACATTTGCAACATATTCGACATTTTGTGGAAAGCTTATTGTGTGTCCTCTGTATTTATATTGACCATTGACTGCATGGGTAACTTGTAATATTGGACTAACACGTACAATCAACATTTCTTCTACTTGCGTTAAGTTCGCGAGTTCTTCTGGTTGTTGCCCAGGATCCATATTATTCGATGCTGAAAATCTATGGTTCCCTTTCTCTTGACGACATCTATTACAAACTGCACCTTCAGAGGTATGAAGTAATTTCAGCCCTAGGTTGCATTCTTGGCAAATATAACACATGCCTAGTTTTGTCAAGTTATCTAATTGCTGTCAAAATTGTGTTTGCATTTTTTTAAAATCATCGTGAAGGATTCCATTTGGGTTTTGTATGTTTCCTTGTACACCTCCATGTCTTTCATCTTGTACTGTGACATTTGTCATTTGTTCCCATCGTCGTTTTCTATATTCTCTTTGATATTCTCTATGATATTCTCTTTGATATTGTTTTCTTTGCTCCTCTGTTTCAAAATTCAATCTTGGTCGCACCATATCTACAAAATCATTGAAGTTGGATTCGTTAGATTGATGTTTTTCCAAGGTTAGTCTACTTTTTGTTTTAAATGAATTTTATTTGATATCAAAGAACATTGCAATCGCAAGTTTTGTACATAGAATACACATTGACATGACTATTACATAAGAAGTATACGTGAAGCATACTTACATGAATAGATTCTATGACAAAGAAGATATAATGAAACATTTGATGTGTTTTGGACATTGGTCCTTGAATTAAATGGGCTCATTCTTGTGCTTTTGTGAATATTTATATATCATGTAGGTCATGTAAATCCAAAATAACTGCTTTGTGTTTTGCAAAATTTGATATTTAATTGAATATGAAAATATTGTTCATTAAATCAAGTGATTCATGCTTGCCATCTACAGACAAAACATTTGAACGATTTTTGTAGAACGTAGACATGAATGTCTACCACAACATGTTGTTCATAAAAGTGACCCAAACATTGAACAATCATCTAGATGATTGACATTTGCCGACCCTAATTATGATACAAGTACCAAATAAATTCATCAATAGCACTTTTTGCAACTCTTGGTTCCTTGTATTGCTCAACATAATAAAGTTCCCTTAAAAAAATGGAGAATTCTGCAACTTTCTTGCATGTTGCATGTAATTTGCAGGAAATTTCTTCCATGTCATCAATCTCTTGTCGTTCTATTTCACGTGCAAGCAATGCAGCATCATGGAGTTCTGTAATGATTTGTTTCTTGTGGTTTCCAATTGACGTGTACAACTTCTCTATCGGACTTGGCACATGTGCGTTTGAATTTGTTGACTCTTCATGGGCTTCTAGTTGTTCAACTGTTGGTTCGCTAAAAGGAGATTCATTGTGGCTAGCCATTATCTAAACAATAAATGAAACTCATAAATAAGTAACAGGTTATCAAAATATGTATGCTTTTTTTTGTCTGAATTTTAATTGAATTTTCAAAGAGAAGTGCAAGCAAATTTTTTGTATCAATTTTTTTTTACTGTAGGAGGTTGGTGAGTTATCAATAGAGATCATAGTAGTGGTTGTAATAGTCAATACACTTCAAAAGATAACTACAATGTTGAAACTTTTGCTAGCAATATCGAATAAATAGTACACTTTCATGTGAGTGGACTGCATGTCCATTATTGAAAAATCATTATTCATAAGATTGACCCAAGCATTGAACACCATTCTATATGCTTCATATGTGCCTAACCTAATTATGATACAAGTATGAAATAAATTCGTCAATCACATTTTTTGCAATTCTTGGTTCCTCGTATTGCTCCACATAATAAAGTTCTCTTAAAAAACCAGAGAACCCTGCAACTTTCTTGCATGTTGCATGTAATTTACGAGCAATGTCTTCCATGTCATCAATCTCTTGTCGTTCTATTGCACTTGCAAGCAGTGCAGCATCGTGGAGTTCGGTAATGATTTGTTTTGAGTGGTCTTCAATTGACATGTACAACTTGTCTATTGGACTTGGCACACGTGTGCTTGAATTTGTTGACTCTTCATGGGATTCTATCCTGTGGACTGATGGTTCACTGCAAGGAGATTTGTTTTGTGTGGCCATTATCTAAACAATAAATGAAACTGTAAACATAAGTAACAGGTTATAAAGATCAGTATCATTGTTAGTTATAGAATCTTAAATATATGAACATAGTTTTAGCACTTCAATTGCAATCTATGAGTATTTCCCAATGCAATATGAATTCCATTTAGTCAAAGTTGTTCATTTCAAAAAAAATTGCCACACCAAGGCATACATTTCATAGATAAGTTGTGTTTCACTTATTTATGGTGCGAGCGAATTATTTACGGTGCGAGCGAAGTATCATCTTCGAACTCATAGGAACTTATGACAATTATTTCTGAGGGAGGTTGCACTGGTAGGTGCTCCTCATCATGTTTTTGTTTCTTAGGAGGATTATTCGAACTATTTTCACTTGGTACAGAATGGTTAGGGGGTAAATTCTTGTTTAAATCTGCTTGGATAGAAGTCGCTGCTTTCTCTGACTATTTAATTTCTGCCCTAACATCCTGAATTCTCTCCATTGCATGAGTGAAGGTTTCATCATCCTTCAGCCAACCTTCACCTTCTACATTTGTTCCTTCTACTGTTCTCGTCAATGCGACTCGCTCCTTTTTACATTGTAAATATCGAGCATTTCCAGCTATGGACTTATGTGCGGTCTGCTTCAAGCGCACCATGTCTGCCATAGAAAGGTTCACATCAGTTGCATAAGCACGACTCTATATTTGCATACTTGACTCATCTGCCTTATAATGCAACATGCAATGTGTGTGTTCTATAGCACATGTGACAACCACATTATATCATGTGGTTGTCACATGTGGTTAGATCTTATATAATAAGCTTGTCACATGGAAACAATGAAAAGTTAAATTGTAACCCTAACGATAACACCAAATTTGAACCTCATATTGACCCCAAGATTCATCTTAGAACCCTAATTGAACCCTAATTTGAATTGACCCTCATTGAGTTTTATTTTGATCCTTCAATCTAAGGTAAATTATTATTATTTTCTACATTATTGGACTTGCTAGACCAAGAATTTGCAACTTGGAAATAACTCAATAAACTAACAACTTGAAAAACTATTGAACTGTGGTAAAAAAATACATCAATTTTTCAAAAATATAGAATGCCCTACCCTTGTAGAAGACAATATATTTTGGGCATCTTTTGTGTTGCTTTGTTGACACAATTGTGGCCCATCACTGAATGTTTGTCATTATAAAATATTGAATTTTCTATTGTCTTAAATTCTACAGTAGCAGTACGATGACAAATAAAATGGTGCAGCACACACATCAGTTTTCCTTAGGCACTATTTACATATAAAAAAAAGGAATTGAAAAATTATTTTTGCTTTCCATTTATAAATTATCGGAAATGGGTATTTACTCACCAATTAGACCAATTGAGTTATCGTGCCATTGGTCTAGGATTTTCTCTTTTAACTATAGGTATACTTTCCAGGGCAGTATGGGCCAACGAAGCAACCAAGAAAAAAAGGAATTGAAAATTTATTTTTGCTTTCCATTTATAAATTATTGGAAATGGGTATTTACTCACCAATTAGACCAATTGAGTTATTGTGCCATTGGTCTAGGATTTTCTCTTTTAACTATAGGTATACTTTCCGGGGCAGTATGGGCCAATGAAGCATGGGGATCTTATTGGAGCTGGGATCCAAAAGAGACTTGGGCACTAATCACTTGGATTATATTTGCAATTTATCTACATACCAGAACAAATTCAGGTTTATAGTAATATAAATGTTAGTATCTATAATAGACTTCCCTTGTTACAGATACTAACATTCACCACAAAGGCATTGGATATTGGTTCTACTGCAACCCATTTCCCATCTTTTAGCACTTGCAGGCCACTCACATCTCCTTGCATCAGAACAGTAATGCCACTTGAATCTGAATGAGGTGTTGCGCCAAAGGTAAGATCTGGATTTGGGCATGCAGGATAGTAGTTTATGTACAACACTTGGCTATGCTTTCCAAAGATTGCATTCAAATAATCGGAATCTTATCCCAGAGCTTCAGAAATCGTAGCCAAAAGTCTTAGAACCAGAACTCTAATCTCCTTGGCATACTTCGCTGCAACCTCTCTATTTTAAAAAAGTGAAATGAGAAAAACAGGGCCACACACACTTGATGGTGAATTCCTGTGAGACCTTGTTGACCACTTGAACTGCTTTGCCTGAAAAGATTCTTTATACAACCATAATCCTTAAATATTTTATTCTTTGCTGTTGAAAAGTTTTCTCAATGTGCATCCTCTCTAATTTCCAATTTCATGACATTTGTGAGTCTTGAGTTGCTTGTAGGTATAGGTCTCAAAATTCCTATTGCCTTACCCCAGAGTAAAGATTTTTTCATTTAGTTAGAAACAACATTCTCCAAGTTCTTGTTTGATAATATCAGCCCTTTACATTTTTTGGATGGAAGCAGATTGTTTTGGTTTCTTTAGTTGGTTGTCCCTAGAAAAGGAAAATTGATAGATGGAAAGATATCCCCTAAAGACCATCCCGATTATTGAACTATGCGAAAACAACTTTAACTAAGAAGACATTGAAATCTATCAAATAGGATGAGGTCAAAGTGTAAGAATGGAGATTTCATAGCAAGTCTCTGGTTTAGTCCACGAAAGGTATATTAATGTACAATATTCGAGCAACACTATGAAGCAGAAAAGGCCATGACATTCGGTCCTACCTAATTATTTAGTCTGTCATTACCAATCTTTAATGAATTGATACTATCAGTCCCATATGTTCTTATGATGAAATAGATTGTTTTGATTCATCAATTGATCTTCCACTCAAATGTGATTTTTTGACAGACGGTCAAAGGGTCTCTCCTAAAGACAGCTCCAATTTTTGACAGAAGAGATGTCCGTCATTGTAGCAATAAGACAAAGTTAGTTGACATGAGTACCTTGCCAAATCATTTTAAAAACAGGAAGTTGTAAAGCAATGAAGCTCATTGGAGAACCCAACTTAACATCTCATTGGAGGGCCAGGTACAAATCCTGAGTGGTGGTATCCAAACTGCAGATAGGCTCCTCCTAGTACAAAATGAAGCATTTCACTGATCTATGAAAAAGACACCTAACCTTTCTAGTAATCAACTGGAAGAGATTTGCTAATTTTTAAAAAATCACATTAAATTCTCTACCTAATCCCCAATCAGGACTAAAGCTCAGGAAAATTTGCAGACATGTATTAATATATTATGAAATCAGAAAAGTTGCAACAATTTATACCCAAAAAATCATTAAATAATAAATCTATTGCTACTTAGAATCAACTTATTTGTATTCAGAGGAGCAAGTAGACCAGAGGACTGCGACTGTAAAGAGTAAACATAAAAGAGGCCCTATGGTTTGTATAATTTGAATGAATATTCCATATTCTAATATTCTTGCGTAGAGCTTGAAAAGGCCAGTATGTCCAAATCTTCAATTGCCACACAACTTCGGAGATACAAATTAACATAAAACAGGGCTAGATTTATTTGATTGATATGGGAGACCGTTAAAGCATGGATGAAGAAGCGAGTGGAAAATCAGAACTATGACAAAGGTAAACAGTTAAAGCAAATCTTGAGAGACAGGATGGCATCCAAGCCACAGTTTGAAACCTCCTAGAGCCTATTAAATTGTTGAAACTGAGGAAGGTTTTACATATTTCAATTGAAGGGCCAGGTACAAATCCTGAGTGGTGGCATCCAAACTGCAGATAGGCCCCTCCCAGTACAAAATGAAGCATTTCACTGATCGATGAAAAAGACACCTAACCTTTCTAGTAATCAACTGGAAGAGATTTGCTAATTTTTAAAAAATCACATTAAATTCTCTACCTAATCCCCAATCAGGACTAAAGCTCAGGAAAATTTGCAGGCATGTATTAATATATTATGAAATCAGAAAAGTTGCAACAATTTATACCCAAAAAATAATTAAATAATAAATCTATTGCTACTTAGAATCAGCTTATTTAAAAATTTCAATACTTAGAATCAGCTTATTTGTATTCACAGGAGCAAGTAGAGCAGAGGACTACGACTGTAAAGAGTAAACACAGAAGAGGCCCTATGATTTGTATAATTTGAATGGATATTCCATATTCTAATATTCCTGCGCAGAGCTTGAAAAGGCGAGTATGTCCAAATCTTCAATTTCCACACAATTTCGGAGATACAAATTAACAAAAACAGAGGCAGATAATGCAAACTTACTTGTTACTGAGTGTCGACCTATCTCTTTCCACACACCGAATAGTCTTTCAACTTGAACCTTATGCAAATGGAGTATCTTCTTTTTTTGGAGCTCTGCAAAAAGAAGAAATCAATTACCATTATTTCTTTTTATGTTTTTTTTCCTGTGTGCATACAAAATATTAATGGCTATCTTCACATATGCAGAAAGCAAGGCTCAAACAATGTTGCAAACAATACAGGGCTAACAAATGACTAAGGAAGCACACAACTCAGAACTCAGAATTCTTGACTTCCAAGAGAATGGCCTTGCACTTAGATTGGCAGACAATGGCAATCCTTCAACTTGACTCTGCAGCTACTCATGCCAAGCTCTTGTCTTTATACAGAGCTCACAGAGGGCATTTCTCTATTCCCAAATTTTACTCATCTCCTCACATTTTTAACTGCTCCTCCAGCATTTTCCATGGCTTTCCTCCAAGATTTTATCTCTTCTACAACTCTCGCTCTCACTTCTCTAACTCCCCAGATCTGTCTCGCTAACAAACTTTCTAAAACTTACGGTTGCCCAAGTAGTTATTGGAAACATGATCTTCCAAAATGAGATTAAATCGCGTCCACCACACTTGCCCATTGATGTGAATGCAGGGATTTTTGTTAAAAAACAACTAAATGATTTATGTTTATTACAATTGTATTAAATTCAATCATTGCAATATATTTATATAGCACAAAATATTGCTTATGAACAATTTAATAGAAAAATATATATTTATGAATAATCAACATATATTAATATAGAATTTTTTATTTGGTTTTGTAAAATTGACATATATGTAATTATAGAATGAACAATCATTGAAAATATAATTGTTGGTATACAATATATAGATATGATATATCTTGCTATGCTAGATTTATTTATTGACTTTTTAGCAAATTTGTATATAAATTTCTAGATAAATTTCTACAATTAAAATATTTGGTAATTGTAATTTTCTATAGATTCAATTCAATGAGTAAAATATATTTTTATCAATAATCAGCATATATTAATATAAATATTTTTCATTTGGTTTTGTAAAATTGACATATATGTAATTATGGAATGAACAATCATTGAAAATATAATTGTTGGTATACAATATATATATGATATATCTTACTATGCTAGATTTATTTATTGACGTTTTAGCAAATTTGTATATAAATTTCTAGATAAATTTCTAAAATTATAATATTTGGTAATTGTAATTTTCTATGAGTGAAATATATTTTTATAACTACTTTTTATCAAATTTCTTGATAAATTTCTGAAATTAGAATATCTGGTAATTTATTGACGTTTTAGCAAATTTGTATATAAATTGCTAGATAAATTTCTAAAATTAGAATATTTGGTAATTGTAATTTTCTATGAGTGAAAAATATTTTTATAACTACTTTTTATCAAATTTCTTGATAAATTTCTGAAATTAGAATATCTCGTAATTGTAATTTTCTATACATTCAATTCAATGAGTGAAATATATTTTTATAACTACTTTTTTAAAAATGACAATAATCCACGACTTCCACCTGCTGTCATTTTAAATTCAGCCTCAAAATGTTTACACAATGCTTTCACTGTATAACGCCTTTCGGCATAATAATATTAATTAAGTTATAATATTATTTAACTAAAAAATAATATTATATAAATTATATAATATTTAGATAAATATATTAATTTATCTAAATATTTATTAAATTAATCCTAATTATAAAATTATAAAAGTCTAATCTTGATAAAAAAAAATTAAGATTAATAATATTATATAATTAATTAATAATATAAATAATTATTAATCTAATCTAAATTAATATATTATTTTAATATAATAATAATTAATTTAGTTTATTAATTAATATATTATAATTAATAATTAATTTAGTTTATGAATAAACTTATTATATTATAGTATGTGAATATTCATCGAGTAATTCTTAATTATATATTTATTATTAAATAATATATTCAAGTAATTCTTAATTATATATTAATTATTTTTAAATAATTAAGAATATATATTAATATATATGTATAAATAATTAATTATTAAGTTATATTAGTGTATTTAATATTTGTTTTTATTAATATTAATATATAATTATTATTAATTAAATTATAATATATAATAATATTAAGTGTAGATATATTTATATTATACTTAATAATATTAATATGTTATTATTAATATAACTTAATAATTTATTATTTATTTAATCTAATATATGTATAATTATATTAGATACTATTAATAATATAATTATTAATATATTAGTTAATAATTAATATATTCTTATTAGAAAAATGAATTTCGATGGTTGGATGGCGCTCGTCTTCTGTCTGTTGAGCTAGGGCGTTCGTGCCCTAGCTCTCTTCCTGTTCTTGTCTGTTTCTGCGCTTGGAGAGGGGGTTGTTGTCTGCGTTTGGGGGTGAGGAGCTGCGAGTGGAGTCTACGGAGGATTCCTTTCTTTTTTCCTGTGTGTGGGCAGTTTCTTGGCGCCGACCAGAGTGTGTGGTGCCGTTGTGAGCCACGGGTGTGCAGGTGGAGCGAACCTTTGGTGCTGGTTGGTGTGAAGTCTCCTTTCAGCGATGACTCTTGTTCTTTTGCCATCAGATCGTGGTGTGCTTTGGGTGGGGCTTTGAAACCCTTGTTTCGGTTTTTATTTCTCGAGGGCTTTGCATGCCAGATATAAGTTGGGTATTATGTCTCCTGGGGAGACCTCGGGTGCTAACCCTTTAATGGACTTTCGTTCAGCGCTTGGTGCGAAGTCTCCTCAACATGCTTCGAAAGTCTTCAATAATAATTTGTTTGTGTCGGAATCGAGGCCAGATGGAGTGGGCTCGTCTAATGGAGCTCAGATCACGAAAATCAATGGTTGCTTGGAACGTTGCAAGGAGAGACTGAAACTGGTTATTCCCTTGGAAATGGTTGCGGAGGATATTGAATATTATTCAAGGCACTCTTTTTACTGTAAGTTTTTGGGTATGAGGATATCGATGCAATTTCTGGAGTCCTGGGCCCGACAGACTTGGATGTCGGAGGGTGAGATGGATATAAAGATTCTGGCAAATAATTATTTCATGGTTACCTTTGATTGCATGGCGGATCGGAACAAGGTCTTTGAAGGAGGCCCTTATTTCTATAATCAGGTCGGCTTGTTTCTTAAACCGTGGCATGCTGGTTTTAACCCTGCTAAGGAGCTTCCATCTCGTGTCCCGGTGTGGGTTTGGCTTCCACGGTTTCCTGTGGAATGCTGGCGGGATGATGTTTTGCATCTGTTGGGGTCGATGCTTGGGAAGCCGGTTGGTTCCTCGCTGCAGACTCAGTTTAAAAAGGTAATCACTTTTGCTCGCATTTGTGTGGAAATTGATCTTAGTAAACCAATTCCAGATTCTTTGGATATGTCTGTGGGTCCTTACTCTTGGGTACAGTCATTGGACTATGAAACCCTTCCTTTCCGATGTCGTCTATGCCATGAATATGGTCACTTGCAACGAAGATGTCCAAGGGTTAGGTTTGTAGAGCCTCCAATCTCTCAGCCTCCCCGCAACCCACCTAGGGAGGATAAGGGAAAGAACCCCATTCCTGGGGATGGTGATGGTTCTGATGGCTTCGCCCTTGTAAAGAATCGTAACAGAAATCGTGGCCAAAAGAGGACCTTGAAGGAAAGACAAGATGAAGACTCTTTTAACAGATTTGAGGTTTTGGATGATCTGGGGCAGCAAGAAGTGAACCCGGGTTTGGTGAATTTGGATCAAGGTATTATGTGTTCTGGGCAAGAGGGTTCTCTGTTTGGGGATACTCAGGATGCACAAGTTACTGGAGCTTTGCAAATGGTGACCGATCTTCAAATGGATGTCCCGGTGGAGTCGACTCCTACTATGGAAATGAAGAAAGATGGGGGAGATGGTCCTATTGTGGCTTTGCATATAGGAGCAGATGTAGTGAGGAATAACAGGTCTTCTCCTTCTCCTTTGGGTCTTCATCAAAAGGATATCAAAAAAGGGTTGGGGGAGAAATCCTCAAAGCTTGGAAGGAAGAAGGATATGGAAAAGATTAAGTTAGCTAGGGAAACTTTGGTGGAGTCAGGGTCGGTTAAGACTTTGGATTCACACTTCTCGAGCTCTTTGAAATGATTGTTCTTTCATGGAATGTAAGGGGCCTAAACAGCGGCCCTAGACAAAAGGTTGTTCGTGAGTTGGTTAGAAGTCAATCTCCTGATGTTTTGTTCTTGTAGGAGACCAAGTTATCTGTGGAATGCATGCTTGGTTTATCCCCTAAGCTGTGGGGCAGTGGCGAATGTCAGTGTGTTGGTGCTCAAGGATCCACGGGTGGATTGGCTTGCCTTTGGAATCCTCGGAGGATCTGCCCTCTCTGGTGGATGGCATGCAAGTCTTCTATCTAGATGATTGTTTCCTGTTTTGAGACTGGGGAGTCTATCCTCCTCTCTAATATCTATGCGCCTATCAAGTATCAAGGTAAGCAAATTCTATGGTCTCATATTAGATTTGTCCGGAGCATGGTGCCTTTTCATCCATGGATTATGGCTGCGGACTTTAATGCTATTTTTGAGCTAGCAGAGAAGCGGGGGGGTATTGCTAGATTGGAGCCTTCTGCGATGCTTCTTCAGGATAATATCTCTGCTTTGAATCTTGTTGATGTCAAGCCTAATAATGGTTTATTCACCTGGAATAATCGAAGGATTGGGGATAATTGCATCTCTGAAAGACTTGACCGGTTTTTGGTTTCTTGCTTCTGGGTTGGTGGATTATGGTCTTCTAGCTCAAAAATTTTGGATTGGAGGGGGTCTGACCATTGGCCTATCAAGCTTGTAGCTTCTTCAGTTTGTGTGCCTCAGTCTTCCCCTTTTAAGTTCCAGATTATGTGGCTGCGTGAACCCTCTCTTCATGACTATGTGGCTAAATGGTGGAGGGAGGGAAGACCCACATATGGTACGACAATGTTCACTTTTGCTAAGCTTCTTCAATTTGTTAAATTTCAGCTTAAGCGATGGAATCGGCAGTGCTTTGGGAACATTTTCCATGCTAAGGCTGCTGCACAGGCGGAGTTGGATAGCATTACAAGAGTGATCAGGGAGGAAGGTGTGACTGCTGGTTTACTTCAAGAGGAGGCCAGGGCTTGGAAAGTGCTAGAGGAGTGTGAACTGTGGGAGGAAATATATTGAAAACAGAAGGCAAGGGTTGAATGGCTTCAGGAGGGAGATAAAAATACGACTTTCTTCTTCAATTCGGTCAAAGCCAAGCGACATGGGAATTTAATTTCTGTTTTAGTGAATGACACTGGTGAGCATCTATCCTCTTTCAAGGATATTTCGTGTGAAGCCATGCAGTACTTTGCTACCCTATTTAGGGAGGACTCACAGGGGGTTTCCGAGGAGGAGGCTCAAGTTCTATCCTGTATCCCTTCTCTGGTTACTATGGAGATGAATGAATGTCTCATGAGGGATATTTCTATCGAAGAGCTTGAGAGAACGGTGTTCCAAATGAAGAAAGGGAAAGCTCCTGGCCCTGATGGCTTTCCAGTGGAATTCTTTCAAGAATTCTGGGATATTATTAAGCTTGACTTATTAGCTGTTGTCTAGGAGTCTCAGACGAATAAGCAGATGTTACGAGCTTTGAATTCCACCTTCCTTGCTCTCATCCCCAAATCTGATGGAGCAAACAAGTTAAGCCAATTTAGACCCATCTCTCTTTGTAATGTGATTTACAAAATCATTTCTAAAGTAATTGCGGATAGGCTGAAAACTTGGCTTAGAGTGTTAATTTCCCAAGAGCAGAGTGGTTTTGTTGTAGGCAGGCAAATTATGGATGGGGTGGTTATTGCCATAGAGTCCATTCATTCTATGGCTAACTCCAATGATAAGGCTATGTTCATCAAGTTGGACATGGCAAAGGCTTATGACAGAGTTCGATGGTCCTTCCTTTGGAAGATCCTTGGTGCTTTTGGGTTTGGGGATGATTGGATTCGGTGGGTCAAGAGTTGTGTGACTTCTGTTTCCTTCTCTGTTTTAATTAATGGTGAACCCTCAGAGCTCTTTGGAGCCTCTCGGGGATTGCGCCAAGGTGATCCATTATCTCCGTATTTGTTTCTGCTCTTTGTTGAAGGTTTGGGTAGGTTGTTGAGAAGGAATGTGGAGAGGGGTCTCATTTAGGGATGGCGTTGGGGAGGTAATATTCCCCCACAGTCTCATTTATAGTTTGTGGATGATACTGCTTTGATGGGTATGGCTACAATCAGGGAGGCTACAAACTTGCGTGCGGTGTTGGATGTTTATCTGACCGCCTCAGGTCAAATGATTAATGAAGGTAAGTCCTCCATCTTCTTCTTCAACACTCCTGGTTCGATTCAAAGGAGGATTGCCAATATTTTAAGGTTTCAGAATGGATCCCTCCCTTTGTTCTATCTTGGAATTCCCATTTCTGACACAAGGATGCCTAGGGATTCATGGCAGAATATTCTGGAAAAGTTTCGGATGAAGGTTAACCATTGGACCCATAGATGGTTATCCTTTGCTGGTCATGTTCAGTTGATCAAATTTGTGGTTCAGGCTAGTTTTCTTTTGGAACTTGATGCTTTATCTAGGCAATTTTTATGGGCAGGTAATTTATCGTCATCCAAATGGAGCTTGGTTAGATGGGAGCTGGTTTGTATTCCGAGGCAATATAGAGGTCTTGGATTAAGGCAGTCATCTTTGTCTGGGGTGGCGCTTGCTGCCAAACTATACTAGAGGTGGTGTGTGGAGAAAGATCAGACTTGGGCCAAGATTTTACTTCATAAATATTTTTCGGGGATCCCTCAGATGGATATTCCTCGTTATCCCTTAGTGGGGAAAGGATCGGTTATTTGGGGTACGCTTAAGAAAGGGGCTGCTCTAGTTAAGGATGGCTTATTTTGGATCTGTAAAAGTGGGTTTGAGGCTCAATTTTGGCTGGATGCTTGGGATGGTTTTCCTCCCATTGTTTCTCAGTTTCCTAACCTTTTGCCCCTTTGTCAAAGATTCATTGAGGCTGGTTGGGACAAGGTGAGAGACTTTAAGTCTGTTTCTTCTCAAGGTCAGTTAATGACGGCTAGATGGAAGAATCCTGAGGAGTGGCCTGTGGTTGGTATGGAGGAGGAATGTGCGGAATTGCAAAGCATCCTCTCTAGCAGGACTTGTAGTGCCCTTCCGGATGGAGATGTTTTATCTTGGTCTCCCAACCCGAAGGGTGTTTATTCTGTTTCCTCTAGTTATCAGGTGTTCTTATCTCAAAAGCTGGTTGGGGTGGAGGTTCAATGGTGGAAGAGTGTTTGGAACAAGCTCTCGTGGCCGAAGTGTAATTGCTTCATTTGGACTTTGGCCTGGAACAAGTGTTTGACCTAGGATAATATTCAGAAGAGGGGATTTCAGGGACCATCCATGTGTGTATTGTGTGGGGATGGAGAGGAGGATTCTGCTCACTTGTTTTTTTGTTGCCCCTTTGCTCTGAGGCTATGGCACTTGTGGTGGGAAGTTTGGAGAGTCCCATGTGTTCATGATTCCTCTTTGGTGGATTTCTGGCACAGTCTAGGCAGACCTCCTACTACCGCATCTTTCTTACAGGATGTGTGGTATGTGGGGCCTACATTCCTTCTTTGGCAGATTTGGCTGGAGCGGAATCGTAGAATCTTTTGAGGGGAAAAGTTGATTATTCAACAAGTTTGGCAAAGAATTATGGGTATGGTTCGGGAGACTGTGGAAGCAAAGTGTGAGGTAGATTTTCCCTTGGAGAAAGAGGATGATAAGAAGATGGAGAGATTGGGACTTCAAGAGTTGTCTTTGGCATTTGCTTGTGTCCGAAAGGGAAGGCAAGCAAAAATGAAAGTTATGAGAGTGGGTAAATGGTTTCCCCCTCCTGCGGGAATTTTGAAGATTAATACTGATGGTTCCTCAAAAGGAAATCCTGGGCCTGCTGGAATTGGTGGAGTTGGTAGAGATTCCACAAGCTCAGTGGTTTTCTTCTTCTCTTCTTACGAGGGGACGAAGACCGTTAACCTTATGGAAGGTCTGGCGATATTCTTCGCCCTTGAACGGGCTTATGCTTTGGGGTGGAGGAAAGTTATCTGTGAGTCTGACTCACAGGTTTTGGTTAATTTGCTTAAAGATCGGAAGGTGACTGATGTCAGTTGGCAGTTAGCTAGGATGGTGCAACAGATTCTGCAAATTAGCTCCTTGATGGAGGAGGTTTTTTTTGTCCATATTCCGAGGGAATGGAACAAAGCTATGGATTGCTTGGCAAAATGGGCTTCGACGCATCTTGATGGCTGGAGGATTGAGGGGTGGGATCAGATTTCCCAAGATCTTCGCCAAGAGTTGAACGAGATTATTGCGGAGGATGGCGATGGGATTGGAGATGGATGATGTTGATTCTTGCTGTGCTGTACTGTATTTTTGCTTTCTTGGGGTTTAGGCCCTTTGCTTTGTTGTAATGCTCTTTTCTGATTATCAATAAAGTTTCTACCCCTTTTATTTAAAAAAAAAATATATTCTTATTAATATTATTTAATAGCAATAATTAAATAAGAATATATATTAATTAGTATGAATATAATTTTTACTTATTAGTTGATGAATATTGATATTTAACTTAATATAATTATTTCTAAAAATCAAAAATAAAGATGATGTTGCACTTTGTTAAAATATAATTAAAATATTAGTTATTAATTACTATATTAAAATATAATTACGAATATTAATTATTAAGTTTATAAAATTCTAATTATTAGTAACTTCGTTAAAAAATAATTAAAATTCTAATTATTAGTAACTTCGTTAAAAAATAATTAAAATTCTAATTATTAGTAACTTTGTTAAAATATAATTAAAATATTAATTATTAATTTGATTATTTTAATATAATTCTTCATTATTTAATTATAATAATAAAATTAATAATAATATTAAATAATTAAACTAATAATTAATAATATTAGTAAATAATATTAAATATAATTATATTAATTAGTATATATCCTTAGATTAATAATAAATATAAACTAATCTAAATATATGATATATTTTTAGATTATTTTATAATAATAGATTAATAATATAATTTAAACTATATATTAAGTTTATAATAATATATTTAATTAATTAGATATATTAACTAATTAAATAATATAATAATAATTTATTAATATAAATATTTTTATTTATAATACATATATTAATATTATTTTATTAATATTAATATATAATTAATATATTCTTATTAATATTATTTAACAGCAATAATTAAATAAGAATATATATTAATTAGTATGAATATAATTTTTACTTATTAGTTGATGAATATTCATATTTAACTTAATATAATTATTTCTAAAAATCAAAAATAAAGATGATGTTGCACTTTGTTAAAATATAATTAAAATATTAGTTATTAATTACTATATTAAAATATAATTACTAATATTAATTATTAAGTTTATAAAATTCTAATTACTAGTAACTTTGTTAAAATATAATTAAAATTCTAATTATTAGTAACTTTGTTAAAATATTAATTATTAATTTGATTATTTTAATATAATTCTTCATTATTTAATTATAATAATAAAATTAATAATAATATTAAATAATTAAACTAATAATTAATAATATTAAATATAATTATATTAATTAGTATATATCCTTAGATTAATAATAAATATAAACTAATCTAAATATATGATATATATTTAGATTATTTTATAATAATAGATTAATAATATAATTTAAACTATTTATTAAGTTTATACTAATATATTTAATTAATTAGTTATATTAACTAATTAAATAATATAATAATAATTTATTAATATAAATATTTTTATTTATAATACATATAGTAATATTATTTTATTAATATTAATATATAATTATTATTAATTAAATTATAATATTTAGATTACTATTATATTATATTAAATATACATATAATAAAATAATATTAATTTATTATTAATCTAAAGATATATACTAATTAATATAATATATTAATAATTATTTATTAATATATATTAATTAGTATGAATCTATCTACACCATATGAATTATTAATATTAATTATGGGTAGATATATTATACTTAATAATATTAATATGTTATTATTAATATAACTTAATAATTTATTATTTATTTAATCTAATATATGTATAATTATATTAGATACTATTAATAATATAATTATAATATTATATTAGAAGTTAAATATGAATATTCATCAACTAATAATATAATTAAATAATTCTTAAATAATTATTTAATTAAATAATATAATTAAATAATTCTTAACTATTTAATTAATTATACATAAACTTCTAATTTATTTATTCTTAATTAGAGTGAAATAATAAGTTTAATAATAAATAAAGAATTAAATATACATATATTAGATTAAATAAATAATCTATAAGTTACTAGTATCATACTTTTATTAATATACTAGTAACAAACTAAGATATTAATATTATATACACATAATATAAATTATTTATATTTGAATAATATTAATGAATATATTAATATTTTATAATAATTTAATTAATAAACTAAATTAATATAATAGTAAATAGATTATAAATATATTATAATCTAAATAGTAATTATAGATTATTATAATTTATTAATAATAATTATATATTAATATTAATAAAATAATATTAATATATGTATTATAAATAAAAATATTTATATTAATAAATTATTATTATATTATTTAATTAGTGAATATAACTAATTAATTAAATATATTAGTATAAACTTAATATATAGTTTAAATTATTAATTATTATAACTAATATTATATTTATATATATTAAGTTTATAATATTTAAATAATATAATTAATAATATTAGTAAATAATTGGCCATATATTTACTATTAATAAAAAAAAATATCTTAATATTATATTCTAGTATGAAACACAATAATTAATAATTAATTATAAATAGTATTATAATATAATGTTATAATATATTGAATAATAAATATATATTTAATTATTGCTATTGTTAGATTAATTAGATATATTTATATTATACTTAATAATATTAATATGTTATTATTAATATAACTTAATAATTTATTATTTATTTAATCTAATAAATATATATCTATTAATAATAAAAATATATCAAACTACTAACTTTATAAGGATTAATATATAAAAATAAATTATATTATATAATTAGTAGTTTGATATAGTTAGATTAATAATAAATATAAACTTAATTAAATTATATTCACACTAATTAATATATATTCTTATTTAATTATTTAATAGCAATAATTAAATAAGAATATATATATTAATGTTTTATATATTATTTAATATATAATGTATAATAATATTTATATTTATATACTATGAATATATTAACTAATAAGTAATTATTTAATATATTATTAAGTTATATATTAATCTACCCATAAATATAATTTAATATATTAGATTAAATATATTAGTATAAACTTAATATATAGTTTTAATATATTATAATTTAATTAATAAAATAATATTAATATTATTAAGTATAATATAAATATATCTACACTTAATATTAATATTAAGTATTCCTGAGAACGAATTAATTATTAAATAATTAATGTTATTAAATATAATATATAATTTATTATAGAATATTATTAATTGATTAAATTAATATTATAATTTAATTTTATATTATATATATAAAATTAATTAATAAATATATAAATAATAAATAATATAGATATTATTTATGTAATAATATCTATATTATTATTACTGTTTATTCATTACATATTAATAATTACTATTAATACAATATATTATATTATATATTATTAATCTTGATTGTAGAGATTAAACTCGACACCAACAATGTGCACTCAAAATCTTTTCACAGGCGAGGTGCTAACATATGGTGGATACTAATGCTGAAATTGAATATAACAAAGGTGGATAAGAATATATTAATTAAATAGTTAAATAAGAATATATATTAATTTGTATGAATATAATTTTTACTTATTAGTTGATGAATATTCAAATTTAACTTCTAATATAATATTAATTATATTATTAATAGTATCTAATATAATTATACATATATTAGATTAAATAAATAATAAATTATTAAGTTATATTAATTAATAAATATATAATATTATATTATATCTATTAATAATATACTAGTAAACTAATAATATATTATACTAAAAATAAATGATACTATATAATAAGTTATATATTTAAGTTTATAATATTTAAATTATATAATTAATAATATTAGTAAATATTAATAAGTGATATAATAATAATATCACTTTATTTATTATTTAATAAATTAATATAAAATTAATATTATAATATTTTTAAATAAACATTTTAATATATTAAACAATTAAATAATAATTTAGATAATTTATTATTTTAAAATAAATTAATTAAATAATAATAATATTTAAATTAATCTAATCTAACTTAATATATAACTTAATTTATATATTATTAATATATAATAATATAAAAGGTGGAACCTTATTTCCTTATGTTTAATTAGATTAGATTAATTTAAATATTAGTTTAAATTATATTCCGCTTTTATGAATATATCAAACTACTAAGTATATAATATTAAGTATATCTGAATATTTGTATGATACTAAGAATATTAATATATCTTTATGTATGAATAATATATTTATTTTACTTATAAGTATATTATATTATATATTGTTTATTAATTATAATTTGCGAATATATTAATATTATATTTATATTTAAATAATATTAATGAATATATTAATATTTTATAATAATTTAATTAGTAAACTAAATTAATATAATAGTAAATAGATTATAAATATATTATAATCTAAATAGTAATTAATAATATTATAATTTAATTAATAATAATTATATATTAATATTAATAAAAACAAATATTAAATACACTAATATAACTTAATAATTAATTATTTATACATATATATATATTAATATATATTTTTAATTATTTAAAAATAATTAATATATAATTAAGTATTACTTGATGAATATTCACATACTATAATATAATATGTTTATTAATTATTAATTATAATATATTAATTAATAAACCAAATTAATATTATATTATAGTATTAGATGAATATATATATTAGGTTAAATTATATTATTATATTAAGTTATTATTAATATAACTTAATAATTAATTAATAGCAATAATTAAAAATAATAATTTATTATTTATTTAATCTAATATATGTATAATTATATTAGAAGTTAAATATGAATATTCATCAACTAATAAGAAAAAATTATATTCATAATAATTAATATATATATTCTTATTTAATTATTGCTATTAAATAATTAAATAAGAATATATATTAATTAGTATGAATATTTAATTAAGAATATTAAATTAAATATTATAATTTAGTTTAGATTTTTTTTTAATTATTAATAGTATTAATTAATAATAATTATAATTAATTAATAAGTATTATTATCATTATACTTAATAATATTAATATTTAATATTTAATATATATTCTTATTATAATATTAAGAATAATTAAGAATAAATAATTATTAATATATTCTTAATATTATAATAAGAATATATATTTATGGGTAGATATATTCATACTAATTAATATATATTCTTAATTATTCTTATATATTATTAAGTTATATTAATAATTTAATTAATAAACTATATTAATATAATAGTAAATAGATTATAAATATATTATAATCTAAATAGTAATTATAGATTATTATAATTTATTAATAATAATTATATATTAATATTAAATATTAATAAAATAATATTAATATATGTATTATAAATAAAAATATTTATATTAATAAATTATTATTATATTATTTAATTAGTTAATATAACTAATTAATTAAATATATTAGTATAAACTTAATATATAGTTTAAATTATTAATTATTATAACTAATATTATATTTATATATATTATATTATTATATATAATAATATATATATTAAGTTTATAATATTTAAATAATATAATTAATAATATTAGTAAATAATTGGTCATATATTTACTATTAATAAAAAAAATATATCTTAATATTATAATCTAGTATGAAACACAATAATTAATAATTAATTATAAATAGTATTATAATATAATGTTATAATATATTGAATAATAAATATATATTTAATTATTGCTATTGTTAGATTAATTAGATATATTTATATTATACTTAATAATATTAATATGTTATTATTAATATAATTTAATAATTTATTATTTATTTAATCTAATATATGTATAATTATATTAGATACTATTAATAATATTATAATTATATTAATTAGATTAATATAATTATAATATTATATTAGAAGTTAAATATGAATATTCATCAACTAATAAGTAAAAATTATATTCATACTAATTAATATATATTCTTATTTAATTAATATAATTAATTATAAATATAAATATAAGAATATATATTAATTAGTATGAATATATCTACCCATAAATATATATTCATAAATAAATTAGGATAATTAAGAATAAATAATTATTAATATAATTATTTTAATATATATTAATTAAATTAAATAATTAAATAAGAATTAATAATAATATTAATGGTAGATATATATATTATATCTACCCATAATGGTCCACATATCCTTCATTGGCAACCATTGTAATTTTTCCAAAACATAAGGTGTTGGGCATAATTAATTATTTTCTATGTCCTTTGAGATGTTTGGCATTAGATTTTTCCAATTGCCTCACAATTTCTAAATAAGCAATTTGGTCAGGAACTACTTGTGGCATCAAGTGTAGAGCTCCTTTGAACCCATAAACCCTTATCACTGTACAATTAGAGAAAGCATACAAGTCTCCCCAGTTATGATTCACTTTATTTCTTGGGCCATTTTCCTTTGGTCTTAGAAATATTTGTACTTCTAGGGATAGGTTATAATTGCATGGATATCCTAGCAACTTCATCAATGGTTTTACAATAAAATCTTCAAAATAAAGGTAATGAGACCTACCAAATCGGTTGTCCCACAATGAAGTCCACATTTGTACAAGTTTGAAATATCCATTTTCATTTGTATCTTTTATCCTTAATTCTTCACTCCAGACCCCTCTAACTTGTCCTCTGTACAAAATAAAATGCATAAGAAAAGAATAGTGTTCAAAACTCCCGAGTGATGTCTCCCCTCCGCCTGGAGGAATTGTTCCTGTTCCTGCATCCACAGACATACAATCTCGACAGTTATTTATTCATAACATCAATAGTATACAAAACATCTTAAGTTAGAATATCCACAATTCAATACTATGCATGCAACACTCATCAAGGATAGCATCGATAGAAGTATCAATCAGATGAAATGATCATTTAAATAGAACTCATTCATTTTGATAACAAAAACATGTTTTATTCATCACAAAGATTCAAACATTACAATCAATTGCCCTATGCAATAGTAGCTATACAATCAGGATGTAACAACGAGCATGAAGCAAAGAGTTCCAAAGAACAAGCCCCTGAGGAGGAGCAAAGTTCTCCCTACCTAAATTTCGGATTTTGTCCACCCCTCTCAAGTACTTTGAAGAGACAATGGTAGACCATTCTTTGTCAAAATCAAGCACATACCAGAGCTGTTTAGCCATAAGAGCCACTTTAAAGTCTTTAAGCTTGCAAAAACCAAGGCCACCATGGGCTTTCAATCTGCAGACCTCCTCCCAAGAAAGCAAGTGCAATCTTTTCTTCTCCTCCACCCCAGACCACAAAAATCTCTTTTGAATGCTTTCAATTTTTTCCCAAAACTTCTAGGGATATGAAATAATCTTAAAGCATAAACAGGCAAATTTTGTAGAGTCGACTTGATAAGATGAATTTTACCAGCTTGGCTAAGCAAAACACCCTTCCAACCAGCCAATTTAGAATGAAACTTGTCAATAATACCATTCCAAAAATAATTGGGGACACCATTAGAACAAAGAGGAAGCCCCAAGTGAAATATACTCTCTCAATTTTTTTGATTTTTAAACGAACATTTACAATGTAACCAAGCACCCGTTAAGGTTAGCATAACTCAAAATGTGCACGAAAGAACTTTAACCAAGAATGTGCCCTAAAACCACTTAAGGAGGAGGGGTGGGCATATGGTCAGAGGATCCCTAGGATCTACTGAATCAAATATTACAATGATTACATTGAAAGAGAGATTAAACCCGACACCAAGAATGTTCATTCAAAATCCTTTGACAGGCGAGGTGCTAACATATGGTAGAGTACTAATGCTGAAATTGAATGTAACAAAGGTGGATAAGAATATAATTAATTATATTCTTATTTAATTATATTAATTAAATAATTAAATAAGAATATATATTAATTAGTATGAATATAATTTTTACTTATTAGTTGATGAATATTCATATTTAACTTCTAATATAATATTATAATTATATTAATTAGATTAATATATATTAATCTAATTAATATAATTATAATATTATATTTTTAATTAGATTAATATATATTAATCTAATTAATATAATTATAATATTATATTAGAAGTTAAATATGAATATTCATCAACTAATAGTATCTAGTATAATTATACATATATTAGATTAAATAAATAATAAATTATTAAGTTATATTAATAATAACATATTAATATTATTAAGTATAATATAAATATATCTAATTAATCTAACAATAGCAATAATTAAATAAGAATATATATTAATTAGTATGAATATAATTTTTACTAGCAGTAATTAAAAATAATAATATTAAGAGATTATTTAATATTAATCTAACAATAGCAATAATTAATATAAGAATATATATTCTTATTTAATTAGGTTGATATATTCATACTAATTAATATATATTCTTATTTAATTATTTCTAATATAATATTATTAATAATAACATATTAATATTATATTAAGTATAATATAAATATATCTAATTAAGTATGAATATAATTAATCTAATTAATATAATTATAATATTATATTAGAAGTTAAATATGAATATTCATCAACTAATAAGTAAAAATTATATTCATACTTATTCATCAATTAATAAGTAAAAATAATAATATTCATACTTATTATTCATCAGCTAATAAGTATGAATATGCCCTGGTATGTCTAATAAGTTTAGGTCGATCTACATTGGTCTTTATTTTAATTAAAAAACAAACTAAAATAAATTAAAAGTTAAAAAAAATCTAAACTAAATTAGAACTTAAAACTAAACTATATTAGAAATTTAAAAATCTAAATTAAAATAGGAAACTTAAATCTAAAATCTAAATTAGAAATTTAAATCTAAATTAATTAAAACTCTAAATTAGAAAAACATATACTAAATTAAATCTAAATTAAACTAACTAAATTAAAACTCTATTTAATCTAAATTAGATTTAATATAAACTAAATTAAATTAAAATCTAAAGTTAAAATCTAAACTAAATCAAATGCAAATAATGCACTTCCTACAAATGCGAATCAAATGCATTCAACATCACACCAATGAAGTATTACTACACACCAATGAAGTATTACTAAGAAAAATCACACACCAATGAAGTATTACTACACACCAATGAAGTATTACTAAGAAAAATCACACACCAATGAAGTATTACTACACACCAATGAAGTATTACTAAGAAAAATCACTAATCACTCCATTGTTATCCTATCTGCAAGATCTTGTCTTTGCTCTCAAATTTTTGTAGCAAAAAGCGAAAGAGGCTATGCAGAACGGATTTTGATCAAAATGAGATTAGAGTTGTTTGAAAAGTGAGGAGGAAGCAAACTTTTATAAATGTCCTTGTGGGAAAGATCAAGATTTCGAGAAGAATGTGGGATAAATGATTATTAAAATTGTTTAATGAAATTGGTTTATGAAATGGACAAATGTTCATGCAAATGTATTTATGAAATGCATTTATGATTGTGGAAATATGATTATGTAATAAATATAATGGTTTATGTATAAGATATGTAATGGATGTATTTAAATGATTATGGATTAATGATTAATGAAATGGATGAGTTAATGATTATGCAAAATGGTTTAAGAGGAAAATATATTAATGAATTAATTAAATAGATAATGGAACCTATTTAATTAATAAAAGAAATTAAATTATTATAAGAACATTTTTATGTGTTTACAATCCTTAATGTGTTTTGTATGTTGGTAAAGTGCATATGAAAGGGGGTTTTGTGATCCTAGATTACAATGAATAATTATAACTTTTTAGACTCTACTATTTGGATTTAGAGTCATCCATGATTGAGATGAGATTAATTTCATTGTAATATGTGTATGTTGTTATCTAATTTATTTTTGCTTGTCCTATAAGGGACTAAGCATATTAGGAGAAAACCTAATAATAATATGAAATCTCCATAAGTAGATAGAATCAATTATAGGGTTTTCTATAATAATTTATTTATCATTTGAATTCTATAAGTAGATAGAATTAATGATAGGGTTTTCTATAATATAAATTGTGTTTAGGAGTTGAAATGCTCTTTTATACTTGTTGAAATGCTCAGTTATGAATTTTATGTTATGTTAAGAATATTGCAACAATTCTAAGGTAAATTCAACAATTTATGTTTTACATTTCACGTTGGGTAGAAGTCAATACCCTTCATTTATGTTATTTGTTACATGAGAAATATGGGCACCTACTAGTGAATAACATTATTTTGACATATAATGAATCCTTTGAATTTTATTCATGTTTAGTGAGCTTAAAGAACATAGCAATTTTTTGGTTCAATCCATTTCTAAGTAGCACTTCAATCAAGGTTGTTACACCTTATTTTATGTTTAGCTTGCTATTGGCTCAATTTGACCAAGCCTTGCACTTGTTTTAGTTTTCATAACCTTATTTCTTACCTTTCAAGGTTGAAGCATAATTCTTAGGGTTATTCATGTTTGCAGGCATCTCATGGATCCCTTCATTAGCTCAAAAATAAAATTTGGAACCTCTAAGAATCTTTGGTTGAAAATCTAGGTTATATGTTATCTTGGTTCACCAATTTAGCCAAGGGCAACTTGGGAGTCACCTATTTTGCTAGGAGCAATCCTAGGGGTGACCTAACCTAAAAGGGGCAACCTATATTGGTGAAAGATGCAACTTGGATTGATGAAAGGGGTGACTCTTGGATAACATACACTTCCTAAAGTTTTTGGGAAAATTTTCTACATGAAATTTTATCCCCTTTGTCTGCCTTTCCTACTATAATCTTATTTCATAGTTTTATTGTGCAATTTATTAGTTATTCACTCCATTGAGTTGGAATGTGTGCCTTCAAGAGAAAGTAGTTAATTATTAGTTCAATTAGTTGAGGCCCTGAATCTCCTAATTAACCTAACTATATTGTATAGGTAATCCTAGTGTTTAGATTTCACTCCCACATCCATTTGAATGTTGGTTGTGACATTTGGGTTTTTGTAATGAAGTGATGTTTCACTCTCATTCTAATTTGTGTAATTGTGAGAAAATAAGATCATGACTAGAGTCATCTTCGTAGTCAAAGGAAACTTTATCCTCTCATATGAGCATCATTGTGATGTTGTGACACAACATGGTTAAGTATTCTACTTGTGTTGTCATGCTTAGTGCATTGGTGTTGCATAATTTGAGTGTCACTGTGTTTTGTTCTTACATCTCAAGTGCATAGGTGTGCAAAATAACACGTTGATATCACATTTGCATCATAAAATAATTGTTCACTTGTCTCTAACCACTAATGTCGGGAAAAATCTTAGGCAATTATATTTTTTGTCCATAATTTTCATTTGTTTGAAGGCTCTCTAATTATTAGTTTTTTTATTTCTTTGGAGGGAAAAATATCGTCCTCAAAATTATGAAAGTTTATGAAATTTGAGTCCTTTGCTTCCTCCCTACTTAATAAGAACTTCTCATTGTCAACCCTGGTACTAAGAAGAATACTTATATTTTTGAGCCTTTGATTGTACATCTTTGACCTCATGATGTAATTATATATTTTTTGTATATAATTTTGTTTCATTCTCATTCAAAACCAATAGAGAAACATGCTTCATGATCAATATTGCTCGTTTTTCATTGCCACCCTAATTCATTGACCAATTCATAAATGTGAATAAGAGAACATAAAATTTCATATATGAAATTAGGGCCTAAATTTGATGATAGACCCTACATGTAAAACAAAAAATAAATGATAATTATCTATTTGAACTTACCCTTCAAATACTAAAGGCTTACTTTATTTTAGAAAAAATAATTATATATGAAAATTTTACTTAAAATCTTCTCTTTCAAGCGATACAATTTTCCTAAATCATTATTGTATTTTATAGCTAAAATGATCAAATATAGCCATATGCCCATCAAATTTGGGCCTTGAGTGCAATTGATGATATTTGTGTTGTCATTTGTCTCCCTTTAATTGCATGCATAAGTTTGCAAATACTCATTAGGCTTGTAGATTGACTAATACTTTACAAATATGGAGTTTGTTCTTAATGATATACATGATTGCCCTAGATGCTTGGAAGGAAAATTTACCAACTTATGGATGTAATGGTTGATCCTTCTAAACATGAATAGTAACAACAATATCACAATTTTATTTTTAATAAAATCCAATAAACTACTATAAAATTATATCCCCTTATATGCATTTTGTGGATGTTTAGTTTACAGTCTAAGCTATTCTTACAACTTGAGTACATGTGGAATGCTATATATATGACCTACTTATTATTGTACACCATTTACCCATGTTGCTTTGGTTGGTTGATTTCACCAATAAGTTATTTTTTTATTGAATAAAGTTGAAGAATTGTAGTCATAAAAGACTACTCAATACAATAAAGAAACACGACACCAATAAAGAACATCTGTATTAACAAATGTCACTAAAACACAATAAAGAAGTACAAATATACAACTCAAACCATGTAGAACATCTTAATAATTTGTAGAGCAAACTTCATAATCTTTCCATTGCCTCAAGTTTACAAATAAGCTTATGTAATTATGTGCTTTATAAACTTTATGTTTTGAATGTCCACTATTTTAACATTTTTTTAGAATTTGAATATCTAATTCACATTGTTTTAGTATTAAAATGTACATACATATGAACATTTGATTTTGTTTGACATAAATATATAAAATTATATTTAAAATTATAACAATATCAATATATATCTATTAAATAATTTTCATTTATTATATAATTATAAATAATTAAAAAATACTAAACTCAAATCCTATTATTAATTTTTTTTATAATATTCTAAATTTAAAATGAGAATCGGATTCCAAGATTCATCGTAACAATTGCTTTGCTTTCTACAGGCTCTTCTCATATTCCAAATTATTTCTTATTTGAAAACAACTTTTTAAAACTATCTTTACTTTTATCTTTAAAATTAAAATTTATTATTAATTAATACACTTTAGGTTAAAGGTTGCTTGATGGTCGTCCCAGGAAGTGGCCGAGGCACTCGAACATCAAAATCCATTTAAATAAAAAAAACCCATTATGGTTGATTGATTACTGTGATCCTTTTGCTCATATTATTCTCTGCACACTATCTCTTTAAAAATCTGCGTTACTTCAAAGCTTTTTTCGATCTTACATGCGGACCCTGTAGCCTCTGAATTCAGGAGAAACTACTGCTTATTCCCTTCTATTACTTGGTTAGGTTAATCGGGCGCCGGGAAGGAAGAAGTCCGGCGACCCTCGTCCTCAAAGGATATTTATGAAACGGGGGCACTTGGATGAAGCTTGAACGGCTGCTTCTACCTGGGAAACAAACACCGAGGCGAAATAGGAAATAGACATCAAAGCTTCCAATGCTCCTGGGTTGGATTTGAGATTGAAACTCGACCTCCTGAGTAACGAACTGGACTTACGACGAAACGCCCTAGGGTTTTCGTCCTCTATCGGGTTTTTAACCCACAACCTTCTCTTATTATTACTTTTGTAAATGTTCTAGGGTTTTCGTCCTCAATTTTATCCTGCCGGTAATTTTGTGTTCAAAGTCATTGGCAATATAACAATGTTGGGCTTGAATAGTGGGTTTTAATTGAACTACAAGTAATTAGTGTAAAAAAGGAAGCACTTTTAGGGTTTTGGTTCAGTAAGGCCTTTTGCCGGACTGTAGCAGGTTACGTAGGGTTTATTTTCAGGTTTTAGTATAGCAAGTTCTTGTAATAAGATAATGATAGTTGACTGGTTACTTTTAGATTAGGTTAGACTAGGTCAATTGAAAGTTAATTTTACTGCATTTTAACGAGTTAAGGAAATTTGTGATGTAAAAGAATCAGGGAATACAAAGGTAAAGAAAGGCGTATAGACTATGGTGCATTCCTATAATTTAATGATGAAAGCCTGGGAATAATCACAAAAATACGATTTGGGAGTGCCTTGGTTGGATTTATAACTGTAGATATATATATTTTGAGATTCATGTTTCAAGTTTACTGAGCCAAATAAACATCTGTGAGAATTCATATAAACAATAGGAATTGAGATTGTCAAGTTGCTTTTGGTTTTGCAGGAGATCCTTGCTTTTGTATTTTCCTGCAAAATTTAAAGTTGGAAGGTTGCGAATGCGGGCATATTAGAATCAGCCTGGAGTGATTTGGAACTGGGTTTCTGCTTCTGAGAAAATTTGAATTGGTATGGAGGCTTTATATTGCTTGGTGTTATGAGATATGGAAATTTAGGGTTATACAGGAGCATGGACAGTGAAATAAGGAACTTGGCATCTGTTATTTTGCAGACAGTTTGATTCAAAATGTATGGGCCTCCAAGGAATGCTCCTCAATTTAGACAACGGCCTCCTGGACATCAGCTTCCAGGGCCGCCGGGTCCGCCTCCAGGGATGATGAACATGAATCGGCCATTTGGTCCTTTAATGCAAGGAAGGGGTCCTCCTATGCATCATCCTCCATTTGCGGGTGGACAACAACAACAGCATCAACAACCTGGATTTGGGCCTCCACCAAATATGAATCATGGCATGCCACCCGGTCTGCCTCCTGGACATATGCCTTCTGGGATGCCACAAGGTTCAATGCCCCCTGGACCGCCTGCAAGAACAATTGCCCCTCTTCCATATCAAGCACAACCTATGTCCTTTGTGACACCACCAGGGCCCTTACCTAGAGGGCCCCCTCCACTTCCGGGAGGCACTTCTGTACTTCCTCCTCCAATTCCACCACCTTCATTTACTGTTTTCCCTCCTGTAGGTGCTGTCCCTCCACCACCCATGCCTCCTCCATCTCCACCACCTCCACCCTCATCTCCACCTCCTCCGCCACCACCTCCACCACCTGCATCACCACTTTATGGTTCACTTAATGAGATACCGGCAGAGGCACCAGCAGAGGCACCAGCAGAGGCACAAGAAGAGGCACAAGCAGAAAAGACTTATGATATGCCTCAGACCAATCCTCAGTTTCAGTCCACTTCGCTGCCTCCACCTCCACCACCTCCACCAAAACCTGTGGATGAAGAAGTTGTTTACCATATTGAAACTCTTTGTCAGTTTGTAATTAAAAATGGACCAGAGTTTGAGAGCATGGCTCGGGCCAGGGAAGCTGGTAATCCCAAGTTTGCCTTTTTGTTTGGTGGGGAGCCTGGTAGTGATGCTGCCATTGGGTTTGCGTATTTTCAGTGGATGAAAATGAAGTGCACCGCAGAATTGAAAATGCAGCAGGAAGCAGAAGCAAAGCAGCTTGCAGGGGCATTGCCTCTGTCTGGTACTATAAATCACAATGAATTGTCAGGAATTACTTTGGAAGATGTCTCGAAATCTCCTGCAGTTCCAGACACAGAAATGGAAGGTGATTTTTCTATTTATTTAATTTAATTAGTTTGCGGAAGATAACAGATGGTGTACTGTATTGTTTTAGTCAGATGTTTCTTCTATTTTTATGAGGCATAAGATAAATATCTTTTCCTTTGCAGATTTTGCATTCAATTTCAGTAATTTTTCAGATGCACTGTATTACTATTTTTATTTGTGGTATCACCGAGTCTATTTTATATTGCACTATAGTCTGGGAAGAGTAGCTAGATCCATAATGTGAAGCTCAAGCTTACAGTGAACTGTTGCAATCTGGCTATGGTATATTTGAAGCGGGGCATGGTGAATTAACTCTTGGATTTGAGAATAAATACAAATGTGCACCTCTGTTTGACTGGTCAGTTCAGGTTTTGTGTGCATGCCTTGTGTCATATGCATTTTTGCATGTCTTTGAACTTTGCTATCCATAGTTCTTGCTAACCTTGTCTGCAAATTTGGTTCAAAAAACAAGGGTGGTGGCAATAGAAAAAATGTAACAGCTAGTTCTTTCGAATTATAAAAATTGAAGCCATTCTGTGGCCTAGGTTCGAAACTAGGCAAAAAACTTGTTAAATGTTTGGTGGAGGTCTCTATTCTTTTATGTCCTGTATTGGGTTTGTTAGGGTTTCTTGGGTTGGGTAGTTTTTGGACCAGAATACATTGTTGAAAGTGTGTTATAGAAATTTTTATAGTCAATGTCTACGTCACGATATTAAGCTAGTTTTTGAATGTATTTCGCTCAAATTTAATGTAGGATTTAAAAAGAAACAAATGCTATTGTGAAGGACGGTGCAATTCAATGTGCGTCCCAGCTTTTGTGAAGGACTGCGCAATTTGATGTGCGTCCTATCCCATGGTAGATGATTTTGCATTGCTTGCCCCATCTAAAAATAAATTTATTTATCTTCATGTGTGTTGGTAGCAATTACACAGCACACGACCCACTTACCACACAGACTCCTCTCAGCGGTCATTAGTGGCAGGAGGTATGGTGAATTTAATACACCACTTTCAGCTTTTCACCCTCTGGCCTCTTTAATAAATGTGTTCTTAATTAAATGTTCGTGTCTTTTGGAATGCTAAATGCTTTTGAGTCTTGACAGGAGCTCTGAATCAGGAGTACAAATTTGCCACTAAGGTCTACATACCATATAACTGTCCTGAAAGGATTCATGCTTTGACACTTCTTGAAGGGAAAACTGCTGTCCTCTTTTCAATCATTATGGCCATTGGCTGCTACATCACCTGTCTTGTGTAATATTAAATACCATTATTGTGAAAAGCGTCTTAACAATAATGAACAGGAATTGAATTGTCTGCTCCTTGAATTCAGATATAATATTGTGATTTTGATTGGGGTAATGTTTCTGACTATACGAGTAGGATTTGTGTCCTGTTTTAAATTCATTGGAGCACTTCTGATTGAAACTAAATACTAAATTGATCTAAAAGCACCCTAAATTTACTTTAATGTGAATGTTGGATACTAGATATCTGTATGAAATGGGTCTATAGATGGTTAAGTTCTATATACACTTCATACTTGTAAATAATTAACAGTTTGTACTCTTCATATGTGCATATTTATTTGAGTATTCATTTACTAGATCATATTACATCTGCCAAGCATTGCAAACTTGAATAACATTTGTTTATGGCATTCACAAAAATGTTTCAGTTTTTCCGAATAAAGTAATGTATGTCTAGCAGCATTGAACTTAGTGCTGGACGCTACTAAATATTTAATGGTATAGTTTCTCTTGGACTATTTGTAGAATACTAACTGATGGCTTTTTTTTACATATTAGTGAAGAATCTAATCATTACTCATATGATGGTCGTGTTGTCCAGAAGTCTGCCACCAGTCTGAATTTAAGAGGCCTTCCTTTGAAGACCTTAGTCCAGTACAATCTTCACCAAAGGAGTTGCATAACACAGTAGAGGGTGCATGTGCAAAACACTCAGTACAAGTTCAATCTTCACCAGAAGGGCTTCAGCAAGCATCTGATAGTCCTTGTGTCAAGGAGCTGACTCCAGTTAAAATTTCTTCATCCAACCTTCAGCATGATTCTGATGTACCTTGTGTTCAAGAGTCAAGTCCTGTTCACTCGTTCAGAAACGAGATGCAGCATACATCTAAAGGAATTCATGTACAGGATCCGATTCCTGTGCAATCTTTACCTAAAGAGCCTCAGTATGGATCCGAGGGGTTTTGTGTAGAGGATCTGAGTCCTGCCCCATCTCCTGCAAAAGAGCTTGAACATGGATCTGAGGGACTTCGTGTAGAGGATTTGAGTCCTGTTCGATCTTCACCAAAAGAGCTTCACAATGCTTCTGAGGGACTCCATGTAGAAGATCTGAGTCCCGTTCATTCTTCACCAAAAGAACTTCAGGATGTAACTGATGCACCTTATGGAGATTTGAGCCCAGTCCAATCCTCTTTGAAAAGTCTTCAGGAAATGTATATAGAAGATCTGAGCCCAGTTCGATACTCACCAAAAGAGCCTGAATCTGTTTCCGAAGTACCTTGTGTAGGAGATCTGAGTGTAATCAGATCCCCGCCAAAAAATATTTGTCATACACCTACTGGACCACCTGCGATTGATTTGAATCCTGGTGAATCTTTGGGTGAAGAATTGAAAATACCTCACAATAATGAAGATGTTATTCACAAGGAAGGATACACATGCACTGTCTCTAGTGAAGAACATGGGACTGAAATGAATGAGGAGCCAGAAAGGGATTTACTAACAAAGGAATCATTTGATCCAATACCTACTGTTTGTGAAAGTGTAATGCCATTGTCCAGTGCTTCTCTATGTGAGATTGGCGATGATAATACGGTTCATGATACAGAGGGCATGGAGGTAGAAGCTGTTAAATCTAGTTCTAATAATATCAATTTAAGTGAGGCTAATAAATCTCTAAAAGATATTGCTCCACCATCTGTTTTATTGGATAAAAACAGTGAAGAAGGGGTAAATGCAGAGTCAAATTTGGAAAAACCTGCAAACCAAGAGAGCAAAATGCTAAATGTTGATGAGTTTGGCAGACTAGTAAGGGAAGGTGCCAGTGATAGTGAATCAGATGGTGTTTTATATAGTGGGAAAGGACCAAAAACATCCCGAAGTCGGAGCAAAAGTCTGTCTCCCATTGCCAGGTCTCGCAGGAGGAGGAGTCCCAGTCCACGGAGGAGAAAGGGCAGGAGGAGCAGATCTCGCAGGTTTGAGAAGCTTAGATTTTATTCTTCAGGCATTTAGATATATGATATCACTGCAAGGTTTGAAGTTAGATGTTGAAATACTCAAACATTTTGTTTGCATGATTTGTCCTTGCTCATGTTACTGGTTTCAGTTTCGATTTTATAATTAAAAGATTGTATCTGTATTTAATGGTGGTGGTCTGATCCAATGTTTCTGTGAATATTGCAGTTGGTCGCCTAGGAGAAAAAGGAGCAGGACACCTCCAGCTGAATCTAGGCGTTTTGATGAACAAGGGGAGGGAAGAAAGAGGAGGGGTACTGTTCCAGATTGCATTTATTTTAATAGAGATGGTAGGTGTTTCAGAGGGGCATCTTGTAAATTTATCCATCATGTGGCGCCTTCTGAAAATATTAGCAAGTCATATGGTGGTGAAAGGAACAGAGGATACAGAGAGACTGGGCAAGACATACAAAGCTCCCAAACTACCACAGAAATATCTGTTACAACAGAGGAAGGTAATTTGAAGAGGGCATCTCCAGACAAACCTTCTAATCACAAAGCTGACCATATTTTAGAAGAAAAATCAAGTGAAAAGGAAAAACAGTTAAATGAGGCTTCATTGAGTGAAAAGGGGTCGCCAGCATGGACAGAAAATCATGATGTGAAGCTGCCAGTGATGAATGTGAGTACTGATTCCCAGATCCCCGAAGAGAGTGGCCATCCTAATGCATTGCCTAGAGAAAATGAAGTGGTACAAGCTCTGCATCAAAAGGGAGGAGATACTACTTCAGGGCTTTTGCCACTGGAAGATTTTCAATCTCAGCCTTCGAAAATTGAAGAAAACCTGCCTTTGCATACAGAAGAAATGCCTCCACATTCAATTTCAACAGAAGGATTCCCTGCTATATCACTACCAATGAAAGATTTCACAATACCTCAAGAAAATTTGAATTTCAAAGCACAGCCTTTGCACCATGAAGATAGCAGATCACAGCCAGTGCCTATTGAAGATTTGAGAACACAGACTTTGCATCATGAAGAGTTCAGATCACAGCCTATGTCTTTTGAAGATTTCATGTCACAGCCTTTTTCAAAGCCAGCACCAATGGCAAATTTTCAAACTCAGCCACCACTGGCAAGGCCCTCATTGACAGAAGACTTACGATCTATGCCACCACCAAACCCGCTCCCAGTAGGTGGCTTCCAACCTCAGCCCTTCCAAATGGAAGAATTTCAACCTCGTCCCCTCCCAAAAGAAGACTTCCGTTCCCACCCTCCTGTAGGAGAAGGATTTCAACCAAGGGTATTTCCTGGGCAAGACTTTCCTCCTCGACCTTTGTCAATGGAAGATTTCAGATCACGTCCCCTGCCAGTTGAAGATATCAGGTCTCGGCCCTTGCAGTTGGAGAACTTCAGGACTCGTCCTTTTCCTGGGGAGGAATTTAGGTCTCGTCCCCTTCCAGGAGAGGACTTCAGGTTTCGTCCTCTGCCAGGGGAGGAATTTAGGCCTCGGGCACTACCAGTGGAGGAATTCAGGACTCGAACCTTGCCAGGGGAGGACTTTCGGTCTCGAACCATGCCAGGGACCATGCCAGGGGAGGACTTCCGGTCCCGGACCTTCCAAGGAGAGGACTTGAGGTCACGCACCCTTCCAGGGGAGGACTTCCGGTCGCGGCCTCATTCACTGGATGGTTTGAAATCCTGGCCCTTGCCAATGGAAAACTTGCAGTCTCATCCTTTTCCAACAGGAAGCTTTCAATCTCAGACATTAATGAGAGAAGATGCAAATAGGGAAAATTTTCAGAACCATCTCTTACCTAGGCAAGATTTTCGTTCTCCTCCTATGGTTCGGGAAGATTTACGTTTACATACTACACATCAGGATGGTTTACGTGGAGAACCAGTTTTTAGGCGAGATTTTAATGGCCAGCCTTCGTTTAGAAATGATTCACGAGTTCCGTCTTTATTCAGAGAAGAACAGCATCTTCCACACTTGTTAAGGGATGATTCACATGCACATGCATTACCAAGAGGTCACTTACAAGTTCCAGGGAATGGTTTTTCTTCTGATACTTTGCTTAAAGATGGTTTACACTTTCAGCATTTGCCGAGAGAAGATCTTTGTACCCGAGGAGATGATTTACAATCTAGAGATAATTTATTATCTAATCCTTACACTAGAGATGAATTACGCTTCCCGCCTGTTCATAGAGATTTTCCTAGTAATCAGCAACATGATCTTGTAAGACAACAGTTATCATCTACACAGTCAGTTATGTCAGGAAGTTCTTCTCTGCTGCAGCGAAATACTTTGCAAGAAAATTCACCTCTATCATCAAATCTCCATTTGACGAGCAATTTTGACAATCAATGCCCAGGGTATTTTGGAGGATATCCACCATCAAACAACTATAGTTCCTTTACCTTGAACCGTAACTCAGATTCTCAGACTGGGTTCTTGTCTAATCCAATAATGCGAGAGTCAGATTTGAATACAAGTTCATTTACTGCAGGAACAACAGGTTTCACACATCATGCAGCAATTCATTCAGAGAGCACCTTGGAGCCATTCAATTTACCACATATATCAGGCAGTGGCCAAGGAAGTTATAGCACGAGGCCACTTACTTTGCCTTCTCTTTCTCCACGTAATATTCCTAGGTCTGGACTAGAGCCACTACCTAGACCTCTTGGTGCACCTGTCATGGGTGGAGAATGGCACCCTTATCCATATTCTCATCTGGGGGCATCTTCTGTACCGGGTTCACTGACACTTCATCAGTCTGATAGAGATTTCTCTGCTCCTGGAGATCAGTATGATCCTTTACATGATAGTATTGAACCTGCTTCTCGTGGAGCTAATGAATCATTGAAGAAATTGTTTGACTCTGATATAGAGAAGGATAATGATGCTAAAGCAGTAGAGCAGTCCAGAATAGCACCTGTGTTGGACAAAGTTAGTTCCCGCAATGCTGGGAAGACTAGAATTGGTGGTGCATCTCATGTTCTTGATGTGGAAGAAAACAACAAACATAAAGATGGTGCCACCTCTGCTTTTAAGGAGATTGAAGTCGATAATGTTGCAGAGGCAGCAATGGATGCTGAGGTAGGTGCAGTGGAAAATGGAAGCCCTCTTCTTGAGGAAGAAGTGAAGAACTGGAGTCCAGGTCATCCGTTAGAGCTAGCTACAGGTGGTGCTGGAGAGATTGAAATTGATCAAGGTCATGTAACTGCTAAGAGTAAAAAGAGTAAAGATAGTCGATCAATGAAGCTTTTCAGGTCAGCACTTGCAGAATTTGTGAAAGACATGCTGAAACCTTCATGGCGGGAAGGTAACATGAGTAAAGAAGCATTCAAGACTATTGTTAAAAAGGCTGTTGATAAGGTTGCAGGTGCCATGCAGAACCATCAAATCCCTAAAACACGAGTAAAAATTGATCAGTATGTTGCATCATCTGAGGGCAAACTTTCTAAACTTGTTCAGGTGGGTTTCTTTTTGACGAGTTTTTATTATCACATTAACCTTGATTCTTCTTTGATGGTAGTTGATATGGATGCATGTTTTTGTGTGTGCAGGGATATATGAATAAGTATGTCAGGGCTTAAAATGACAGTGTGGGAGGATGCTACATACGGGTCATGTACTGCTGGGCACAGTGTCAAGGAAAACATTTTTTAGGCTTGCTCATACCTTTTCTTGGTAAGACAATGACAAACTTTAGCTCTGTTAAAGATCACTCAATTTGTCCAGAGTGAGGTGAGAAATATCTGGGGCTGGCTCACCCTCTTGATTGTTCTTAGTCAAATGGTGATGCATTGGCTACATTTGTACACATCTCTATAAAATATGCAGGAGATATCATATAAAATCGAATTGAAGCATCAAATCTTTCCTTTGATCTAAAGTTTGCCTATGCTTATGGCATGTAAATTTCAGAATCAATTTTTATGTATTCATCTACTAGGGGTGTAGGTAGCTACCTCGAGATGTTTTTGTCAGAGCTGTTCAATATGATGCTTAAAGAGATATCTGATCAAGTCAGCTTTAAACTGAGCAAGTGAGTTTATACTCTATTGATACACTTTTGTCCATATTTTGGTATGGTGATATGCAAATGTATATTACTATGTCTTACAGTTCCTATGAATGAGTTTTTGGTTCTCAATCTTTTTTTTTTCATGTTTGTGTGTAATCATGTGTTACACAATGTAACTGGGATATATTTGAGATTTTATGCGCTTCTTGATTACTTTCTGTAGAAGGCTAAAGAAAAAAAATTCAATTGAAACATTGTTGATTTTGCGGGTTCTTGGAATTTGCTTGTCTAGACCATAGGCCAGGATTATTAAAGTATTAATTGTAATATTTAATGGTCATCTTAGCTTTAGTTAGTCGATAGTTTACTTTTAGTTAACTTAGTTAGCTTTTAGTAACTTCTGTTTATGCTTTAGTTCGTTTTAGCATCTTTTAGTTATTTGCTTTAGTTTGCTTCAGTTAACGATTGTTCTTTTTAGAAACATTGTCTTGTAATTTTCTATATAAGAGTATTCCTCTCCTTTTGTAAATATAGAACAATATTGAATATCAATTACAATTTCATGGTATCAGAGCTTAGGCTCAAACTTTTTTGGCGATTTTTTTAGTAAAAAAATCGTTGTTTTCCTAAAAGATTTAAAAAAAACAATTCTTAGATGTTTTTACTCAGTTTAAAAAAATAAATCAAATGTTAATGGTTAACCTAGATCGGAAGTTTTTTTGACGGATTTTTTTTATAAAAAATTATATAGTTTTTTTTTTAACCCTATTTTATTTAAAGATTAAAATCGAGGAATTTTGTGAAGAGATTTTGTGAATCAATTTTTTGGAAATCGAAGGTTTTTTTTGAAGCCAATTTTTGAAGGGTTTGTTGCGGCAGATTTTTTGAATAAATTCGAGGGTTTTCTTGAAGCAGATTTGGCTGCTGAAGAATGCTATTTAGAGTGGTGTAAGTGCCACATCAAATGAAAGAAATTTAAAAGAAAGTACAGCAAGCATTTGGTCGTTTAGTCATAAGGATATGTTGTGCATTAAAGTTGAAAGCCTTCCAGAAGAAAGTAGGTTGGTACGAAGAAAATCCCCAAGACAAAAGGAAGGTATTATGACAGATCCAATTTGTTGACAAAGCAATGTATACTCCAGTTTTAGCAAAATAATTCAAGTTGAACCATTTTGACTCATCATCAAAGCTCAAAATAAATCAACATATGTTAGTCAAAATATAAGGTTAAACAGATATGTCAAGGATAAAAAATATAGCTTGAAGATTCAACCCTTTGAACATCCTTTTTTCAATGGAATTATTTAATGATAAATTTTTAAAGCTGCTGGTAATGAAAGCTTTAAGAGATGAATGTGGGGTTCAAGTCAAGAATGCTCAGGGGAATGAGAATTGTGTGTGAACTCATAAGGACAAGCAATCCTCATCTTGAATGTGACTAAATGCATTGTAATTGTGAATACTTGGCAAGATCTTATTGCCTAACTTTTTCATTGGATTTGAGAATGAAGCCTTTCCAACTAAGGACAAAATTCTATTTACCTAATAAATTAATCTAATATCTAGAGTCATATCTATTTTTTGAGTCAGACCCATTCATTAACAAATGTGTTTGTTTATCTTGGATTGATTTCAGTGTCTTGTATCTCCATATTTTGAATAAGAAAAAATGTTTTAATTTACTAAACCTCAGAGAATACTCCATTTTTTACTGATTCAATGGTACAATTGAATTGAACTTGGTATAAACTTGAAGATATATATTCAAGCATATGTTGTTAGGAGGTCTAAAATGCAGGGAAGCTAATACAGGATATTGTTTTGTTTAAAGTAGATTGGAAGAAATATTTGATAAGACCATGGGATTAAGAGTTCAAGATCAAATTCAGTTGATGCAAATCGACAATATTTTGGAATGGGATCACAAGGAAAATATTTGTTTTTTTGTATATAATTTACTTTAGAATGAGAGATGTCTCATTTGAAGAAGCATAACCAAGCTGAACTCCTACCAACTACACTGTTCAAGGATTGCAAGTGGCAAAATAAAATCATATGCAATTTGCAAATAGAGAAATGTCTACAAATGCAATTGAATGTGGAGACAGTATTGCCACTGTTGAAGAAACTATTGCAACTGCCTAGATGAAGGATGCTTGTTTTGATTTTATCCATGGGCTCTCACTAAGCACATCCTAAAATTGAACTACAATGTTATCTTGATTCCTAATCACAAGAGTACTTGTTTTTGAGAACAAGATTATCACATCCTAGACGACCAAGATTTGTCTCTTTATTATACTAATCATGAGTCATAAATAGGCTTCTGATTGAAACAGTTTTGTTCAAATATTTTATAGCAAATATGTTTCATCGTGATCAATTTTATATGGATTTGTCTTGTTTAATGTGTCTTTATTCTATTTTTTGCAGCACTATTGTTGACATGTGTTGTGTTTATGTTGAGTTTGATATTTTTTTTTGAGAACTGGAGACATGTTATATATCCCTAGTGTTCCAGAGGGATGCATCCCCAGCAAAATTGCAGAATTTTCAGTAATTGGGAAGTCCAAGGATGGTGGGATGGGGACAAAATGTTTCCCTGCTGTCCCAATTGGTGCTACCTGCAGGGGTAGCTGTCACCCTTGCATGGGGGCAGTTGGGGATGACCCTCTTTGCAGGAACCTACGGGCCATCTAATTTAAAAAAATGCTATCAACCACCAAAAAAATCATTTAAAAAAATCGCTGTTAAGCTCTACGATTTCTTTTTTATAATGCACTACCATGTCTTAGGAAGCAGGCAAACAAGAATGTAGCAGAAAATAAATAAAAGTATTGATGATATTCTACTTCTTCAACTTTGCAACCCTCACTTTTGGCCCACAATATTCCATCTTCAATCACATCAAGCTCCAATGGATGATAAATTCTTCAACCTTATTCTTGTCCTTGCCTTGGATTTTTTTTGAGTTGTGGGTTTAACTTTGTAAAAAGCAAAAAAATATCATTGCCTTAATTTTTTTTAATTTTAAATTCTTAACTTATATTCATATAATAACATAATATATTTCTTATATGTTACTGAATTTAGTGAAAGTTTTACTAAATAAACACACACACACACACACACACACACATATAAAGTTAGTTTATTGATGAATCAATGAGCCTAGGGGCTGTACAAAGAGATAGAAAAAAAGGAAGGAAGACTTGATTACATCACATCATAAAAAATAAGACTTGCTCTTAGGATCATCCTCATTCTTTATGTTCAAATTACGTGTGCTTGCATTCAGATGTTGTCCATCATGATAAAGTTGAAGATGAATATTTTGCACGAGAGCTTTTGTCTCATGAACCAATGTCAAGAGACAATGCTATATCTCTTAGAGTTCTCTCACGCTGGTACTAATATTGTTCAATGTATTCATCTGATCAAACATGATGTCTTCTTTGATCACCTTCCATCCTTAGTTGGGTATCCACATTCTTTAGGAAGTCTTTAATTGCATAAGTGAGATTTTGGAGGTTCAACTTCTCAATTCTTGTTTCTTGAGCATAACCATTGCCAATTGTGATAAGGTTATGGAGAATAGGCCCAATTGTAGTCAAAGAGTTTTGAGAGAAATTATTTTGAGTTCTTGGAGTCATTGACAAGGGAGACTCGGAGGATCAATAATATTCTCTCGAGAAGAACCACTCAACAACTGAGCTTTTTTGCTTTGTATGGGCTCTTCATTATTAGCCTCGTGTTTGGTCTCCCAAGGACCCGACTCATCCACTATACCCTTCACCACATAACCCATCGTCATCATTCAAACACCTCAACAACCACCCCAACAAAGTCTCATCACACTATCTCATACCATTCTGAATCCCCCACCTCTTCCACCAAATCCAAACGTGGTCAATCAATATAGTATCACTTTACAAGCAAATCAAAAATCTTATCAAAGGGAATTCTAGCAACTCCAAACCCAAAAATTTGCACGTCGTACAACAATCACAAACACAACAAGCCACACAACAAGCTCAATAGGATACCCAAGTGCAAGCATAAGCATTGCTACAACAACAGCAAGCCCGAGCACAAGCACAAGCTTTATTACAACAACAACAATCTGCTCAAGCCCCACAAGCCTCTCAAGCTGCTCAAGCTACTAAAGCTGCCCAAGATGCACAAGCTGCACAAGCACAAGCACTAGCCCAACATCAAGCATAGAAAGCTCAAGCACAAGCCTTGTTACAACAACAAGCATACTAGAAAGCTTTACAAAAATATCAGGCACAACAATAAGCAGCCCAACATCAAGCCCAACAACAAGCATTGTTGGCACAACAATAACAACAAGACCAACGTCTTTTGAAGATGAATGAGTTGGCCCTTTCTACGACATCTTCCTTCACATTCTATCTACAATCTTCATGTCTCTATAAAGAGATCTCATGAGTTGAGCATATCGTTTGAACCATTACCAATGTTTATCTCTTTATCAAGACAATTGTCATTCAATTATGAAGGAATATCATTGTTCCTTTTGATATGGAATCTTGAAGGAGGATTTGTACAATTAATTGCACATGTAGCAATTTCCTCAACATCAATGCCTTCCTACAGGCTACAAACAACAAGTTCATGGAGTTTGCAATGAATAAGGCCCCATGAGCTAGAAAGAAGAGAACCATTGAAGGTATAGTGCACATAAAATATTCCACTAGTGCCTACCATAAATCCAAATCAAAGCCCAACAAAACATAAGGGTAGTAAACTAGAAAGAATCCATGAAAACGTGAAGGCTCTTACTTAGTTTTGACATATGAGGATGATAAGATATAAAGATAGCAATCCACAACAGGAATTGCATATATAAAAGACCAGATGTCCCAATAGTGAAAAAAGAGGAGAACATTTCAATGGGAAAAGGCTGCACAAGATTGAAAAATTGTTGAACTATAACATGAAATGCCTTCCACAAAAGGAAAATGTAGAGAGAGAGAGATTAGCTAGGATATTGTAGAGTTAAGAAAGGAAAGAAGTTGCCAAAAGGCCAAAAAGGATGAGGTGATAGAAAAGATGCCCTTCAATTAGAAAAATGCGAGAAGTTGCTAGAAGAATAGCAACAAAGGCTCGGGCTAGTAGGACAACAAGATGGAAGATGAGAAAGTCTTGCCTAGAGGATTGAGACTTTTTTTTTTGCATTGCCATCACTACTAATTAACAAAAAGAATAAAGCGTTGTTGCAAAGTGAGGTTAGCCAACTAGTTAACAACTTTATTCCCTTTTGCATGATGCACACAATGTAGAAATTATCATACATTTGGAAGTTATTCTTGCATCCTTAATATAGCTCAGTAACTTCTAGCCAAAGATTATTTTGTTTTGCAAATAGTCAAGAATCAAAGGTAGAATCACCTTCCACTATGAGTTTTTTGATGCTATGTTGAGCTATCATCCTTAGAGCTGAGCTAGTATAAAGGGTACCAGTCATGATCATGCTACCTATTGAATTTTGGATTAAGGTGCCAACACTCGAAAAACATGAGTTATTTTTAGAGGCCTTGTCAAAATTCATTTTGACCTAGTCATGTGCTAGTGGATTCTAATTAGTTTGGGATTTCAAGGCCCAAACTTTGAGCTCAAAAGCGTCAACTTGGTTATCTACCTCAAGCCAATTCCTCAAGATAGTCACTTTAGTAGGATTCAATTCTTTGGATTTGGAAAGCATCATAGTGTTTAGATTGTGAGAGCAAGCATCTTTAATCTCCATACATATTTGGTCTTTGGATTTATCATTTAACCTTATTGTTAAAGATTTTGTTGTTTCTTTCTAATCAATTTTTCCAATTAATAAAGTTGGGGAACATATACCAGAGAAATTGGATGAAATTTAGAGCCACTAGACTTTGCCAAGCTTCAATAACCTCTTCAAGAGAAAACAAAGAAGGCCATTTAATATTAAAGCTTTCAATAGCTATGTCCCACATATATTTCACAAATCATAATGAAGAGTGAGGTGAGCACCATCTTCCTCATGAGTAAAATGAAAGACATTGACTAGTCATTAGAAATTTGAATCTTATATTTAATCCCATGCGAGCATATTGTAGTAGTAGGCACTCCAAAGAAAGATATTTGCTGTTGGCTAGTCATTAGAAATTCAAATCTTAGTCCAATTGAAATATGGAGAGGATGGATTGTCTAACTGAGCTAATTGCATCCTTGACAAAAATATAACCTTGGTCTCCTTTAGGTTCCATCCCTAGCCATCGTCCTCTTGGCTCTAGATAGGTTGGAGATTATGGAGTGGCAAGCTCCTTTCCATGCTTTATCTAAAGCATCCTTAAAAAAGGGATTTTCATTTCCTAAAAGTACCATTTAGTCCCACCATCTTTTGCTAACCTCAAGATTCCTTAAAGAGAGGCATAAGGGTTGAAGCCAAGGATTCCCCTTGAGCGTTTTTTTGAGATTGAAATATCCTCCCAAAGGAAGTGTTTTTGCTGTTCTATATTATAGAGAAGTTGAATAGACTTGTCACTTGCTTGAGCTCCTTCATTGCCTTCCATATGGAAAATCCTTAAGGAAAATCATTTCTCTCGAGAAGGTAGAGAGGATTAACACCATACAAGTTTCTTTCCTATAATATATTAATGCATAAGGCCACTTTGTTAGATATATATCTCGGGACTTGGCTGAATATGAGAGTGTCCTTGATGCCTAGAACATTAGATTTGTTATCTTTACAAACCTCCTTCCATGAAACAAGGGGATATTTGAAACTATCCCCAATCCCTTTCTAAAGGAAGTTCCTCATGGTTTAGGTGATTTTGGAGACGCTACTTTTGGGGTGTAACATTAGAGAAAACTTTTGGATAGAAATAGCTTGGAAAATAGCTTAAAGAAGCACCACTTGTCTTGTAGTCTTGTAGTAGATAGCCATCTTCTCTTCCAACCTGCAAGAATTTGGTTGACCCTTTCTAGAATTGAAGACCAAAGTCATTTCTTGTTCTGCCTTGCAAACAAGGGAAATCCAAGATAGGCATAAGAAAGAGATCCTCTCTTGAAGGACAAATATCTGCAAATAAAGTCCTATTCTTGATCTTTAATGTTTATACAAAAGAATTTAAATTTTTTCTATAATTTGTGACTTGAAGCTTGTTCATAGTCTCTTCGAAGGTCTTGAATAACTATATCCCCTCTTGCCTTGAGGGCTCCGATCAACTTGCCTAGCAATTCCATCACAATTATGAAGAAGTAGGGAGAAAGGGGATCTCCTTGTTATAGCCCCCAAGAAGCTCGAAAGTGACCTTCAACTAAGGTGTTGACCAGGACAGAGAAGCTTGCTGAGGAGTAGTTGCTTTCAACCTAAGTTCTCCAATCATGGCTAAACCTGAATTACTCCAAAACGTGATCCAAAAAATTCCAATTAAAGATTATTGTAGGCCTTTGAGATCCAACTTTAGGAATATGCCTTTTTTTATGCTAGTCTATAAGGAGCGAATCAAATCATGAGCAATGATGGTACCATTAGTGATTTGCTTACCTTTCACATAACCTCCCTGTTTCTCTGAGATGATATCTAGAAGAATACATTTATATTTGTTGGAAATGACCTTGGAGATGATTTTGCATATTGTATTACACAAAACAGTGGGTCTAAAATCTTCTATCTTAATGGTTTCCTTCCTCTTGGGAATAAGAGTGAGGAAAGTAGCATTGCGAGATTTTAGAATAGATTTTAAATTATGACTCCCTCACAATATCTACTATCTCTTCACACAGGAGGTCCTCAAAGTGTGGAAAGAAGAGAATGGGGAAATCATTAGATCCAGGAGCTCAGTCTCCTGCCATATCGAAAGAGCAATCTTGACATCATTAGTAGTTATCCCCCTCATAACAGAATCAATTTTTGCTTGACTAACTAGGGTAGGACTATGATTTATAAAGATCTTCTGCTTATCAAGGTATTACTGATTATCCTCCAAGAGCATATTTGCACAAAATGAGACCAAGGAGGATTTTAGGGCTTTCTTCCATCTTCTGATTGGAGTTTGGAGATAACATTCCTTTGTCTGATAACTTTATAGGTTGTAATAAGGAATTTTCTGTTTCTGTTCCCCTTTGGCAGCCATTTGATCATGGATTTTTGTTTCTAGTGGATCTCCTCCTTAAGTTAAATATCATCAAGATTGGATGAGGTATTCTTTTCTTGTTTGAGGGATTCTAGAACTTGGTTACTCATCAGCTACACTTGAATTCCAGCCATTCTATTCTCAAGATGACTTCTTTAAATAGGTTTTTAAAAAGTTTTTGGTCCCATTCTTTTTTAGTTTGAACTTGAGAGCTTTCATTTTTTAACTAAACATGAACATTGTAGTACCAAAGAAATTATTCCGGTTCCTCCAAAATGAGATAAGCACCTGGTCAAAATTAGGATGAGTTAAACCAAATTTTTTCCCATTTGAAGGGAGCCCGTCTGGGGAACTTATATAAATCAATAGAAAGGGAGATAGGCAATGAACACATCCTCCCTCCATAAGAACTTTAGAGAAGTATAAGAAATTACTTTTTGGGCCATGAGGTGGAGGCTATAAATCTATCTAGCCGAGCAAGAATTTGATCTTTCCCTTTTCTTCTATTAGTCCAAGTGAACCAACTTTTTGACCAGTGAATATCCCACGTCTTTGAGGAGGGTGGATAGTCCTTCCTTTTTTGTAGGAGAGAGAGACCCCCATAGCTTCTCCAAGGAGTTCAATCTGGCATTAAAATCCTCAACCACAGTCCAGTTGACTTATTCATCCACTCTTAAAAGATCTTTGATCTGGTTCCAACATAGAGTCCTATCCTAAGAGAATTGAGGATCATACACATTAACCAGGGAAAACCAGATATCAGAATGCAAAGTCCTCTTTGAAGTTGCCAATCATCAATGTGTAGGAAGAGTCTTGTGGAGATTGATTTCATGCTTGGTCCAAATGATGACCAGGCCTGCAGTTGTGCCATGGGCTTTTTCTTTGAGTGATACCCCATTTGCCTTGAAAGAGGGGTATATTGGTGATGTCCTGGTTAGAGATAATTTTACTTTCTTGTATCAAACATATATTTGGAGTTGAATCCCTTAATATTTCATGAACAGATTTTCATTGGGTAACCTTGGTTTTCTTGGTGCTCACGAAGCCATTCTCTAGTTTTGATTGACTCCTGACCACCATGCTAGTCAGAGTTGGTGATTGTAGATTGCATTCTTATCTTGGCATTTCCAAAATCTCCTTTCCTTTTCCCAACCTTTCTCTGTGTTGTGCCTTGAGCAAGAATCCTCCAGATGTTCTGAATGAGATTCATCCTTCTCCTGATATTTGTTGTTGAAGTTGAAAGTTGAGACTTTAGAAGTTGAGGCTTTGACCTTCCTTTTTGGCAGGTCCAATTCTTTTTCTGAATCATCTACTAAATTTTCCTGATCTCTTTTAAGTTTGTAAGCCTTTAGCAGATCCTCCTAAGCCTCCCTTTTAGTTTCTTGGATTTGAATTTATTTTTAAAGATCTCCATGCGGTTCTGTGAAGCTATTTCTTGATTCCCATTCCTGTCTTTGTCTTTATCCTGGATCTTACTTCTGGTAGTGCACTTTTATTTGGGTTTGATGAAGCTCATCTGATCTTTTAAAAAATCCTCGCTTGTCTGCTTCTGCTGTTTTCCAAGAATAGAAGGACATTCCCGAATCAGATGACCATATTCATGACAACCATAACATCTTAACAATAAGCATTTTTTAGTAGAGCTTGGATACACTCCACTTTGTTGGCTTTCTGGATAATACTTTTTGGGAGAGGTATTGACAAGCATAGTTTATCACAAATTCTAGCATAAACAAAGAGGCGTTTACCATGAAAAGGTTGAAAAATGTGACTAATTGATCCCAGCGATTTGGCAATAGTTTCAAAGACCTACTAGTACCAAAACTCTTGAGGGAGAGCGTACTCACGGATCCAAACTGGCATTGTGGAGGGCATCTCCTCTGAGGGTTTGAAGCCCACATGGCAGTGCTTCATAAAAAGCCCATTGGCAAAAATAAGGACCTCCTTCAAAAACCACATTTTTGTCCAATTCATTGGCAAAGATAGAGGTAAAGTATCCTTTCATGCATGCTTGTAACTCGAAGTCCTCATTTGTTTTTCAATTCCTTTGAGTCCCATAGATATAGCTCTTCTAATTGAAGTTGCATGCCAAAAAATCTGCATATAAACTTCTTCCATTCCTGAACATCAATATTGATTGTCGGGAGATCCTCCAAAGCTGGCATGCATCGATTCAGAGAACTTTTTGGTTGATCCATACTGTGCTGCTTGTCACCAGCAGAGTATCAATCTCCTTGTTGTGTCATGAGGGCCCAGAACTTGTAAGCACATTTTGAAAGGATTGAGGGCAATAGACCTCCTTCCCCTAGAACTTATGGAGAAAAAACCAAAAGAAGAAAAAAGTATAGAGATCAAATGGTACTATTGAGAAATGTCAGAGACTTGAAAATTAAAAAGCTTAAGCAGAATTCATTTTTCCATCTTATATATGTTAATTAATTCATTATATACATTTCATATTTGTTTTCATAAATTGTGGGTTAGGGTCCAACATGTAAAGCTTTGTATGGAAAATATAACCCATCGTGATTATCGACAAAAAATTCAGCTCTAATATCGAGGTAGGGCAGAGCCCATACAAACAATCTAAAAAGTTTTAGCCCCTAATTGCCTGATGAGGCCAAGCCCATACACATTGTCTCAAAAAAGCAAAACATCCAGACTGAAAGAGAAACATTGCTGTCAATGCCCATATCCATCAAAAGCAACACGATATGTTGTTTGCGAACTGCCAATTCTTTGGATTTTAATGCTTATCTTACTTTGAAGCCAAACCATCCCAAGAATTCAAGTCATTGGATATAACATGCTCCCAGTTGTTGATGATGATGTAATTCAAAAGAGTCCAAGAATCGTTTAGTATATTAACAATCCTGTAAAATTCTATGCTTTCTTCTTACTGATAGAGTTCATTATGATCATAGAATCACTGTCATTAATGAGGTCTGAGATTTTGCTTTGGAAAGCCAAAGATAAACCTAGAATTAACACTTGAATTGCTGCTTCATTATTTCCCAAGTGAAGTTTCTTCAAAGCCACCTTGATTAGTTTGCCTTCCAAATTCCAATTCAGACAATCTGTGCATAATGCCTCAGATTGCCTTTCCAAGCCCCATTGAAGTTCTGATCGAACAAAGCAACTGAAGGGGGGATCCACTTGACCAATGATTTGAGCTTAATCTGTGTTTTGTCCCCCACTGCCGTATGATCAGTGTTATGTTTCATATTTATTATTTGTATATATATATATAATTAATTAATTTATATTAGTAAATTTAAAATTAGATAATATATTAATAACAATAAAGTTGTAAATATATTAACTATATATTATGTGTAATATATATATATTAACTCATTTATTAGATATAGTTCTTTATTACTTATAAATTTAAATTATTTATTTATTATTAAAGCTTAATTTATTTTATATTTATATTTTATATGTTAAATTTATTTATTTTAGATTAATTAGATGGGGGATTCTATTGGAGCCTTGCCCATGAAATGAAAAAGGACAGAAATTTAAGTTTTTTTTTTTCAACGGCAAGCCTTTCTCTTTCTTGTTTCCAGATCTAAGCATATAGGAAGTAATTTTCTTTGCTTGACCAGATTTCTGATTGGAGATCAAAGTCCAATTCACACCTCTAGGAAAATCTAAAACATGCAGCTACTTTGACATAAGAGGCTTCTCTTTACATGGAGTACACCTTTTTTTAAAGGGAATGAGAGGCTCTATGGGACCAATAGGAGGCTTGCTGGCTGTCTCTACTGTATGCGCAGAAGGGGATGATGTCTTTGCTGGCTATCTCTATTGTACGTGCTGAAGGGGATGAAGGAAAAACTTCATCTGTTTCTGGAGCTTTCAAATTTTGCTTCTTAGAAGACAAGGAAGGGAATGCTAAGGACACTGCTGTAAGAGTTGGTACATTCTCCACCACAGAAGAATGAGAGGTGGGTGTTGGAGCGTCCACCAACATGGGAGCCTTCTCCTTGAGGGGGTTTTGAAAGCAACTGAGCCTCCAACTGAGCACCTAGGATAATAAAGCTGTGGGGAAGAATATCTTTCCAACATGTAGCTTGGATAGTAGTTTTCTATTAGTATCATGAAGTTTCCACAGTCCATAGTAATAGTGTATTGAATTTCTGGATTGAAACAGTGTATGATTTTTTCACATCAACGTTTCGGATCATACTCCATGATCCATCATCAGGATGCAATACAGATAGAGGGTGAGTGAAAAAATTAGCAGCAGGCTTGGATAGGTAAATAGGTGAGGGGTTGGGTTAGTTTAGTTGACATAAAACCCCAAAACAGTAAACCAATAGGTCAAAAGGATGTAAGGAAAAAATCATCCTGATGATGGATCATCGAGTATGATCCCAAACGTTGATGTGAAAAAATCACACAGTTTCAATCCAGAAATTCAATACACTACTAGTTTTGTAGTTAGGGCTAGAACAATCAGCAGCAATATGTCATGTAGCAAAGCACCTATGGTAGTGGAAAGCTAGTTCCTCATAATTCAAGGGCTGCTTCCAAGATCTCTCTTCCACATTCAGAACAATATATTTTGAGAGATCTTTTGAAATATCTAGCTTAACCAAAATATGAGAAATTGTAGTGTAAGAGAAAGCAAAAGTCCCCACATCTGTATGTATAAATCAACTAAAGGAGTTTCCAATCACTGCAAAACAGAAGTTGAGTCAAAACTGGAGAGTGAATTTTCGAAACCTAACCTGGGATTGGCATGACATAAAAAGATTGTGTTAGTGGATTGAAGTTTGGGAAACATGGCTTTATAAGGAGAACATGTTTCCATAACGCCTAAATCCTATCATGAAGATTAAAATCTCAATCTTTAGTGGATTCACACGCTACAGTAAAAAAATCCTCTGCATGAGGCAGATTTCAAGATGATTCCATGTGTGGTTGCCATGAGTCTGACAGCCGTTTGTGAATTTCAGAAGCACTTGGCCAAAGCTGGTTAAAACAGCAGATTGAACTATATTCAGAGAAGTATTTTTCTCCTTCCAAGATCTCTTCACCAAACACTGGAACAGGGAGATGATTTGCTTCAACCCTACACTAGCCTTTTTCAGCAGTCCATCCACTAATCCTGAAGTCTTCACACTTCAACATACAATAGAATCAAACAAAATCTTTGTAGACAGATTAGTGGGAGTAATATCAGAAACTGCCTCTGACCACCTTTTGTTGGTAACTTTGAACTAACCTGTCCTTCTGAGCAGGATTAGAGGGCAGCTCTATTCACCTCCAGACCTGCAAATGAAACCTTTCTACCTATCACAGCAATAGGCACAGCATTACTGCTAGCCTGGAGACTTAAACGTAGCATCTGGTTAGGGTTAGGAGGGGAGCAGTAGCAGGGAGTAGACATTCACGATCTCTTTATTTATTTATGTATAGAATTTATTGTGTTAATAACTTAATATGTTTACATTTATTTATTGTCAATGATAAATTGTAATTTCTTTTACTATTTTTAATATATAATTTTTCAAATAACATTTTACTATATATTATTTGTGCTGCTGTCCCCAAATTTTCAGAAATTTTTTGCCATCCCTGAAAGTTGAAACCTGTCCTTGCATCCCTGTTCCAAAACTCTGTGAAAAGCTGTATATCTCTAAAGGCATAATAATCATTTATTGATATTATAAATGGGAGTGCATGTGATTCACAACCCTTGAGACATACCTTCTGTTGGTGCATGTTTATATTTAACTACAATGGATATTTGGCACCATCTCTAGGAGCATAATGCTTGAAGTGCTAAATTGATTAATTTCCATTGTACAATTGTAGTTACAAGTTCAGGATTAGATTAGTTTGATTCCATAGATTTCAAATCTTTGAAAAAACAACATTCAGATGGAGGTTTAAATTTCATATCTTTTTCTCCCAATTTCCCTTGTCCTTTGAAATTTGGGGCTTGATAATTAGAAGTTAAAACAAGCATGTTCAAATGATTGATTGATCTTTTGTTCTTGAAAAATTGATCAAAGTAGGTGTGTTAATTTCTCTGATCTTGGTGTTGGCATAATTTATGGTGAAGGTAGCCTGAATGATCACTGAAATCTAGGATGAAGCATGGCAACTTTACATCAACCCAAGTATTGCTGAAAGCAAAGAGATGGATGAACTAGTGTAAAACCATAAAATTATGATGGAGGGTTGGAAATGACATGGACATGGACAATCTATTGTAGAAGCCTAAATGATGGCTGGAATTTGGGATGAAGCATGGCAGCTTCACAGCAACCTAAGTATTGATTAAAGCAAAGAGATGGATAAGCCAGTGTAAAGCCATGAAAATATGATGGAGGGTGGGAGATGAGATGGCCATGGATAATCTAGTGGAAAACCATTGGCCTGAGGAGTCAAAGTTTGAAAAGCTCTGCGATATGGAGTGTCTCCACTTTTAAACATGTTCCTCAAGCAGGTGTGGGAGGATTTGGTTGGGCCAGCTACGCAGACACAATTTCAAACGAGACTAGCTAATCAGAATTAGGTGGAATATGAAGGAAGTTGTATGTGCAAGAGATTCTAACAAAACTAGAGGTTTGTTTTTAACAACTTTATTTCATTTCATTAGGCACAACATTTCCTGAAGATTTTGCAAATGGGGTAGCAAGCTAAGTGGGCTTGATTGAGGGGGAAACTCTATGGTTAAGTATGTTGATCTCCTAGGCAGTTTGGGTGCTTCATCCCTGCGTGATTCACCTAAACGCAATGAGTGCTAAGTAGATCATGTTCATGGGCATGTGAGTTGGGTTCTTTTGAACCACAACTCATGAAATATGGTTCGATGAAGATTGGCTCAAAACTACATCGTTTATTGCTGATAAATCATCACATATTGATATAACTGGAGGTTATTGGTGATTTTTGTGGTTATGGTAATTGTTCAAGTAATGCTGTGGTTCTCTATTGATTTTTGTGTAGACACAAAGAGCAGATACTCAATTTCTATGTGTCAGAGGCAGCTCAAAAGGTGAATGGATAGTGGTGCCTAGGTCAAAATTTAATGGATACCTAGAACCATTGTGATCTGAGTCAAGCTGTGACACGCCACATGCTCACCTTGGCCTTGCTGGAAGTCCTGCATGACTTGGGAGCCAACTCCAAATAGCAGCATGCCATCTTTTATGAAATCGCACAAAGCTATGGGGCATGCCACAACACTTCAAGTGCCCACATCTCAGAAGATTTATGCAACTGCTGGCAGCATCCCAGATGTTAGGCAACTTGATTGGCTCTCCCTGATTTGTTGCTTAAGCCAAAGGCTTTCACACAGACAAAACTATGTATTGAATTCGTCACATTGTACAATGTTTGGTGTTACTTAAGAGCTGCTTCTTATTCCTGCAAGTGTGATTCATATTCACATGGTATTTGCATTGCTTTTTCAAGCTTTGCTATTGATTTGTGTGCCATTTTTGGATATGAATGATTAGGTTTGAATTACAAGCAATTTTTATTTATGAATAGGAATCTAAGATTTAATTTTTGTCACCTTCACCAATTTAGATCTTGTCAAACATTCATGTCAAGTACACTACAATATCATTACTTGCAAACAGCATTGGCAGTGGGCAACTTAAATTCTGTAGAATTTGGATCATGGGAATCTTGCATGGAGAAAATCGTAAGGCCTAGAAAAACCAATTTATATTTGTGATGGTGAAATACAATATCCTTGTTGAGAAGCATTCATTAGTCTTCTTGGTTAAGTTGTAGCAAAAAATGGTATCTTAATGATACACACACATGCTTTGGACCTTTGAATTACTAATTGACCATTTTAGAATACTAAACACTGGGCTTTTTTGATCAGTCCCATGCTGGTAGCTATGCTTCCCTTGTTTGTTGTAATACATTTTCTATTGCTTTGTCACCTTTGCCTCTCATACCCTTGCTTCTTTCTATGCTACTCGTGCTCCTCATGGGGACTGAAAAGGACTGAGCCAACAACTACAGTATAGAAACTGGCCATCCGACAGCCTCTACTATGTCAAGTGGGAGGCCACATCATTATAGAGTAAGGGCCCCATTTTAAATAGGGGGAAATGTGTTTGATAGCTAGGTGGAAAAGATGAGGAATAAATGGGTTACCTCTTTAACCAGAAAATTGCATGGAATTCTTCTCTCCCTCTCAGCGAAATACTAGATCCATCCCATTCCACATTCTCTAGTGGAGGTAGGCCATATATAGTAGGAGTCATTGGTGCAGAATCCAATCCTGGGCATGATCGCTTATGTTCAAAATAGATTCCATGGATATCGAGCATTAGGTAAATTATCTATAACTGTCACATTGAAAGAGATGCATTGGCTAGGGCAGTTTGATTCCTGGTATGACTTGATTTTTATCAAGGTCTAGGATGTGTGCAACCTGCTCTCTTGGCATGATTATGCATTTTGCTCATAAAATGTCAACAATTTGAATAATAAATATGCAGAGATATGTAATGATAGAATTAGGGATGTATGCATTTGGCTATTGTGAAGCTTGTGCATAATTTATGAAACCTCTTTTAAATATTCACAAATTGTAAACTTTGGTGTTCACCTGTATATACCACAGTAAACATGCCCCAAAACCGTAGGACATGAAATGGTGGCATTTGTGCTTTCATATTATGGTGGTTGTTTTTAGTCGTTTCATGTAGAGATAAATAAAGTTTTCTGTTCCAGTTGTATTATCTTTCCTGCATGCCCTCTATTTTTTTTATCTCTGAATGATATTAATATTACATTCGCATATAACACATTTAGATTCTAACATTTCAGTGTGCTGTCTCCTGGATATTCCCTGGTACCTGGGATGTGGAATTAAGTGTTACTTGAGAGCTGCTTCATACCCGTGGAAGTATAATACATATTAAAAGACATTTATATTCACTTGGTGTTGGCATTACATTTTCGAGCTTTGCTATTTTTTCATGTGCCATTTTTGGATATGAATAGGAAGTCTATTTTTTCTCAAACATTGGGTGCAAGTTCATCACAATTAACAATATAATTGCTTGCAAACAGTGTTGGCAGTAGGCAACTAGAATTTTGAAGAATACAGGTCAAGAGAACCTTGCCTGGATAAACTGATTTATATTTGTGTTGACGAAATGTAATATCCTTATTGAAAACCATCCCCACTTATTTTGTTCTCAAAGTTGTAGCAAAAAGTTATACTGAATGGGATATATGCGCAGGACCTTTGAATTGTGATTTGACAATTATTAACTAAATATCATGAACTCTTATATTCTAAGTTATTGGTTCGGGGGTTCGGTTCGCCGGTTCGGCTAAATTTTTTTGTGGGTGGGTTTGGTTTGTTTTGGGTTTGTTAGTACAAAAACATGTAAAAATAATATATATATATATATGCAGCCTAAATTTTTTGGGGGGTGGGTTTGGTTTGTTTTGGGTTTGTTAGTACAAAAACATGTAAAAATAATATATATATATATATGCAACCTAGAAGCATGAATTAGGATTAGAACATCACATAACATCATATAAACAACAAAACTACCATAAACTTGAATATCATTTAAAAGTTAAAACATTTAATTTTTTAAACATGCATGATAAATATAAATACTCATTGTTCAAAGTTCAAAGTTCAAAGTTCAAGTTCAATATTACAACACTATTAAAGTTTTAATCATCAAATGGATTCTCTAAATCATCTATATCAAAGTCAACATTGACATTAGATGAAGTAGGATGACTAGATGAATCACAAGTAGTGCCAATGGCATTGCCACTAGCACTAGTATTGTGCCCATGCTCCTGTTGGATATTGGAATCCTCATATGCAACACGGTGGGAAGTGGAAGCATCCAAGTCAGTATCCTCTGGCCCTATATCCCACAACTTCGTCTCTCCTTCCTTGTAGTCACATTGTTTGTGTGAAAGGAGATGCAAGTTGGAATGCACATATACTAATTTCTCTGCTCTTTTTGAGAGCAATTTATTGTGCTTTACTGAGTGGATGAAAGAATATGTGCTCCAATTCCTCTCAGATGCGGATGAAGTAGCAACCTATGAAGACAAAGTAAACAATTAAAAAATTTAAAATTATAAATGAAATTATGAAACTTTTAAATTTTAAAAGTAAAACTAAAATATGAAAATTTATTAAACTTACTTGTGATAAAATTTTGATTGCAAGGGGCTGCAAATTTTTGAAGTATTGTCTATGGAAGTACCACCAACTATGAGCATCCTTTAAGAACCTATCACGGGAAGCATCGACATCTAGATGATTTGAGTGCACAAAATCAGTGAACTCATTCGTGATTATAGTTCGCAAATCTTGGTTAGGGAAGAGTCTCATAAATGCTGCCTTGTACCCTTTAGCCACTTCTAAATCTCTATATGGAGGAAGCTTTCTTGGCTGTGAAAGAAGCTGACTACTGTAGTATTTTGGAGTCAATGCAAAGGCAAGGTGTAATGGAGTTGTCAATTTGTTCCATCTTTCTTCAACAATTGTTTGCACTTGTTTGAAGAAAGTCTCTTCAGGGTCTTGCCCTCTTGCATTTATGGTGCACTTGATCTTCTCAAGCATTGAGTCTATACCATCATATATTTCTCCAATGCATGGCTTGTCCATGTCAGTATAGCGAATCATACTCAAAATGGGCTTGGTGAAGCTAAGGAGATACTCCACACGATCCAACCATGAGTCATCTAATATCATGCTCTTAATTTTTGTTGCTCTTTCAATGCCGCTTTGCCTCCATATAGACCAATTGTTGTTAATCACCATGCTAGCAAGTGCCTCTTTAACTTTCACAAGTCGTCTCAAGACTATTGTATTAGAGGCAAAGCGGGTCTTTGCAACCTCTTGCAAATTAAAATAAATAAATTAGAATTTAAAAATAAAAGTTAAAGAAGAATTCTGAATTTAAATTAGAATGCACAATCAAATTATGAAAATCAGAAAAATGACAAATGTAAATATTACTTCACTTACCTTCAATAGCTCCAATTTTGAAAATGATCTAAAGATGCTTTGAGACAAGTGGTGGTTGGTGACGAACATCTGAATGTCCTCAACCTCGACATACAATTCTTTGATTCATGCAATTTTATTCCCAATCTTTTGCAGCATAAGATTGAGTGAATGGACCGCAGAAGGTGTCCAAAAGATATGCGAATATCTTTCCTCAACCAACAACCCTGTTGCTCTACAATTCTTAGTGTTCTCTTACAACTTGAACAACATTGCGGGGTCCCACTTGCTCAATGGCTACAATGAGAATACTAGCAATAAATTGTCCATCTTTTACTTGGCCCTCACAATCCACGACTTTCAAAAACATTGCCCCTTTAGGGCACACCGCTATGACATTGATCAAAGGCCAATTTTTTGATCCTTCCAACCATCTGAAACAATGGACACACCTGTCTCAACCCATGAATCTCTTATAGGCTTCAATGCATCTTCAACCAACTCAACCTCTATTTCCAATAAAGTGCTACGCACCTTCTCATAACCCGGGCCCTTGTACCCTTTTGGAGCTTCATTTACCGTTCTCAACATCTCTTTCCAATATGGAGAACGAACAACATTAAAAGATAATCCATTGGCATATAGGCATCTTGCTACACATTGGTTGACAAGGGCTCTATTCTCATTTTGAAATGCAAGTTCCAAAGGCCCCTTTGATCTCTTGTTTGCAATAGGTTGTGCTCTTCGAGCTTGAAGATCCGGAATGGCAATAAATGGGTGGTCTTCTATCACAATATTGGGATTAGATGGGGGCTGCATTCCCTTTGATTTGTTTTTTAACAAAGGGTGATTTCCTTTTTGAGCTTCCCATTGATTTGCTGCATCTTGCTCCATAATGTATTTTGCAACTGTCTCAGGTGGAATAGGTTCATCTTTTTTTCCAGGGCAAGACGTGATGCCTTTTCCACTCATGCCACACAAATGTGCTTTCACCCTATGGTATGAACTATTATATGTAACTTCACACCCATTACAATTCCAAACATAACCGCCACCACTTGGAATCTGTTTTATCATCTCAACATACTTCCATAGAGGAGAATTAGGATTTGTTTTGAACTTTGAGTTTGGTTTAGCTACGGAGCCGGAGGTGGAACCCATTGACGTTGTGATTCCTATTGGCCTAATGGTGGAGAACTTGTACTCTTGAAAGAGAGGTTACAAGTTCAAATCTTGCAGGGGATAAGGTATGTACACCTCGTATTGTGGAGCACGAGTTAGGTGCCTCCCTCATATTGGGAGTACGAGGAGTCCCATTTATTGTAAGCCATATGTAAACCCAAAAACAGACCGCTTGGTATCGTGGACTATAAAAGGACCTTTTCTTTCCTTTCTTTTTCTTTATGGCAATTTATTTTGCAAACAACACATTCAAAATTTCAATGAAAACAAAATATTGATTTATAAAACCTAGCTCTTTTGAATCTTGCATACATTCATAGAAGAATGGAAAGGAAAAACATATATAAATCATAAAATGAAACAAAACAAAGTTTCTGGTTTGTAAAATGTAAAACAAAAAAATGGATGAAAAAACTAAAAAAAAAGTGAGAAAAACTTACCTCTTTGCAAAAATATCCTTCAACAATCTTTGTGGCAGCCAATAAACACTTGCAAATCTGTAGGAATGGCAATGCAATCGTTTGTAGAAGCTTCAATGATCAATCTTCAACTCCTTTTATCAACCCAGCAAGCAAAAATAAGAACTCAGCCTCTTGGAATGAAAATGCTTGTTTGCAAAACAAATGAATAAAACTGATGTAGTTTAGGTGTTTAAAGTGTTTTAGAGGTCACTTTTAGGGTTCCCTTGGGCGTGGGTCAAAGTCAAACTACAAATATTAATAAAAAAATGCAAAAAAAATTGCTTTTTAGACGCCCAAACCCGTGGGTTCACCTTGGGTTTGCCCAGGTTCTTCTTGGGTTCGCCCGGGTTCCTCACTGGCGAACCCACAAAGCGACCGGACTAGGACCGGTACTCGGACCAGGACCCTGAGCTGGAGGGCCGAACCCGGTAACTTAGCTTATATTGATAACAGATTCCATGAATATATAGCATTAGGTAGTTTATCTATATGACTGTTACATTCAAAGTAATGGATGCATAGCTAGCAAAGTCTGATGCTGGTATGAATTGATTTTGTCTTTTTGACAAGGTTTAGGATATGCAACCTACTCATGTGGGACAATTCTGCTCATACAATACTTACAATTTTAATATTAGTATTGGGTAGATCTGTCATGATAGAATTAGATGTATGTGTTTTAGTGTTGTTAAGCTTGATCATAATTCTAAGTTACCGGGTTGTTAAAGTTTCAGCTCCATTGTTATACTGGATGGGACAGGTTTAGGAACAGATTCTGTTATGTCATGGGTTTGGCCAGGTTATGGCCCTGCTGTCCCAAGTACCCCATGGATACGTCTGTCTGGCCATCCCCTGTCTGTACCTGGCTGTTTTCAAGTAAAAAAGAAATGCCATCAATAGAATGTAAAGCTTCCCCAAAGTTCATTCATTCACTAGTTTATTTATGTTACCAGTTGTACCTCAAAAATCGCCATAAATTTTTATTTGCTTTTCTATAAAAGTCCTTGCCCGCCTAAATTAAGCAATTCAAGTTGCCATGGCCTCATGACAGCCAAGATATAATGGATGACATGCTGTTAACATCTTGTGCCTGAATAACATTATAGTCTATTTGAAATTTAAGCTTGTAATGTTAAATTTTTCTTCTTAGAACTTTAATGTAAGTTCACTGAATTAGCATTATAGTCTGTTTGAAATTTAAGTTTGTAATAATATTATATTCTAGTTCATAAAGAATACTTTTGTGCTTTTTCTTAATTAATTTTGATTATAGTAAAGAAAAGTAACCTTTTCAAGTTAATTTTAGTATTAATTACTTTACTTAGAGGTTGTCTAGGCTATTTCAATAACATTTATATACATAACACAACTAACCTAGATTTATTAAATGTGAGAATATGATATAATATTGAATTAATCAAATTATCAATTGTGTTTTCAATTCTGTACTTCTTTTTGTGTGCAATACACACACACACACAAAGTTACTGATCTTAGCTGGGGTTTTGGTCGTGGGTTTAGTCAAATTTTTCTTGGGTTTGGGTTCATCCATACAAAAACATATGCATATTTGCATCAGTAGTTAAGTTTATAATACCACATAACATAATATAATAAACAAATCCACAATGCCAAAATATAAAAATTAAAAAATACTACAATATCAATTAATCAAACTTGAATGTGTAATAATCACCCCTAATTTTTTTTTGAAAATTACTTCAACTGAAGTGAGATACACAGCAAGGTCCTTTTCATTTTTTTTTATCACCTAGTTCCTGAGATGGGCATGGTGAAAGCATTTAGCGTTCAAGATTATACAATTAACTGGAACGCTTGCAACTGAAAGGAAATGCATTAGGCAGCTAGCCGACCAATCTCACTTATTCAATGGACTGCTTGTGCAACTAGAAAAAATTACAATACATGCTTATTCAACAAAGTGTGATTACAAAGCAACCATTTATTCAATGGGTAAACAAAGGGCGCTTCTACTTATGCAAGAGGTTGTAGGTGTGAATGATTGGCCATGTAATTACCACTAACTATGAGCATTAACTTTAGATTTGTCATGAAGAGCATCAATACTAAAATCATTGGAGTGTACAAAATCCGTGTACATGAGTTTAACTGCATCTTGCATGTAAGAATCAATTAAGACTCTACAAATTGCTGCCTTGTAATCCTCGTTGACAAAGAAAGGATCTCAGCTTTATAATATTTAGGACTTGATGCAAAGGCAAGAAGATGTAGTGGGGTGGTCATTTTGTTTCATCTCTCTTAAATAATTTTCTTTGGTTGTTTGAAGAAAGTTTCTTCACAATTAAAAGATTCTTCACGATTATGCTTTTTGATATTTATGATGGCCTTTATCTTCTCAATCATTGAGTCATTGCCATCATATATTTCTTCCAAACAAGGCCTATCCATGACTGTATAACAGATAATACTCAATATTGGCATTAACAATGAGGTGAACTACTTTGGTTTTGTCTTTCCAATGCCTTTGAATGAGATTTTTAGGGTTAGAGATGCATTCATATCAAAGTCAAATGACTTAAAGCATTAAAAAATGCTATAAAGAATTAAAAAAAATGTTTGATTTGCTTGTGGGCTTGCAAAAACTGGTTTGGGTTCAATATGGGTTCACGCGGGTTCGTCCTAGACCAATCCACAATCTTCAAAGCTTCCCATGGACACATACTTGCTTTTCTTAAGCAGAATTTGGATCTGGTATAGATTGGACCCTGGTAGTGCTTCTAAAATTTTGAGAATTTTAGTAGGTTCTTTGCTTTGTCATGATTTATTGCCTCTGTGCCCAAAGGTAGGGTTTAGGATTTTGATTAGAAAACCCTCGTTTCAAATTTTCATAAGTCCTAAAACCTTGGGCATTCTAATCCTTTGTTGACCTATTGCACTCGGTCACCGGTCATTTGAGTCACAACTTGAGATTGCGAACATTTTTTTACCGGCCCCTTGGTCTAGGTTTGTCGGTCGTTGGATACCTTTTCCATGGTTTTAATACTTCCTATAGTCGGGGGAAATATTTCATGTTATTGACTTATGTCTTTAAGTCTATATTCCCAAGGGTTTTAGTCCTGTCGACCTTGTCAGGTCCCTTTTTAAAATTAATATTTATGCTTGTGCAGATTGCCAGTCGTTGGATTTAGAGATTAAATCCTAGCCGCTCCTCGCTCAACCCTGCGGGAATAAAATAATGCTTTATTAAAAGCAACAAGGTCAACAAGCTAGCGACACGTGTACCGTTGCAGGTGTGGGGCCCAATCTCAACTATCATACCCAACGTTTTAAGCTTTCAAATCAATGATTGAGATGCAGCATTGGGTTTTAATCTCAGTCGTTCCTCACTCACCTTGCGGGAATAAAATAATGTTTTCTAAAATGCAGCGAGGTTAGTGGGCTGTTGATGCGTGTCCACATCAAAGAGGTGGGACCCGGTTCCTATTAACTTGTTTGATGCTATGAGTTTTGAATCGATGATCGAGATCTCTTTTTGAGGTTTCATCCTGGCCATTCCTCGCCAACCCTGCAGGATTAAAATAATGTTTATGAAAAGAAACGGGGTCAACGGGCTAATGACACGTGTATCTCTTCCTCTGCTTGGACAATGATGGTGGAGCCCGCAAAATGAGTGAGTTGGCAGCCAGTTGGCAGAATTTCATGGGCTGATGAACTGTTGAATGATGGGGACGAAAATTCAAATTTGATTGACTCGATCTAAGTCGTTTGTCTCGCCATCTCAGATAGAGATCAATTATTTTCATTTAAAATTAGGATATGGACATGATAGTTTTGCTTCGCGTGAGTAAGCATTAATGGCAGAAGAAACATGTAGGGTTACTCAAAACCGATCTTGAGGCGTGTGAATGAATGCTTTTCTGTGATGATAAACAAATTTCAAAGCATCTGAGAGATTAACGGTTGTTATTCGAGATTCGATTGTTGATCATTTGCTCGCTCGTGCTAGCTTCCCTTGAGCATTAATTGTCGGCATGCTCAAGTTGCTTGATAAATGGAAGTTGGCAGTCATATTTTCTATGCAATTGCAATTGGATGCTGTGGAGTTAAGCTTAAGTCTAGAACAAGGATGATGCGAGCGACTGTGTCAAGGAATTGCAGGGGCAGTAAATAATTCTCTCCCGGGTAAGTAGTTATTTGCATCATTGGTTCTATAAGTTTGTCACCTTGGGTTTGCATTGGAATTCCTGCTTGAATTTCACATAAGTCGATTGGATTTGTACGTTGTTGGGGTTGTCTCTATCCTGTAAAATCTGTGAAGTTTCTCTATTGAAGATGAGTAAACCAAATGTATCCGCCTCCCCAGTCAGAAGGTCTAGGAGACTTAGCTTGCTTGAGTCTCATGATGATATCCCTAAGAGTGAACAAGGCACACTTGGAGTTCTTGTAGCTCCAAAGGAAAAGGGCAAGAGGAGTGCCCATGGAAAGAAATTTGTGCAAGGTGGTGTTGAGAGCACTTACCACTTGAGGAATATGGTTGTTTTGGGCGAGTCGGCCAAGTCCAAAGAGAAGGAATCGGTGGAATCTGTGAGTGAAGCAAAAAGGAGGAATAAGTATCACCAGGCCTACATGGGACGACATAATTCTCCCATTGAAATCCCGGATAGTCCCTCGGGCAATGAGGATGAAACAAATTTAGGCTATCGCTAGTACCTACTTACCATGGCAAATATGATAGACTTTGATGAAGATGAAGTGGTGGTTTCTTCGGTTTCTGCAAAGACACGGAGTGGGCGTGTGTACTCGGGTGTTGATTGACCAGGATTGTATCTTGGTCTTGGTTTTTGTTTTTTAATGATAACATTGCCTTGGTGGTATTTTCGTCCTTCTTAGCATATTTTGGTGTGATGGAGAATCTTTTTAGTCGACGTGGACGGGAGGTTTGGAGGTTGTTGCAATGACTAAAGATGCTTTTTGGTGGGCTTGTTCTCCTTTTTCGACAAGTTGTATGAATTTTTGTTTTCCTCTACTTTGCAAATGATTACATGTGACGGTCTGGGGAAATATCTCACATTTAGGTGAAATTAGCTTTGAAATGTAATTGTAATTCAGCCGGTTGCTTGTTGCTCCCTTGTTCTATAAAAGGGATTTCATGGCTGGTTATAGTGGTTGGAATTTGAAGTCTCATAATGGTCTAGGTAGAGAAATGAAGCTTATGATGAAGCAGATTGTAATTACATAAACTGATGAGTAGGTTAGTGAGGAGTCAAGGGTATGAGTTATTATGTAATAATCTTAAAATAGTTTTACAATAGCAGCAGTTATACAAGAAAATGTCAGATCTGAAACATATGATCTTCTATGTAATTTGCTCTCAGATTATGAATGAAATGGTTAATGATCTTTTTGTTTGTCTTCAATTGTTTTAATTGAATGAATGAGTTCATTTCTGCTTCAATTCAAAGAATTGATTAAATGCTAAAATAAGGTCATGGGTTTGTGAGGAAACAACATAGGATTGATAAGAAGTTGTGTTTTAGGCACAGGGAGTTGAATACTACAAAGTAGTATATCAATAGTCCACCAATTACTGAGTTAAATGCTAAGGTATTACTGGTTATTACATGGCGACTCCATCATCCCAAGATGAGGCATTGGTCTTTTCATTAGGTTATCCTGAAGATGAATGAGTTAGTCATAAACCTGACCAGGGGCTTGGAAAAAGAATGAAATCATTTAAAATACTTTTAGTTACAATGTACCAATCTGAAGTACCACCCCATTCCTTGCTATAGACTGTTGTTTGTTTAAAGTTCAGCCAAATCTTTGATGAACGTTGTCTATCTGCACTTTATAGGAATTAATCTGTGTGGATGTGTTCTTGATCAGGGATGATCACATGAGCACGATAAGGATTACCCTCTTGGGTTTCACAGAGCCCGAAGAGTAGGAGTAAGGGCCTAAGAATCCTTACTCGTTTGTTGGCCAATCCTCACCCTTGTTGAGTATTGGGTTTTGGCAGATCCATAGGTAAGGGTTGAGATTAAGTTTGATATACTTCTAGTGAACTGGTAACTCAGTGTATATATAATAAATAGATGTCCGTACCTTGGTGTACTGTATGGGGGAAATAATTGCCATACCGCTATACCCGAAGCCAAACCTGTACCTGAACTGGCAACTTAAGCATAATTGATTCAATCCATCCTAAATAATCATAAATTGAAATTTGTTGGTTACCTGAATAGACATCAGTAAGAAGATCGTAAGACTATAGAAGGTTGTGCAATGGTGTTGGTTGCTGCTTTGACTTAATGGAGGTTAGTTTTTAGTTGTTTATTGTACAATTTTATATATTTTATATCTATTTACATGGTATTTACATCTTTACTATCTATTTACACTGTATTTCTATGTTTCGCCTTCATCTTTTATTCTATCATTTAGTGCAGGCAGCTAGATTAGAAGCATTTCGAGGACAAGCAGTTTATTTTTCAATAAAGCTCTATGGGTGGTGTTTTCTACAAAATTATTATCTTATGTATCATTTAAGAAAAGAGTTTCTAACTTGGTTTAAGAAAAGAGTTTCTAACTTGGTCTCGGCTATATTTCATTTTTGCAAAATTGATGACTTTATGCCAGAAAAGATCATTGATTATGCAAAGATCTTTGGGGCAATGATCTCACAGGTTGGCAGTAAAAAATTACCATTTTGTTATGTCATTACCCATCGCCAAATAAGAATGGAGTTACAAATCACAAAAGTATGTTGTGTCAGACAACCTTCGGCCTTGCAATTTTTTTATTGGTTAGAGGTTTCGAACAAATAATTGGCAAATCAATTTAAGAATAGTTACTAAGCAGTAGAAAAATTATGAAAATCTTACCAACCTCTTTGCTGGATTATTTTAGGGAATTTTTCATAATTTATAATTTTCTGTGTGTTTGAGTTGGCAAAAGCTTTTCAATTTTTTTATAGAATGTGTGTTGTTTTTAGCAATAAGCAGTGTTCCATGGGCATGCATACCCCCCAAAATATTGCTGCCTTTGGAGATGGGGATGTTTGGAAACATGCTGAGCCACCACCAGTGCCACCAGGGAGGAGATGTCCCTGGCATATCTCCCTTAGAGAGGGACGTTTCTAGTGTGCCCTCCAATGGGGATGTTGAAGGGATTTTCAGACGTCCTTAGGAAATTCAGCCATGTCCCTTGAAAGTCCTATGAACTTGCAGCTGTCCCCCATGTCCATCATTTAAAAAAACTCCTAAAATAAAAAAAATATGCATTTTTTGAAAGTTTGGCCACTGACCCTAATCCACATAGTCCAATGGGCTCCACACACACCCTAAATACTATGTTACCGAATTGTTAGAGAAATAGCCCCGTTTCCAAGTACGAGTCGTACCAGAATTGATTGCCAATGGGAATCGCCTGTGGAATCAAGCTAGGTTCAGTTTTTTATAACTAGAAGGAATGAAATCCTATGACAGGTCATGGTCAAGCTGCTGAAGAACCACATCAAATAAATCTTACAGAAGCCTGTGACAAAGCTCTGCCATTGCCGCTTTTGTCACTTTGGCTGCAGTCTGCCCTGTTAAATTGTTGGCCCCAACCTCTCGGAAACCCGTGAAGGTGAAGAAACTGCCATCCAAATGTGTTGAATTCTTGCCCGGAGGAACAACAAAATCGGAGAGGATATTAGGATCGCCAACAGTGAAAGCCAAGAAGATTGCTACTAAGCTGGCTCCGCTAAACTCCATTTCTCTTTCAATATTATAATTTATAAACTGTTACAGCAATGAAAGTAAAATATCTATGAATGGTGGTGAGAAAGGATGATTAGAAAGCATGTATTTACAGGTTTGTTGTGGACAACAATGTTGAAGCCGACTTGTTTTGGCGTCTTCTCCCTGGAAATGTAATTATGAAATTATATTATTTTACATTTTGTATATTATTATATTAGTATATAAATTTGTATATTATTATATTATTAGTATATTATATAATTATTATATATTATATTATTATGAAATATGTATATTATATTGTTATATTTTGAATTTTAAATTTGTATATTATTATATTAGTATATTATATAATTATTATATATTATATTATTATGAAATATGTATATATTTAGTATTTTTATATATTTTTTGTATGGACATACCCATACCCAACCCCCAAATTTTTATGTCGTACCAATGTACTCGATTCCGATTCGGTAACTTAGCCTAAACACTAAAAAAAAGCTATAAAAATTGCATAGCCTTCATCATTTAGGATGGGCAGATTCTTCAGCTTCACTGTTGTTTGAAGAATGAAGTTTTGGTTAGAAATACTAAAATAGTGAGGACTTGGTGGTAGAAAAAACATAGTGATAAAATTATGACAATGGCATGCCCCCAGACTCCTCTCCAAGCTGCTGTACCCCTGCCGTCCCCAAATCAAGGTCCTTGGTCCCCCATCCCCAAAATCTGTCCTCCTTCCCCTGTTCCAAGGCCCTGTGGATTATAGGTGATAAATAAACTTAATAATATAAGATGTCAACAAATTTATATCCATTCTATGTTATGTTTATACACACTGTTTGGTTAAACTACCAACCAACAACCATGATAGTTAAATGGATATAAACTTAGTATCAAAACTCTTAAAACTGAAGAACTAGCGGAATATTTCTGAAGGCTGAGTTTTATATAGGCATGCATCTAGTGTAGAATTTTGACGGGGACTAATAAAAATATAACAACAGAAAATGAAAGTAGGCATCCTCTCCATTTTTTCCAAGTAGTATTAATGCCGATGCTTATTGGAAGGCCTGTCTGCAGGTTTTAAATGAATGGACTCGAAATACAATTGACTGTTCCATATTAACCTTCCTGCTCTGTCATTTTACCAGTAAGCTTATTACTTTATCCAATGAAGAATTAACTTTATCTCTGCTCTTGTGAATGCCCTGTTGCAACTTGAATGATTTTCCATCTTCATACCTAAGAATTTCACAAAACCATTCCCATTATCTGCACCATGATGAGGCTTGTGCCAAAATCCCTGATTTGACCCCTTTTCATTTATTTCTCCCTAACAATATATTCTTTAATTTGTTTGCCCTTCTTGGTGTCAGTTACTATCAAGTCCATCACCAATCTCAAAATCTGGGGATTTTTGTTTGAAATGTAGTTTGATGCGTCTATCTATTTGCTTTCTGTCCCAAGACTACTTTGCGACTATGTTTTTATCGCTGATGCCTTCCATGCACAGAAACCCATGTAGCCTGTTGTTTTACTGCCTTCTATCTTTTGATCTTTTCAGATGTTTCTCATGTATCATGAATTAAATGTGAGTGTTGTTACTTAGGAAGTCAGTAGCATTAACCTTTGTTCCATGAGGTTTGCTCCTTTTGGCTTGGAATTTAGTCGTGGGTTTGTGCCACAAAGTTTTCTCCCTTTGGCTTGAACGGTGGCTGTGGTTGTGTTCCATAAAATCAATTTGATCCAGTAATAGATTGAGGTTGTATATGTTAAGTAAATCAATTTTGGGGGGATTCTATATATATGTCAAAATATTTGCTTGGCTCACTGAATTTGTTTCATTTCTTTCTACCCCACTTTCTGGCTAAATTATCAGTAGGGATGGTAGTTTCTACAGAGTTTGCACAATATCTACTGCTCAGAATTTCAAGGGATTTCAGGAAAATGAAAGTTACAGTATAAACAAATTTTTTGACCATATGTTTTAGAATACCATTTTAGCCAGGAAAGGTTTGCAATGCTGTGAAATGTGAAATGAAACCCTAAAATACATTTTTCTCGTAGTGGTTATTGCAAGGCAATAAAGGTTCTAGTTGGTTAAGCCAGCATAGATACTTTTTCAAAAGCATTCCTTGTTACATTGACAGGGCTATGATTCTGGCATTTGACCAAGTTAAATGAATTATGCAATTTAGTACCAGAATATATGCAAAATCTTCATATTTGTCATTTGCATACATCTTCCTTAACAATTAGTTCACGCTGAGTATTGGATTTTCAGAATTAAGGTTAATGTTGTTCCTTTCTTTCTTGTGTTATACATTTGTCAGGCAGCTATTGGATGGTAGTTGTAGGATACAATTTCATGTTGAAATGTTATTTTGGAAGTTTGGACCAGTACTTTATCACTCCACAATAGTTCATATTTGCAGAATTGGTTGTTATGTCTGGATCTGTAGTAGCTTAGCTGGGATGCTAGGTGTAGCATTTTTGTGTTATTCTTGTGATTTTTTGAATTTTGCTTGTTTAGAGGAATTCTCTCTGAACATGAAATATTTAGTATACGTCCCTAGGAGACAGGGAATATAATTTTTTTTGTTGTTGTTGTACTTGTGTGTGACTGTGTAGTTAATATTATGCTGTGTAATCCGTGCAGTTGAAGAGTCACAGGCATTCAACATATGGTTCGTTTTCAAATTTACCAACAAATGTTCAAAAATTCGTGCAAGACTCATATCATGTCTCTTCTGTTGCTTGTGCGGTTCGAGCGAATTGGGAAGAAAAGTTTTAGTAGTTTGTATCAAGGCATATATGTCTCTATCTTAATTAAAATTTCTTGCATTCATTATTATTTTGACTAAATCTGTGATTTAAATTAAAAAAAGAAGCAAAAACAAACAGAGGAAGGAGTTCAGATGAAGGAAATTAGAATAGTCTCTACTCCATTTCTCTTACTCCATGTTATATGTTATAGCTTACTTGCTTAAGCTCTTTCTAACACTGGTTACCCGTACTTTTGATATAACCAATCTGAATTTTCAAATGGCCAGTAAGTAGTTACAGATATGTTACAGTGAGTTCTGAGGGGGTTATTGTTGAGATGAATCAATATGGATGTGGGGCAGAGAGAAGACCTTGCCAATGGATGATCAAGGTAACAAACTTTTCATTGTGTATGTGAATGACACCAGGAATAAAATAGTTTTTGAAAAATTTGAGAAGGTTTTTAAAGAGATTGAAATCTTCTTGGTGTTTCTGGACTTCCTGATGTGGTCGTATAATTTGATGATTGTCTTTGCTTTGTGTGGATGAAAATTGCTTTGCATTTACTTTCTATGGTCTGCTTAAAAGAGGTACATAGTTTATTAGTTTAGAAGCTCTGATATGGCAAAACGAGTTGTAACAATAAATTGTGATATTGTAACTTTGATCCATTTTTCAGTTTAGGTTATTAGAGGGAGTTTCAAGATATATCTGTTACTGGGATTTCTTTTCTGCAACATTGAGTACTCGGGGAGGAGTAGAAGTGACCACACAAAGTTATGCCATCACGTATCAATGTTTGTGTTGATTTCTTTTGATGTGATGGACCAAGTTTCTCTTCTATCAAGGTGGAATCTGGGAAGAAAATTTGTGTTTACCCAACTATTGGGTTGGTTGAACGTTTCCTTTGTACATATTGGCATTTGAGGAAAGAGTCTTAGATTGCCTGTTGGTAAGGCAAATACTTGTGAGGGTTGGTGCTATATCCACATTTGTTGATCGAAATGAGATTTTCAGCTGTGAAAAATATAGTCATGATAATGTTGATTGTTATGTCTCAAGAACCGTAAAAATTCGTTTCTTGGAATTTTTATTGATGGTAGCTTAAATTGAATAAAAATATTCTACGCTAAAGATTTCTATTTCTGCTATTTAGGTATTTGAGGGGTGGGGAGGTATTGTTTAAGTGACCACAGAAAGTCATTCGTTGTAATGTTTGCCAGTTGAGAAAACATTATTCTGAATTGTTTCTAGTATAATGAACAAATTTGAGGGCATAGATAGTGGTTTATTTATTTCTGTTGGTGGAAGAGAAGTTTTTGACTGAAATATACTACCGAGAACTTTGGTTGTTCAGTGTCCTGCAAATGATAGAAATTCAGTTATTGGATAATAAAATTGATATTAGATAAACAGATTAAAAATGTGGACCTGGTTCTAGATTGTACAGTAGTGTTCATTGAATGAGCATGAAGAAATTTTAGACTATGATGAGTAAACCACAAAAAGTTAATTCTTTGCATATGAATTCTTTGTAAGGATTGCCATTTGAGAAGACGTTCTAAATTGCTGCGGAGTATGACTAATCAATTTGAGGGTATAGATGGTGGTATGTATTATGTCTGTTAATAGAAGTGAGGTTTTTGGCTGTGAAAAATATACCATTGAGAGTGTTGGTGGTTCTGTCTGTAAACGATCCAGACTCATTTCTTGGATTATAATATTGATTAACATAAATTGAATATAAGTGGGCACCCGATTCTAGAAATTTTGAATAACATTGAACGAGTGTGAAGAAATTGTTAGACCATGATGACCAGAGTGGGGTACTCGAGCAACTGCGCGCATAAGAGAGGCTTTCAACATCACGAGCAGGTGGATTTATTGGTTTATAATGTGATGGACTTGCTTCCCGAAATTACTCTCCGCTTTTATTGTTTTATTAGAATTTGTATAACTTAATCGATCCTGGAATACTTTCTCATAATTTCTCTTGGATTAAGTGTTAAGACGTTTAACATTAAAAGAGAATATCGTATCAATTCTTGTAAGAGTTCACAAAGAGAAAAGTGAGTGATATTACAAGTTAGCTTTCTCAGATAATTTCACACTTATCATAAAGAGGGTCAAGCATTGCAAAATGCAATCGAATTATATCGGATGGCAACAGTCATGGTCATAGTTATCAGGAGATTGGATTTCAAATGGAGTTTCTTTGCATCTCCTATAAATCTATTACTAGCAATCGCACCTTGGTGTGCAATGGGTATCCCAAAGATGTGTGGAAGGTAAATTAAGGAAAATTTTGGTCTATTTTTTTGCATACATTTGTGCAGTAATACATGAGGTCAATTGGTAGTCCATTTAAAAAATGATGTTTGTGCAAAAAAGTCTCAAATTACAATGAAAAAGTGACTTCAAATCAATTATGCATCCACTTACAAGGATCTACACAACTAAAACAAAACCTCTAAATCAAAAAAATAATCAAGCTCCATTACCGATAGGCTCATGTTTTGCTTCAAATAGGTAGAGAGGGAGAGATATGGGGGGAACCAAGAGAGAGACAAAGGGGTAAGGAGATAGAGATAGAGATGGAGATGGAGAGGGATATGGAGAGGAGAGGGAGATACATAGAGAGGGGATAGATAGAGATGGAAAATGTAAATATATAGAGTTGGAGAGAAAGGGAGAGAATGAAAGAGGGAGAGATAGAAAGACAAAGATATAGGGAGTGATTTATAAGAGGTAGAGACGGAAAGATACAGGGGGAAGAGAGACATGGAGAGATAATAAGATAGAGATAGAGGGAGTAATGAAAGAAGAAGTATGGAGAGATAGAGATAGAGAGGTAAAGATATATATATGTAGAGAGAGAGAGAGAGAGAGAGAGAGAGAGAGAGAGAGAGGCGATAGTTATGTATAGAGAGGGAGGGAGAGGAAGGAGATATGAGAGAGGAGAAGTATACAGATATAAAAAGAGGGGGAGAGAGAAAGAGGGAGAGATATGGATAGAAATGAGAGATGGAGAGATAGATACAACTTGGGAAAAATAGAGGGGGTGAGATACAGATAATCAAAGACAAAGACATAGAGATAAATATATAGAGGGAGAGATGAGAGGAGAGACAAAGAGGGAGTCATAAATATAGACAAAAAGAGGGGGAGTTGGAGAGAGCAAGATAAAGATATAGGAAGTGATATATAGAGGTAGAGAGGGGGATATAGAGAGAGTAGGAGAGATGGAGAGATTGACTAAATAATTGAGAGTTATATAGATAATGAGATATAAAGAGTGAGGGAGAGGGACAGATGGGAAGATAGAGATAGAGGGGGGAACAGAGAGATAAAGGAGTTGATTGAGATAAGTAATAAAAATAGAGGGTGGGAGGGGCAAATATAGGGAGTTTGTGTGAGAAATATAGGGAGGGAGAAATAGGGGGTGTGTGTGTGAGAGATAGAGATAGAGATAGAGATAGAGAGGGATATATATAGGGAGAGAGAGAGGGGTATATATATATATACGTTAGGAAAGATATAGGGGAAAGAGAGAGAGATGCAAGGAGATGTAAGGAGATAGAGGTAGGGGGAGAGATAGAAAGGAAGATTGGGACAGTGATGGAGATGAATATGGAGAGAGGGAGAGAAAATGGAGATATAAAGAGGGGGAGACAAAGAGGGAGATCTATGGAGGGATAGAAAGATATAAGAAGTTATATATAGAGAGGTAGCAAGAGGTATATATATATATATATAGAGAGAGAGAGAGAGAGAGAGAGAGAAATGTGGAGATATATATAGAGAAATATAGGAAGAGAAAGATCTTTATATCTTTATCTCCCTCTATCTCTATGTTTCTCATTATCTCTTGATCTCTCTCTTCCTCTCTCTATCCTATTTCTATCTATATTTGTCTTCCCTTCTCTCTACCTCTATGTTTCTCTATTTACCTCTCCGTCTCTTTCCCACTCCCTATCTCTCTCCCCCTTATTCTCTTTTGCTATCCTTATTTATTGCCCCCCCCTCTCTCCCCCTTTCCCTCCTTATCTCTCTACCTCTCTCTCTATATTTTTTGTCCTCTATTTCTCTTTATTTCTCTATCTCTCTATCTCCCTCTCTATGTGAGTATATCTATATCTATCATCTTCTCTCTCTCTATTCCTCTATATATCTACCTCTATCTCCATATCTCTGTATCTCTTTTTCTCTCTCTCTCTATATCTCTTTGTCTCCCTCTCTATCTGTCCATTTCTCTTTCTTTCTATCTCTATATTTTTTCTCTCTTCTCTCATTTTGTATCTCCCTCTCCCCCTCTCTATCCCTCCATTTCTATCTTTGTTTCTCTCTGTCTAACTCTCTATCTAACTCTCTTTATCTCTCTGTCTATTTGCATCTCTCATTTGTCTCATTTGCTCCCCTCTTTCTCTCTCTTTTTCTTTCTATTTTTTCTCTATTTGCCTCTATGTCTAATCCCCCTCCCCCTTCTCTCTCTCTCTCTCTCTCTCTCTCTATTTTCCTCCTTAAGTGTGCAATGGGTACACTAAAGAGGTTATAAAGGTGAATTATCATATCATTTATCAAATGACAGGCTACCCTAAGCATAGATCCCTAGGGACATGTGCAAGCTCTGGATTATTGACATGAAATGACTAATCAAAAGTTATCTCGCTCTCTCTCTCTCTCTCTCACACACACACACACACACACACACACACTATATATATATATATATATATATATATATATATATATATAAAACTTTTAATTCAGATTTTACGTTTGAAATTCATTTTATTATATAGATTTAAATAAAAATTCAAAATAGAATTATTATACAATAATTAAATTTTAATACGATAAATAATTATAAATTAAATTAATTCTATATTTTTTAATTATTATTTATAATTTTATAAAAATACAAATAATAAAAATAAATTTCAAACTTAAATATAAATAAAAAATCAAAATAGAATAAACTAAATGTAAAGTCAAAATATATGATTAAATTAAAAAAATTTGAAATGAGCTACTCCCTCTAGTAGCACTTATGGATAAATTTAAAAAAAAAAAAATGTATCTAAAAAAGACAATTAATATATTACAAACAATATTAATATTAATTGAAAGATAAATTCAATTAACAAATAAAAAAATTATTATAATATTATCGAATTAACCATGAATATAGTTAAATTATTAAATAAGTTAAAAATACTTCAAATAAATATTAAAAATAAAAATAAACCATGTTAAAATTGTTAAAGCTACAATTTTAACTTGTACAAGTAAAAATTACAAGTAACACCAAATTTTAAAAGTTAAAAATTAATGAAAAAAAATAAAAATTATTAAAAATTTATTATATATATAAAATAATTATTAAAATAAATTGAAATTGAAATTTAAAAATATTGAATATTTAATTTATTATTTATATATTATATTTATTATAAGAAATCTAAAAATTTAAGTGAAAATTTTTGAAGGAAAAAAATGCATTCTTATCCTACCTTTCCTTACTTTAAAGGTAAGATTGGATTAAAGTGTAGTTGTTTTTTCTTTAATTATTTATTATATTTTTTAATATTCTAGAAAATTTGATAGTTGAGATCATTTCAATCTTCTTGCATCCTTCTCTATAACTTTCAACCATTGATTTTCAAAAGTAGGTCGTCCACTTCATATAAGGAACACCTTCGACATAATAAGTATCCTTCAAAAATGAAGAAACTTCAAATAGATAATTTTCAAATATATTACGTAAATTACATTTGATTTTTGAAGTGCTGATATGTGGTTGATAAAAGTTAGAAGAACTAAATACATACATTAAAAGACTTGTACTTTCAATTTATTTTATAAAAGTTGAGTTCTTTCGGTGGTAGAAAATTTTCTTATTAAATTCAAAAGAGGTAAGAATATGAAGTGAAACAATAATAAGGCTTAAGATGTGTACATGTATTGAAAATTTATCAATTGATGTAAAGTAGTCATTTCCAAAGAGCTCCATACTATTATTTTAAAAAGAATGGGATTCACCTCATGGTTTTTTTCATTTTTATAATGATGATTGTCACATATCAATATAATTAAAGCTATTTTAATACTTAATAAAAGCAAAATTTATTTTGAATTTAAGCATTTTAGTATTTAACATTATATATATATTCCCCAAGCACCTATCATTGACCTTTTTTGAAAATGGTGTACTAGTACTTGTCACCACCTCTTGCACCAATAGCAATACTAGTCTCCCAATAACTATGGCTATGGTTTGAAGAAAATTCTTGATATATACATGTTTTTCTATAAGAAAATTAATAAGCAAGGGGATTGAATAGATATATATCTAATCCAAATCTCTAACTTATGATTTTGTCTACTACTACCAATCCTTGTCTTTTGGTAACTATGAATATGGTTTGAAGAAAATTCTTGATTTATACATGTTTTATAAGAAAACTAATAGGCAAAGAGATTGAGCCAAAGCAATTTCTAAACCATATGGTTTGAAGAAAATTCTTGATTTATACATGATTTTCTATAAGAAAACCAATAGGCAAAGAGATTGAATTAATGTAATTTGTAAACCAAATCTCTAATTTGTTCTGATTATATGGGAAAAATAGGCTTTGAATAGATTCAAAACCATTTACAGATAGGTTTTGATGGGGACCTGAGACCCACTCAAAGAAGAACAAGCTGCACATGAATACAACATAGACGACTAGCAACAAACCAACAATAGATCACCAAATGAAAAACATGAATACCTAATTCTGCAAAAATCAGAAAAGGTTTTGAAGGGAACCTTAAACCTAAAACAACCAAGTTTTAAAAGGGATCTTGAACCCAAAACAGGTTTAGAAGGGAACCTAAAACCCTCTTACAAATAGATTACAGGGATCAGATTAACAAACCAAGTTTTAACAGGGACCTTAAACCCACCAAACCCTGCCTGCAACAACCAAATAGCAACAAACCAAACATACATACAAAACATTGTTGAGCCAACATAACCCGAAGCAATTAGGCAACAAAAGACACACCACTTAAGAAACCATAATAAAGGGTCAACAAAAACTTCCAAATTGATGAAACTCACCACCCAACTCTTCAATCCCACCTCTCCACGTCTAAAGGAGAAGAAACTAAGAACATTGTTTTACAACAACAACCACACTCCAACAATTGCACACTCCACCTCCATAGGAATGGCCTCCACCACAAAAGGAGCAACAATAGAGAAACCTTGACCTAAACACACACCTCCACCTCAAAAGAAGATGCTTCCACCTCGATAGGAAAAGTTTCCACCTCTAAAGGAATCTTAAGGTCCAAGGAAAAAGTAGAAATTCTTGTAAAAACAACGAACTTAGAATCCATAGGCAACATGAGACCATTCCGATCCAACCCATACTTGAGGGTAGCCATGAGAGTGAAAAACAAAGGGAAAATCTCCTTAACCACTCCACAAGAGGAAACCTTGGCAAAGATGAGGGCAACCACTACTTCCACCAGCCAAAAGAATAACCGGGATAGGAAAAAAACCTTCAAGCAAAGCCCAACCAACAACTTCAAACCCTAGAACAGAGCACCAAAAACACCTAACTGCTCCAAGAACACTAGGAACAAGAAGGACCACAACCCAACCAAATGAGAAAACTCAAGGTGCACCTCCAACACCAAGAAAAACACTAGGACAAGAGAAAAAGAGACAACTTGGAGGACAAGTGAAGAGAGGCCAACCCCTTCCAAACCTAGACACAAAACCAAAGTACCAAAATGCAGAGCAAACCACCACTTCGCAGAGGTCCTAGTAGAAAAATAAACAATAAGCTCAACCCTCTTGAGACCCAAAAAACCCATAATAGGGAGCAAATTAGAAGAAGCATCAAAGGAGGAAGGATACAAACTCACCCAACAATCCCAAAGAGACAAAGAAACTAGCTCCCAAAAAGTCACAGCGAAAGGGCGCAAGAAAAAGTCCCAACAGGCGGCACAAATAGAAAGACACCACCCACAACAGGCCACAAGAAAGGAGAAGAATTTAAATACCTTAGCCTACAATAGATAGACCACAAAAGAACTGCATAAGCGAGAAACTGGAGGAAGAAAGAAAGCTTTGCCCCCACCAAAATAACAACCCAAACAATTGATGCCTAACACACTAAGAACAGGTCCAACAACAAAAGGAAAGGTCACAAGAACTCCCTCCATGCCTCATCATTATTGTCGTTTGAATCCAACTCATCACCTCCATAATCTTTAGTAGAATTAAAATTCGAAGCCCCGCTCCTCTTCCCGCTCGGAGACATCCCACTCCCTTCAAATCTCTAACTTGTTATTGTAGTGTGATTTATACATTATTGTAGTGTAATTTATACATACAATGGATTGGAGCAAGAAAGTCAAACTTTGATAATGGTAGAATTATTTGAGTTGAGGCACAAGCATTTTTACTTATTTTGATGCCTAAATGTGCTTTTTTTGTCCAGCAAAGGTCCAGCCTCATGCATCATTGGAAAACCTTACTTGCAACTCTTGTTGCGAACAAGCCCTTTTTTGTTCCCAGGCTATGCATCCACTACTCAAGTGTCAAGCACCTAACTTGAATTCACACACCTCATGGAATGGTAGTCAATGTGGATCCTTCTCACATATCTCCTTCACTTCGGTGCCTTTGGTACTCCTCTTTTTGCCCTCAACATACTTCCCTTGCACCTAGGGCAACCTTGTCCACTCTATTGGACTACTGATGCGTCCTTGCACAACTCTTCTTGGTCCTACCAAGTTCTTTCCCTTGTGTCCCCCATAAGATGGGCTCCTTGTGGAACTCCAATCCTCACCTCCATTCAATATACACCCTTGGTCCATTATGCTCCATGGCATACTCCTTGAGCACCCAAGCCAAGATTCTTGACCTAACAATGGATTAATTCTTATATCCACCTTTACTCCTTTTCTCACTTACTCAACCTTATTGCTCCAACTCTCACGACCAACAAGGACTCCTTGAGTCCTCCTTGTCCATATTTGCAAGCTCTCTTTGGACTGGATCCAAGCCTATGTTTACATGACCTTGTTGGCGAACCTTGTTCCTCATGCATGCAATGCATTCCAACCAATTGCATGCACACATCTAAATTCAAGCTCCATGGAATTACCTTAGTTACCTCTTTAGAGTTGCCTCATTGCTTGGATCCATTTCAAACAATCTACATGGGACCTTGTCTTCAATGCCATCTTGCCCCACAATTCCAAGGGACTTGGAATCTTTGACTCTAATGCAATATTTGACTCCTCAAGGAAACCTAGGGGTGCACCCAACACAACACCCCTCTCAATCCATTACCATGGATTCCCAATTCCACATCACACACCCACATAACTCGCCCATCTCTCAAGATCCAATAATCTAACATAGAGAATCCTCATGTTGATCATCTCCCCACCATGTAAGGGTTTGGCTACTCCGCTTCACCAGTTTCGAGTCTTGGACAAATCCCTTGGAGTCATCCTCCACATTGGCTCAACTACTCTACTTCATTGGGATAGGGACTTAGTGTATGCATCAACTAGTAAACCTCACCACCTTGTGATAAGGTGGAGCTACTCATCTTCACTCCTAAAATCCATGTAGAACACCTAGCTTCCCTCAAGCTTAAGTGACAGGATTAATTTTCTTCATCCTTGGGGGAGGTGTCCCTAGTCACCCCATTGGTTCCTAGTACCCCTAAACACCCTTGTGCACTCCTGACACTTTACTCCTTCAACCAACACTACACCCTTATAATACCTTTTCGGTTGATTACCAAACATCTGTAGGTTGATGCCTTGGTTAGTCCAACCATAAATTTTGCATTGGTCCACTACCCCAACTTTCAATTTGGGCCACTACTCCAATGTTTGGTATGGATAAATCCAACTCCCCAAGCCTTCCTAAGACCTCCAAACTCTACCTCTGAAATCCCTACTTCAATCTTACTTCACAAATTTGGTCTCCAAGTCCAACTCTGCTAGAACACCCTCCCGACCTCATCACTAGTCCCAGTTCGAGGTCCTATCCTAACCTTGGGGCACCCTTGACACACTTTTGGACCAACTTGTTGGCACCCCTAGTACCACTTCCTAGCACTATGGACTCCAACTCTAATTTCTGCTCCAAGAAAAACTCACCCTCCTTTTGGCTCTCCATCGGACCTAGTTAGATGTTGGCCCCATGCATACTTAGTGCATCCAACTTTTGGGGCTCTTGAGTTCCAAACCCAATTTTGCACTTGGAGCACCCTTGGCTCTATTTTGGATCACCTAGTACCCTTGCTGGAACACCCTGTGTAACCAACTTTGGAATGCCTAGTTCCACTCTTGGGTCCAACCCTATACCTCTTTTGTAGCGCCTAGTTCCAACCCTTGGAACACCCTGATACTCTAATATGGGATGCCCTACTCCAATTTTGGAGCGATCTTGACACTCTTTTTGGTACTACCTTGCAAGTCCGCTTTTTCCCTTGGAGCACTCATCCCATGAGCTCAAGTCCCCTTATATCCTCCCCACTCCAAAATAGGTGACACCCTTAATGTTGTTCCATTCAACTGCAAACATCCTTTCTTGCTTCCTAGAAGACTTGTTGGAAGGATCTTTGGATGCATACCCTGCATTCAGACTTCTAATCCAATTTCCACAACCTCTACTTTACCTTTTTGAAACTGCCATACTTGGTGTTGCCAATATACCCATACTGACCTCCACTGCAAGAGTCCTAGCCTTGAATTCTCCTCGACAACCATGAGTCCTACTCACTTCCCATCTCCTTTATTATGAAAAGACCTCCTTCTATGCTCGACTTATCTCCATGTTGCTAGTCCCTAACTCAACAACCAATGTAAGAACCCTGTCTTGACTAATCCACTAAGTTGTATATCTCCCATATATAAAATCTATTTCAATATCTTTCCACGAGTTTTATTTTTATTAATCAATCTTGTTGGTAGATATAATTTATAGTGATATGTAAGAGACATATATACAACATCTCTCTCTCTCTCTCTCTCTCTCCTTTCTCTCTTTAATGAAAGGTTTTGTTAATTTATATTCATTCCCCAAAACACTAATTCTATTTCTTTATTTAGGCTTTGAATTTTTTAAAACTTATTTTCTATTAAGCCTTGATTGATAAAACAACAAAATCCCTTATGTTGTTTTCTAGAGGGCGAGGTGATTTATATATGAATACATATAAATATGTCACTCTTAGCTATATATGAAAAGGTGTTTCTAATGCGATTCAAAATTGTCAAGAAAGTATTGTGGAGGAAATAAGTTAAAATGCTTTGTTTACATGCTAGTTGGACACAAATCCTTCTCACAATGAAGGATCTAAATATTAAAAGAAATAAATATACTAAGGTTGTATTTGTTGTTTTAAAAGGATAACCAATCACCCACCTTGATAAAGTGTTATAGTATTTAGAAGGTAAGGTTAAAAAAAATTAAATGGAACAAGTTTGGTTTCAAAGGTTGTGGCATACCATCCATTGTGCATCAAAAGCACAATTATAGGAGATGATAAATATGAAAAAACTAGACAAAACAATGGGAGGAAACAATGTGTAAACTATCTTGGTATCAATTGGTAACCATTGAGGATGAAGTTGAACACAAATTCTTTGGGTGGGCAAGATGCATAAAATTAATTGAAAAATACATAATTTGGTTGCATTAATGTTGTAGATGCTAAGAATTGTCCTAGGTCCGCGACTTCTAAATTCCCCATCATTTCCTCTTTTGTCTTTGATAATTAAATAATTTAATTATTTTCTAAAGTCATAAGTCTTATATTAATTAAATAATTTAATTAATTAATTTCTATCTTTATTCCTCCTTGATTAATTAAATAAATTTTATTTAATTATGTCACTAATTAAGCCCCTTTCTTTATAAAATTAAATAGATTCTTATTTATTTAATTTCTATATCACTTTCCACTATAATTAAATAATTATTTTAATTATTTAATTATTCATTAGCCTCTTCTATCATGAATTAGATAAATTATTTAATCTGGTCCACTCTCTTGAATTTTGAATTAAATCACTATTTAATTCAAAAGATCCTCTTTGTCACATTCTTCTATAATTAAATAATTTTTATTATTTAATTTCCTCTCACTTCTTTGTCCATGTCAATATTATCTTCCACATCAAGTCCTTATCTATCCATGTCTCAATTAACCTCCACCTTTGATTAAATTATTTATAATTTAATCTTGACCATCAATCCTTATCATTTGCCCTAACCCTAGCTCATATTACATCTTTCATTCTTGGCCTTTGATTATTGGCTTTCAATCTTAGCCCTCTGTTCAAAATTGTCTTTCCTATTAAAGACCCTAGTCTTATCATTTTCATGCATCTTGAGCTAATGCAAGTACATTTTGCTAGTGTGAGACAACAATCTTCAATATCTTGCTAGTCATTGTCATAGGCTTATTATTTGCATACTCAAAAATATGAGGCTAATTATCATATTCAAGCAAAATGGAGAAGGGAAATGGAGGTCAATGAATGATGGCATGAGGACTTTATGGTAATATTACTTTATATTTCATGATTTCATGCTTATTTGTGCTCTATTGTTGATTTAGGGTTCATTTTATGCTTTATTACATTAACCTATAATTTTTACCCTAGATTACATTGGTGAACCCAATGTGAACTGCTAACCTTCTTGATTGACATTCTTTGTTTGGAAGTTTTTTTGTGTTTTTTTGTCTTGAAGGATGTAGGTAATTTTGAAAAATATTGCAAATCACAATTTTGGGATCCTTTTGAGGTCAAATAAATAGCATGGTTGTGTCCGAAAGGGTCGAGAGACAAATTTTTATATAGTATATTGCAAATTTTGGTTAAGGGTAGCATTTTTTACATGAAAAACATGATTTTGTGCCCCTTCTAGCTAAAGTGATGCAACTACAAGACAAAGTGACACATTTGAAGCTAAAGTGATGCAACTGCAAGCTAAAGTGACACAAATGCAAGCTAAAGTGATGCAACTGCAAGTTGAAGTGATGCAACTACAAGTGACACAACTGCCTAGAGCTTCATTACATATTTATGACGTAATCGCCATCCCGAGAGCCACAATCAAAATTTCTAGTGAAAAAATTGATTTCTAGTGGTGAGCTGCAACTACTAATTTATACAACTGCTAATTTATATGACACAATTGCTTATTACTCTAAAATCTAAGGTTTCATTCAAAATTTCTAGTTTAGATCTCTTGCATTTCATAGTCTAGGGATTTTCTGTTACTGATATTTGATTTCTAGCATGTGGCATAGGTGGAAAGGGGGCATCTCACTTGACATTGCTCATTAAACTATCTTGACTTCTTTTCATTCACTCATTGGGATTAAAATTAACCTTGCATTTACATGTCATTAGGCTTAAATTTACCTTGATTTTCATTTCACTCATTGGTTAAAGAGAACATGCATATTCACTCATTGGTTTAAAATTAACCTTTGCATCAAGTATATTTTTCACATATTTCTTTGAGGGTTAAAAATAACAAGTGTCTTGATTATCTTGTGGTTTGAATCTTGCTTCTAGGCGTGAATGCTCTTTTCTTGCATCATTTGGTTATCTTGAGAATCAAAAGAATCTTTTGCCATTTTGTATAATCACCCACACATTTGGTTTTGGACTTAAAATGAACACCATGCGAGTGTGAGAAAAAGGTGTTGTCTATGATCTCTCCTCACACTTCATGTGATCTTGGAGATCAAAAACAACATACTTGTATTTCTTTTGTTCACCCTTAGAGGGTCTACCTTGAAAAAGGGAACAACCCAAGCAATACTTTTTTTGGGTCTGCTATATAAATAATCATGATTGTTGGGAAAGTCTTCAATCACTTGGTGTGGATGTCCTATGCAGACGAGTGTCACCCTCAGTATCTACGTGATACATCAAAATCATTTCTAGCAAAGGGAATGGGAGGCCTCCTTTTGGAGCTAATCTCACCTCAAGCATAGGTTAACCCCGAAACAAAATCCCTTCACTTGCTAGCGCAGGAATGGTCATTTTGAAGCCGCCCATGTCTTCACCATTCATGTGTAAAGGCATAAATTCTTCTATGGGGAATGAGACTTGGTGTGCCCAAGAAGTGAGTGCTGTGTAAGGGGGAGCCAGTAACACCAAGTCTCTAGCTGTTTGCCTTGTTTGGTTAGCAAGAGAAATCCAAGTGGGGATCTAGCAAGTGGTATCTCTTGAGAATCCTAGGTTTTGAATTGTTTACAAGTGACTTTTTACATATTCAAATTTTTTTACACATTCAAACCAGATAAATACAAGTGTTTTCAACTGTTTGTTGTGTTTGCTAAATCCAAAATTCACAAAATCACCTCAAAATTGGTTAAAAAAATTAAAAACCCAAAAAACAACACTGTGAAGCACAACTAGCTGTCATTCACCGCAATCATGACACAAGAAACCAAATTCACCATTCCCAAAAATTCGCAACTGATTGTCGTTCACTGCAACTGAGAATTGAAGTGACGTAATTTCTTGTAACCAAAATTTTTAGGGGAAACTAAAACAAATCCATTCTCTTATCAATCCTGAGCATTACTTGGTCCTTTGATTACAAACTTGCAAAATTTTCAAAGCTTTCATCCATCATCCATTCATTTATCCACCATTTCATACCTTGCATTGACCTTAGGAAAAACATTAGGATTTCCTTTAGCTTGCATTCACCTTGCTATAAACCTCAGCTTTGGAAGCTTATTAGACTTGAGACTAGTCCATAGTGACCAAATCAGATTTGTCTTGACTTCAACCTCTTTTCATCACCTTAGTTCTTTTCCATTTAGGTTGGCCCTCAAATCACAAGGCTATTTTGAGAACACCTTTTTCAAACCTCGTCATTTAGTCATTACCACCATTGAAGCCTTGATAAACTAGATTCATAACCTTGGCTATCTTAGTCTGATTAGGAAAAATTACTTTGGCCTTGCCACAAGGTGCTTAATATTCATAATTTTAGTCATCATCCTAGGTCATATTGCCATTTTCACCCATCATCCTTGGCACACTTTCATTTCACTTGGCATACCTTAAGCATTGCTCAAGACTTTGATCTCATTGTGGCATTCTTGAAATTTGACTATTGTCACTTTGGTTCCTTGTCTTGACATCATCCTTAGACATCATTTAAAAAATCCAAAAATATATTTATCTTTCATAAACATTACCATAGCTTGGACCTCATTGTGACACCCTTCTATTGACATCTTGACATCTTGACATCTTGTCACTTGAAATCTAATACTTGGTATCATTTTTAGGCATACCCTATAAACGCATAACCTTGGTTTTAGTCATACCTTGGTCATCCTTAGGCATACCTTTGCATTGTCATCTTAGAAATTGTACCACATCATTCTCATATCCACTTTCCCTTTTACAAGTCTTACATGGTTGAAACTAGGTTATGAAGGAAAAGAAAATAAATGGACATCCCACAAGATAATGAGTTTGGAAACCCCATTGATACCTCATCTCATGGGACACCTAGACCATACAAAGTTCTATTCGAGAAATTTATCATTAGAGACTCAAGTGGAAACATTTCCATAAAAGAAATAGAGGCCGCCGCACAAGATTGAATTTGCCTCTTTTGTGGTTGAGTTTTTGGCACATGACCATCAGTTTTACTTAGCTATACTATTAACATAAGGTGCCACATTACCTTTTGGATTTGGCATCAAAACTTTATGAGCATCATCCACACCAATCAACCAAACTCAGGGACCCAATACACCCATCTCTATTGGTTCTATCTTGTAAGTTAATACATCTATGCCATAAGGATGAAGCACACAATACACCACAACAATCCACACCTCCCTATTTGGTGCACAAGGCATGACAAAAGGAATGAAATTTAACATGACCCAACCTATGTCACAACCCTTTGGTATGCCATTTACCATAGGGGCATCGTCCTCAAATCCACTTGGCACAAACAATACAATCAAGAAACCTAAAGTTGTCATCAACACACATCCCAAATGAGTGTCATACAAAACATAAGAGCCACTCAACACAACATTGTGTCACAACAAGGGCCTATTATACATATACATGTGTAAAACAATACCCAAGGATCCATTCCACAAAACATACAACTTGGCAACCAAGTACCCTTCATGCAACATGGTAACCAATGACCTTTCCCACAATATGGCAACCAAAATCCACATGGTCATACTTTTAAAAGCTCATGGAATACACAATCCAATCCTCCCCATAACACTCATATTTCCACTTATAATAAAAACACCTCAAACCAAATTCCACCCTACATATCCTACATGCAAAACCAAAATCCGTCACTAACATATACACCTAATAAAAACCCGTCCCATAAAATTGGAATCCAAAACACCAAAATGGGCTCTCAAAATACATAAGATCCATTGTTGAATCAAGTGGATGTCCTACAAACTCAAGTGCTTTCCCTTCAATAGAAGATAGAAAACATGCAAATGTCCAACAAAAAGACCTACTCTACCCAAGACTTATGTCCTTATCCTTTTGACAAGAGTCTATACATGCCACCCTTCCCACATGGCTATGTCATACCAAACTTACCTAAGTACAAAGGGAATAGAAATCCACTTGAACACATAATGGAATTTTTCATGGCTTTTACAAACATTGCTACGACCCTACCTACCTAATGAGACTTTTCCTAAGAAGTCTTACAAACATAGCACTTGAGTGGTTCTCACGGTTATTGACTGGCATAAGAACATGGGGAGAACTAGCAAAAAAGTTTGTGGAACACTTTAGATTAAACATTGACAACAAAATTACCATTTCCACCCTATTCCATACCACACAAGAAGTTGGTGAAAACTTTGTAACCTTCTTCCAACGATGGAGAGGTTTGGCTAGTCAATGTCCCATTGAAATACCTGAGAAATAGAAAGTTGTCATGTTCATTGAAAACATAAACTCAAACTTGAAACATGATTTACGGATGCAGTGTTGCACTTCATTTTTTGACCTAGTGGAAAAATACATCATTCTTGAAAAGGCCCTTATTGAAAAAGGAGAAATCAAGATTTCCAACAAAAACACAAACACAAAAAACACCTCAAACAAAAAAGGAAAATATTGGGACCAAATCAAGAATGTAACTAATGACTGAGTTGTTGATGCCAAGACCATATATATAGGTCCTACTATTACACTTAGAGGGCCTAACACATCCAAAAATTCACCAAGAAATGTTGATCAAATCGCCAATGCTATCCAAAATACACAACAACCAAGAACCCAAAGGAAGTTTCCAAAAAAAAGTCAATACACCCCTTTAGGGGAGTTGATTGAGTTGGTTTTTAAATAACTATCGCAAAATAATGTCATATAACTTCCAGACCCAAAATAATATGATCCTGGATAGTTTAAACCATCTTTGTGGGATGATAACACCTTTTGTGACTACCATCGAGCCAAAGGACATAACTTATCATAGTGCCAAAAACTAAAGAACATCATCAAAGACCTTGTGGAAAATAGAACCATTAAACTCAATGGAGAACAACAACAATATTCAAATAGCGACCATAAATTTTTTTACCAATCCTTTACATGACCATGGAAAAGGAAAGGCCTTCGGTTCAGGTAATAAGACCAATAAAAATTCAGCCAATTACACCAACGCCAAATATGACTATGGTCACACCACTACCATAAATCACATTCCAGCCACTGATGAATATGTCAACACCATTACCATTAAGAAACCTGCCGAATGTGTTGTTAAGACTCGACGAACCAAGGTAACCATTCAAGGTCCTCCTCCACAATGATAACAACCACCAAAATCCCAATACAATTTTCTTGACCAATTGGGGAAGACTCCTGCACAAATCTCTATCCTAGAGTTATTGCATATCTCACTTGAGCATCAAGCCATACTTTTCAAATCCTTGCAAGACACAACCATCCCCATTGACCTTGACATCAATCATTTCTAGATGGTAGGCTATTTAACCAATTCCCATCATGCAACCTTTTTCAAACAAGATTATTTGATTGAAAAGACAAACCATAATAACCCTTTACACCTTGAAGTCCTTGTTCATAAAACCAAAGTCAGACGAGTCCTTGTAGATGGTGGAGCAGGGTTGAATATTTGTGACTTGAAATTGGTTAATATGTTAGGATTCTTAGAAGCATGCATAGACACTACTAAAATCATTATTATCAAAGCATATGACGATGGAGAATGATCCTCTAAAGGAATTATCACACTTCCGATTTGAGTTGGAATCCCAGTCATGGACATCACTTTCCAAGTCTTGGACCTTGAACTTACATACAAATTTATCCTAGGATGACCATGGATTCATGCCATGAAGGCTGTCCCATCCACATATCACCAATGTCTTAAGATTCCTCACGAAGGCACTAAAATTACAGTCGCAAGCGATCTAGATCCATTCCAATATTAAAGCAATCTGAGAGGGACTACTCAGTTCCAAGTGCCTCTCGAAAAAGAAGCCTCATCATCTCACTACATTGACCCATCTTCACTGACCAATTCATCCACTCCATTTACTACACCATCAACTTATAAGGTCCAAGTCCATGATGTGGGATGTGGAGAATACCATGTGAATAATCTTCCAGTGAATGACAATGCTAATGTTGCTGAGAAGGTCCAGGATTCCAATAATGATGTCAAGATAATTTAAGAAGGAACGTAGATAGATGGACGTGCTTGGATCAAAACCTTTTGCGATCCTGATGATACATCTTATTTTACTCTATCTGTTTCTGTCAAACTTTTTCATGTCCATGACAACCCCATGTTTGACCAAGATATCTATGTTAATCCACTCTTTGATCTTGACCCCACCGAGGATATCCATACTTCATTCTTCCATACCGCCTGTTCTGGGTTAGGGTATGTACCCCCTAATATCACCTCTACTAAGTCATCTTTCCAAGCCGTTAAGTATGTGTAATTTGCCTTTGATGTTAGTATTACTAAAAAGGATAGTCCCAAAGTCTCCATTGTTGGCATTGCCACTCTCTTCTGTCCATCAATTTTTTTTGTCACTCTATCCATCTCATCTAGCTCAATTACATCCATTCACATCATAGACATGGATCAACAAGCCATATATCAAGAAAAATACAAGGGAAAATCTCAAGAATAAAAAATAAAAATGCCCTCTTTAAAAGGAGATCAAAAATTAAAAGACATGATGAAAAGAAAAGAATATCAAGAGAAGTCCTCTAGCCAATACAAAAAGATATTAGATCAATCCAAAATACAAGTCAAGAATGAGAAATAATGTCAAGACACATCCTCTAGCCAACATAAAAATCTATTGGATGAATCAAAAATAAAAATAAAAAGTGAAAATTAGAAAGCATTGGTCTCCAAGAATGCTCCTCCACCAAAAATCAATGGGAGCATCTATTAGTGCAAAAAGTCAAAAAAAGAACTTGTTGATCCAATGTATTCATCCCCATCACTTTCACTCATTCCATACATTTTGTTCAATCCGTCCATGTTCGCTTATCATCTCACCTCCAATGGTGATGCCTTTCAATGTACCTTTGACGATGAACCCTTCACGTACTCTAGCTCATTGGTCAAACAAACTCCTTTTCATCTGAAGCTCGATGGCCCACGTAGTGTGCACTTTAGGGATCATACCATAGCCTCTTTCATCCATCATATCTATCATCCTTCATATTTTTCACTTATCATCCATGTGCAAATTAGGTCCTTTTATCCAGCACGGTCATCCGAACAAGATCATTGAATTGTCATAGCTTATCAATTATACACATAGCTTCTGAAAGTCTTGTCATAGCCATAAAAAATACAAAAAAAAATTGTTACCTTGATGAAAACCTAGCAAACAGGCATCCTAGTAAACACCAAAAAAAGAAAAAAAAATAGTAAAGAGATTTTTTTTGTCCAATAGTGAAAACCACTTCGGTGGTGCTTTGGATGAGTACCATGGTGAAAACTTGGAAAATAGGCACCATGTGTAGTTGAATTTGCTCTGTTGTCTACCATCATTCTAATCTGACTTTTCCTTGTCATTCGTCTTTCCCATACCACCCATAATAAATGATTGTCCTTTCCATAAATTAGAATGATTGACATCATGTGTCTTTTCACCGTCCATAACACCTATCCCATTCCACTCCTAATAAATTGGTCTTATACCAATTGAGGGAAAATAATTGACCTGTCTTCATTGGATCCTACACTTTCTGTTGGAGGTCACTATATCAAAAGGACAAAAATAATAAAACTATCAAAAGATCGAAAAAATCAAATATTCCCAAAAAGACAAAAAAAATCATAAAACCTCAAAATCCCAAAAAATAAAAACATGTCAAAAACACAAAAACATCCAAATAAATTTCAAAAAAATCCTAAAAATAGAGTCAAATTCAGTCATGTCAGTCCATGTCCAATTGAACTACATTGCCTCTATGACTAAATGTAGGAAAGGCCATTTGTCGATGTGCCCCTGAGGCATTAGGTCAGTATTCTTAGGTTTGGTTAAGTAAAATCATGATTCGGTCCTTTCTCAATAAAAAATGTCATGTCATGTTGAACTACGAGGTCTTTATGCATTGTTATGTAGGAAAGGCCATCTGTCGATGAGCCCGAGGCTACCTAGGTCGGTCCATTAGGTTTTGTCACGTCGGTCATAATAATGTAGACATTGTCAACTTAGACATAAAAAATCATCAAAATATTAGAAAAGTCAATCACCAAGAAGACAACAAACCAACAAAGTCACTCAGTCAAACCAAACAAATTTGTCAAAACAGTCAAACAGTCAAACCATCAACTAGTCAAACTTGTGTCTTATATAGGATGTGTCCTTCCTGAAACTAGACATTAATCAAACTTCATCATTTTCCTTATACAGGTGGTCACATGATCGAAACTAGACTTGACATCTTATACGACATGTTTCCTCTCCTGAAACCAGGCTTTGTCAAACAATCAACCCATCAATCACCTAGTCAACTAAACATCAAAAAATCAAATTTTGGCAAACACTTTGAATGGCTATTGATCTTGTTGTTTGTTTTGTCTTATCTTTTCCTTGATTTGTCTTTGATTCAGGTTACTAGCTTCCTTGAAGATGTCCCATGAAATATTTGAAGAGCGATGATATCTCATGACTCTTTTCTTTGATTGCTATTTGTGGATTGTCTTGGCAAAAAGACTGGGGCAACTTGGCCCTTAGTATGAGTTAAAACATTCCTTGTCCGTGACTGTCTATTTTGGCATGTGGATTGAAGGGAAAATAGGGATGGATCTAACAACAGTGCGGAATACATTCCCTTAATATTAATACAACAAAGGAGAAGAGCAAAAACAGGTTCTAATAGCTTCTAAAACTACGAAGATGAATACAAGAAGCATGAAAGAGATAACATAAAATAAGCATTCACAAATTTGACACAGTATTTACATGGGAAAACCTTTTTAGGTAAAAAACCCACCACACCAAGCAAGAACAATTGTATTACAATTATAATCAATTACATACAATATCAGCCCTTACTCTTTGATCAGCTCACAACAACTTCAAGTTATCTCTTTTCCATTACAATACTTTACTCTCAAAGTATATTTTCAATTATCAAACTTGCATTGACTTGCATTAACCACCGTCACCTTTTGGTATACAAATACAATAATGTATCTAACTGTCAAGGTCATACATCTCATTAATATTTCAACTAATCGCAGACATATGTTCATGCACTAATTTCCCAATCGTGCAATTGATCCGATTTGATTTCATCGAGCCACCCAGGCATTCAATTCCTTGCCATAATCGGGTTCTGTCACCAACCGAACAAGTCATGTAATTACTGCCTTTCACTATTTTGGCATTTAGCTAATCAAACTGCTGTCAACCTGCCACATGTCCATCTTCCATTCACTGGGTGCTCTTTGACTCCGAGTCCAACTCGGTCAAACCTGGTCCGAGCTCATCTGAGCTCTCCTTGTCTCCATCGCGCCACCATCGAGTCTATTTCATCTTGCTACGGTATGGCAGTGAGCTTGTCCGAGCTCACCTTGCCATCTACCGCACTATCGCCGAGTCCGACCGACCCGACCGTGGTATAGCAGTGAACTGAAATAAGCTAGGTGTGGTATGGCGGTAAAGGCAGAAACACCAAATTTTTTGCCAAGTCCTTTAAACCAAAGGAAAAAGGTTGGAAGTTGAGACATACTTTCTCAACAAGCTCCCACTTGGCGAACACTTCTAAATTCCTCCAGACTTTGAAAAATCACTGATGGTCATAGGCCCTAAGGCCCATCGATTCTATGCACCATCTGAACTTGTCTGTGCTCATCGGCTTTGTCAAAGCATCTGCAACATTCTTCAAAGTGTCAACCTTTTCAAGACAAACTCTTCCATCTTCCACCATGTCCCTCATGAAGTGAATCTTCACATCAATGTGCTTTGTCCTAGCATGAAAAGTCAGATTCTTTGCCAAAAAAATGGCACTCTGACTATCACAACAAATAGTGATCTACCCTACATTAAAACCAATATCTGAACACAAACACCTCAACCAAATTGCTTCCTTGCAGGTGTGAGTTGGTGCCATGTAATCTGCCTCTGTCATGGATAAAGCAACTACAACCTGTTGCTTGCTCATCCAACTGATTGATCCACCATTAAGCATGACCATATATCCACTGGTGGATCTTCTGCTGTCAATGTCCCTTGCCCAATCAGAATCAACATATCCCTAAATGCTGAGAGTCCTCTGTGATGCAACCAAACTTCCATGATAAGACAAAGCATAATCTAAAGTCCCTTTCAAATACCTGAACACTCTCTTCACAACATCCCAATGTGATCTTCCTGGATTTTCCATAAAATGACTTAGAAATCCCACTGTTTGGGCAATGTCTAGTCTTGTATAGACCATTGCATACATCAAACTGCCAACAACACTTGCATAGGGCACACTGGTTATGTCCTCCATCTCAGTAGTAGATTTAGGACAATCTTCAATAGATAGTTTCGCTCCTTGCATGACTGGAACAACTAGCTGCTTGTAATTGTTCATCCCAAATCTCTCCAAAACTATGTTCACATACTTACTCTGACTTACCCAAATCTTTCTACTTGTTCTATCCATGGTTATCTCTATTCCCAGAATATACCTAGCTGCACCAAGATCTTTCATTTCAAACTTTGCAGACAATTGAGATTTAAGATCAAAAATCATAGTCTTGCTATTTCCTATGAATAGCATATCATCCACGTACAGTGTAATAAAAAGTACATGATCATTCTCAAATTTATGATAAACACAATGATTAGATTTTAATCTTACAAATCCCATAGACAACACAAATGTGTCAAATTTCTGGTACCACATTCTAGGAGACTACTTCAAACCATACAAAGATTTATTTAACTTACAAACCAGATTTTGTTTACCTTTCACAAAAAAATGCTCAGGATGGGACATATAAATTTCTTCTTCTGGCTCACCATGGAGAAATTCTATCTTCACATCCATCTGCTCAATTTCAAAGTCATACACAACTGCCACTGACAATTTTTTTATTTATGATTGTCAGCTTTGCTACAGGGGAAAAAATATCTCCATAATCAATTCCCTTAATTTGGGAAAATCCCTTTGCAACCAGTCGTGCCTTATACTTCTCAACATTACCATCAAGGCCTGTTTTCTTTTTGAATATCCACTTACAACCAACATGATTTGGCCCTTTTGGAAATGGTACCAAATCCCATGTTTCATTATTTTTCAATGAACCCATTTCTTCATTCATGGCTTTGAGCCAAGAATTCAAATCAAACATGCTGATTGCTTATTTTACAGTCCTAGGCTCATCAGTGCTAGTAATTAAGGCATAGACACAATTCAAATCTAACAATGAAAAACCATACCTTTTAGGTTGCCGTTTTTCTCGTGTAGACCTTCTTACAGGCTGAGGTTGTGGTTCTTCATCATCCGAACTTCCATAGCTGCTTGAGCTCTCCTCAGTCTCATGTACACCATGAAAATCTTCCCTTTCTGGAGTTTGGGGAATCTCAATTGCATCCTTCTTCTTGTCACTTTGATTTGTCTCAAGTTGTTGATCACTTACTGAAGGTTTCAACTCATGAAATATCACGCTTCTATTGTACAAAACCTTCTTAGTAACAGGGTTCCAAAGCTTGTATCCCTTCACACCAACACCATAGCCGATGAGAATACACTTGAAAACCTTGTTATCCAATTTTGATCTCTTTTCATTTGGCACATAAACATATGCCTCATAGCCAAAGACACAAACATGCCTCAAAGAGGGATTCTTACCAGACCATGCTTCCAAAGGTGTCTTATCAACAAGAGCATAGCAAGGAGATCGATTTACCAGATAACATGCTATAGCCATAGCCTCAGCCCAAAAATTATGCTCTAGACCAGTAGTGCTCAACATACTCCTTGACTTTTCCATCAGCATCCTATTCAACCTTTCAAAAACTCCAATTTGCTATGGAGTATAAGGCATTGTTTTATGCCTTTTAATTCCATGATCTGTACAATACCTTTCGAAATATGTAGAAAAAAACTCATCGCCATTGTCTGTCCTCAAACATTTAATTTTCCTTCCAGTCTAATTCTCTACCAAAGATTTGAATTATTTAAATTGACTGAACACTTCTGCTTTACTTTTAAGAAAGTATACAAATTCCCTTCTTGAACATTCATCAGTAAAAGAAACATAATATCTAGATTTTGATAATGAAGGAACATTAACTGGACCAAACACATCAGAATGAACATAATCCAGTATACCAGAAGATTTATGAGGACTAGAGTAAAATGAAACACGGTGCTATTTTCCATAGATACAATGTTCACAAAAATAGAACTCAAGGTTACAATCATCAAACCCTTCTACAAGATTTTTATTCTTCAAGGTTTTTAAACCTTTCTCACCTATGTGACCTAATCTATGATGCCACAACATAGTCTTCTTAGCTGGGAGTTTTACCTCCAAAGAATTTGTAGACAGAGAAGTGTCTTCATCTTTCTCTACAGGGACTGATTTACATGACTCCATAGAGGAATTGTTACATTGAATAGGACGTGCATCCAACATATACATAGTTGCAATATGAACACC